>CM029563.1:27073256-27542912 GCA_017309665.1 Coelopa frigida | reverse complement strand
CATATTCAGCCATTTTTTTTATGAAATCTTAAATCGTTCATATCTCCGTTAATACGCGTTATTTCGCCAAAAGGACGTTAATTCGTGACGACCTCTAAATTTTCGAAAATTTCAATATTGAGGCAATTTTTCATGAAAATCTTAAATCGTTCATATCTCCGTTAATACGCGTTATTTCGCCAAAAGGACGTTAATTCGTGACGACCTCTAAATTTTCGAAAATTTCAATATTGAGCAATTTTTCATGAAAATCTTAAATCGTTCATATCTCCGTTAATACGCGTTATTTCGCCAAAAGGACGTAATTCGTGACGACCTCTAAATTTTCGAAAATTTCATAATTCAGGCAATTTTTTATGAAAATCTTAAATCGTTCATATCTCCGTTAATACGCGTTATTTCGCCAAAAGGACGTTAATTCGTGACGACCTCTAAATTTTCGAAAATTTCAATATTGAGACAATTTTTCATAAAATCTTAAATCGTCCATATCTCCGTGTTACGTGTTATTTCGCGAAAAGGACGTTAATTCGTGACGACCTCTAAATTTTCGAAAATTTCAATATTGAGGCAATTTTTCATGAAAATCTTAAATCGTTCATATCTCCGTTAATACGCGTTATTTCGCGAAAAGGACGTTAATTCGTGACGACCTCTAAATTTTCGAAAATTTCATAATTCAGGCAATTTTTTTATGAAAATCTTAAATCGTTCATATCTCCGTTAATACGCGTTATTTCGCCAAAAGGACGTTAATTCGTGACGACCTCTAAATTTTCGAAAATTTCAATATTGAGGCAATTTTTCATGAAAATCTTAAATCGTTCATATCTCCGTTAATACGCGTTATTTCGCGAAAAGGACGTTAATTCGTGACGACCTCTAAATTTTCGAAAATTTCATAATTCAGGCAATTTTTTTATGAAAATCTTAAATCGTTCATATCTCCGTTAATACGCGTTATTTCGCGAAAAGGACGTTAATTCGTGACGACCTCTAAATTTTCGAAAATTTCATAATTCAGGCAATTTTTTTATGAAAATCTTAAATCGTTCATATCTCCGTTAATACGCGTTATTTCGCCAAAAGGACGTTAATTCGTGACGACCTCTAAATTTTCGGAAATTTCAATATTGAGACAATTTTTCATAAAAATCTTAAATCGTTCATATCTCCGTGTTACGTGTTATTTCGCGAAAAGGACGTTAATTCGTGACGACCTCTAAATTTTCGAAAATTTCATAATTCAGGCAATTTTTTTATGAAAATCTTAAATCGTTCATATCTCCGTTAATACGCGTTATTTCGCCAAAAGGACGTTAATTCGTGACGACCTCTAAATTTTCGAAAATTTCATAATTCAGGCAATTTTTTTATGAAAATCTTAAATCGTTCATATCTCCGTTAATACGCGTTATTTCGCCAAAAGGACGTTAATTCGTGACGACCTCTAAATTTTCGGAAATTTCAATATTGAGACAATTTTTCATAAAAATCTTAAATCGTTCATATCTCCGTGTTACGTGTTATTTCGCGAAAAGGACGTTAATTCGTGACGACCTCTAAATTTTCGAAAATTTCATAATTCAGGCAATTTTTTTATGAAAATCTTAAATCGTTCATATCTCCGTTAATACGCGTTATTTCGCCAAAAGGACGTTAATTCGTGACGACCTCTAAATTTTCGAAAATTTCATAATTCAGGCAATTTTTTTATGAAAATCTTAAATCGTTCATATCTCCGTGTTACGTGTTATTTCGCGAAAAGGACGTTAATTCGTGACGACCTCTAAATTTTCGAAAATTTCATAATTTCATAATTCAAAAAATTTCAATCTCCGTTAATACGCGTTATTTCGCCAAAAGGACGTTAATTCGTGACGACCTCTAAATTTTCGAAAATTTCATAATTCAGGCAATTTTTTTATGAAAATCTTAAATCGTTCATATCTCCGTTAATACGCGTTATTTCGCCAAAAGGACGTTAATTCGTGACGACCTCTAAATTTTCGAAAATTTCAATATTGAGGCAATTTTTCATGAAAATCTTAAATCGTTCATATCTCCGTTAATACGCGTTATTTCGCCAAAAGGACGTTAATTCGTGACGACCTCTAAATTTTCGAAAATTTCAATATTGAGACAATTTTTCATAAAAATCTTAAATCGTCCATATCTCCGTGTTACGTGTTATTTCGCGAAAAGGACGTTAATTCGTGACGACCTCTAAATTTTCGAAAATTTCAATATTGAGGCAATTTTTCATGAAAATCTTAAATCGTTCATATCTCCGTTAATACGCGTTATTTCGCGAAAAGGACGTTAATTCGTGACGACCTCTAAATTTTCGAAAATTTCATAATTCAGGCAATTTTTTTATGAAAATCTTAAATCGTTCATATCTCCGTTAATACGCGTTATTTCGCCAAAAGGACGTTAATTCGTGACGACCTCTAAATTTTCGAAAATTTCAATATTGAGGCAATTTTTCATGAAAATCTTAAATCGTTCATATCTCCGTTAATACGCGTTATTTCGCGAAAAGGACGTTAATTCGTGACGACCTCTAAATTTTCGAAAATTTCATAATTCAGGCAATTTTTTTATGAAAATCTTAAATCGTTCATATCTCCGTTAATACGCGTTATTTCGCGAAAACGTTAATTCGTGACGTTAATTCGTGACGACCTCTAAATTTTCGAAAATTTCATAATTCAGGCAATTTTTTTATGAAAATCTTAAATCGTTCATATCTCCGTTAATACGCGTTGAGGCAATTTTTCATGAAAATCTTAAATCGTTCATATCTCCGTTAATACGCGTTATTTCGCCAAAAGGACGTTAATTCGTGACGACCTCTAAATTTTCGAAAATTTCAATATTGAGGCAATTTTTCATGAAAATCTTAAATCGTTCATATCTCCGTTAATACGCGTTATTTCGCCAAAAGGACGTTAATTCGTGACGACCTCTAAATTTTCGAAAATTTCAATATTGAGGCAATTTTTCATGAAAATCTTAAATCGTTCATATCTCCGTTAATACGCGTTATTTCGCGAAAAGGACGTTAATTCGTGACGACCTCTAAATTTTCGAAAATTTCAATATTGAGGCAATTTTTCATGAAAATCTTAAATCGTTCATATCTCCGTTAATACGCGTTATTTCGCCAAAAGGACGTTAATTCGTGACGACCTCTAAATTTTCGAAAATTTCAATATTGAGGCAATTTTTCATGAAAATCTTAAATCGTTCATATCTCCGTTAATACGCGTTATTTCGCCAAAAGGACGTTAATTCGTGACGACCTCTAAATTTTCGAAAATTTCAATATTGAGGCAATTTTTCATGAAAATCTTAAATCGTTCATATCTCCGTTAATACGCGTTATTTCGCCAAAAGGACGTTAATTCGTGACGACCTCTAAATTTTCGGAAATTTCAATATTGAGGCAATTTTTCATGAAAATCTTAAATCGTTCATATCTCCGTTAATACGCGTTATTTCGCGAAAAGGACGTTAATTCGTGACGACCTCTAAATTTTCGAAAATTTCATAATTCAGGCAATTTTTTTATGAAAATCTTAAATCGTTCATATCTCCGTTAATACGCGTTATTTCGCCAAAAGGACGTTAATTCGTGACGACCTCTAAATTTTCGAAAATTTCAATATTGAGGCAATTTTTCATAAAAATCTAAAATCGTTCATATCTCCGTGTTACGTGTTATTTCGCGAAAAGGACGTTAATTCGTGACGACCTCTAAATTTTCGAAAATTTCAATATTGAGGCAATTTTTCATGAAAATCTTAAATCGTTCATATCTCCGTTAATACGCGTTATTTCGCCAAAAGGACGTTAATTCGTGACGACCTCTAAATTTTCGAAAATTTCAATATTGAGGCAATTTTTCATGAAAATCTTAAATCGTTCATATCTCCGTTAATACGCGTTATTTCGCCAAAAGGACGTTAATTCGTGACGACCTCTAAATTTTCGGAAATTTCAATATTGAGGCAATTTTTCATGAAAATCTTAAATCGTTCATATCTCCGTTAATACGCGTTATTTCGCCAAAAGGACGTTAATTCGTGACGACCTCTAAATTTTCGGAAATTTCAATATTGAGGCAATTTTTCATGAAAATCTTAAATCGTTCATATCTCCGTTAATACGCGTTATTTCGCCAAAAGGACGTTAATTCGTGACGACCTCTAAATTTTCGAAAATTTCAATATTGAGGCAATTTTTCATGAAAATCTTAAATCGTTCATATCTCCGTTAATACGCGTTATTTCGCCAAAAGGACGTTAATTCGTGACGACCTCTAAATTTTCGAAAATTTCAATATTGAGGCAATTTTTCATGAAAATCTTAAATCGTTCATATCTCCGTTAATACGCGTTATTTCGCCAAAAGGACGTTAATTCGTGACGACCTCTAAATTTTCGGAAATTTCAATATTGAGGCAATTTTTCATGAAAATCTTAAATCGTTCATATCTCCGTTAATACGCGTTATTTTGCGAAAAGGACGTTAATTCGTGACGACCTCTAAATTTTCGAAAATTTCAATATTGAGGCAATTTTTCATGAAAATCTTAAATCGTTCATATCTCCGTTAATACGCGTTATTTCGCCAAAAGGACGTTAATTCGTGACGACCTCTAAATTTTCGGAAATTTCAATATTGAGGCAATTTTTCATGAAAATCTTAAATCGTTCATATCTCCGTTAATACGCGTTATTTCGCCAAAAGGACGTTAATTCGTGACGACCTCTAAATTTTCGAAAATTTCAATATTGAGGCAATTTTTCATGAAAATCTTAAATCGTTCATATCTCCGTTAATACGCGTTATTTCGCCAAAAGGACGTTAATTCGTGACGACCTCTAAATTTTCGAAAATTTCAATATTGAGGCAATTTTTCATGAAAATCTTAAATCGTTCATATCTCCGTTAATACGCGTTATTTTGCGAAAAGGACGTTAATTCGTGACGACCTCTAAATTTTCGAAAATTTCAATATTGAGGCAATTTTTTATGTAAATCTTAAATCCTTCATATCTCCGTTAATACGCGTTATTTCGCGAAAAGGACGTTAATTCGTGACGACCTCTAAATTTTCGACCTCTAATTTATTTCGCGAAAAGGACGTTAATTCGTAACGACCTCTAAATTTTCAAATTTGATTCCAAAGTAATTTTATCTGCACGAAGCAACGCTCAGTCATGGGGAAATATATTTCGATTATAATTTGCTTATTTAAATTTATATAAGTTCAATACTTTATATACACATTACCATAATTTCGTATTTCAATAATCATTGTTTCTTATGGTATATTTTCATACTTTAAGACCACGAAAATAATGATTTGGATGGCAGGTTTGTGTCGAGCAACACACACATTTTCTGGCCTTTGGGTCTGCTGAGCGCAATTATGCAAAACGCATATTCAGGCCATCCAGAAAAAGATATAAAACTGGAGCATACTTTTTGGCTTTAAACACCATCCACAAACAACACTGCGACTGCCATCAGCAGACAATCATCACACGAACACACTCTCTCCTAACCAACGAAACAATATTTTCACAAATCGGCTTTGTGTCATGAAAAATAATGGCAGCTCCGGAAGTGAAAAGAAGAGAACCACTTTGGATACAAGTGAACCTTCTTCTTCCAACATGCTTAGAAAGTGTGGATTTTTTCCGTACTCGCAGTGGAACCAGAGCTTTTGCTCGGTCGGATTCGTCTTGGTTCGTCAGAATATGGCCGCATGGAACAGTAGCAGATTGTGTACAACGACCAACGCGCTTAAATATGACTTTTTACAACGTTCCCACATGCTGTTCGCTTGGTGTGGAACACATGCTGTGCCGCCGCTGACGACGACAACGACGACTTCGTCGACGATGGAAAGGAAGCTGGTGCCGCCGATGATGAGCATTCCATTTAATAGCGGTCTCAACGTTTTGTCAGCTCTTATCATCGCCACCACACTCGTGCAAGCTGGCCACGGAGTGATTGTGTTCGGTGAAAGTCCCAATTTCACCCACTACCTTCGCCTTCTGGTTGACAATGATGATCAAGAATGAAGGAGTCCTTACTTGGTGAGTGAAACCTAATTTATCTTATTAGAAAACTACATTTATTTATCGACCTTGGCAATGTGAGATGGGAGGCAGAATAAATATGGCAGCATTCTGTATTCCAATTGGAGGAAATCACTGGAGAATTTCCTATCCTGCCAATTATTCTCCTCTCCTCTTATATTTCGGCTTTGATTTCGTTAGACACCAACTGTTCTTCTCCAGTCAGAGTTCGAAATTAAATTCCGCAAAGTATGTTCTTGCAATGGAACATTTTTAAAATTAGTGATGAGATTTCAAATCGAATTATCGATATGTAATATATATTTCAGATACGATTTCTGCGCACACATATTTTGGTAAATTGTTTTAAATATGCTCACTGGTTGTCCGGATCAAAGGACGTGCCCTGCCTCGGCCATTAACTTCCCATTCAAAGCCTACTCTCTGATTTTGTCTCGTCCGCCTGGTTTCGTATTACGGCGCCCTCCCTACGTGATCACTAGGCTTTTTATACGATTGACCTCGGGACATCACTTGGCCTGTGTCCTCATTGGGGTGGTTGTTGATAACTTATTTTGGGATTCGATTTTTATCCCTTTGCACGGGGCTGCGACTCGTCTGTCTGTCTGTCTGTCTGTCTGTCTGTCTGTCTCTCGGCCTCTGGGTGTATGTGTGGGAGTTTCCGATGCCCGAAATCGTTTCTTAAACTATCATTATGTCACTTCGTTGTTGTTGTGTTTGGGCATTGTCCGTCTTGTTGCTGTTTATGTCCTTCGGCGTTCTATTTATTTTCTTGCTACCCATTAGGTCCTTTATTTTGGTCCAAATTGGCAAAAAGCACACTCTATTGATTTATGATTTATTGGCGTAAAATTGAAAGGAAAAAGTGTCAATTTCATAAATATAGATTCGCAGGCTTCTGTAAAAAATACAAGTGACTTCAGTTCACAAGATGTAGGCGGAGGGTGAGAGCGAGTGGAAAAAATGAGGATTTAAATAACTTTTCTAGAAAGGTGGATTAAATACAAGATTTCCTCTGATCTTTCTATTGATCAGACCTTAAAATTCAACCAATTTTAATATCAAGAGACTTTTGTCTTATGGTCTCTGAGACCAAGTTTTCGTTTCTGGGGTTGGTATGGAGTTAGACAAGAGTTTCTTGGAACAGCTTCACACTTTCCGCTTGAATGACTTCATCTCATTTTTTGACTGTGGCAGGGTCAAATTCAAAGGCAGCCAAAATAGAGAATTTACCATGGCACATAAAATATTTTTTATGACTTTTGTTTCAATTCTAATCGTTTTACATTTGAATACGTTGAAGGATATTTAAGAGTCGCGTTGGGGTTGCGGTTTTCAAGATTTTATCAAATGTACATTTTTGTCTCTCTCGTTTATCGGTTTTTTCCCTCTCTCCCTTTTTCGTCTGTCTCTGTTTTTCTCTCTATATCTCCTTCTCGCTGAGCAGTGATGAAAATATTTATGAAATGTTGAAATGTGGTCCTCATGATAATTGTAAACATTTGCCAGGATTCCGAGGCGTTCGTTCGAAGGACGTCTTTTGTTCGGCTATGTAATGAAGCAGAAGCAAGATTGTTGGATTTTGGCAATTTATTTTAATTGGCTGGCTTTCGTCTCTGACAGTCGTCGTCATCGTTAGCGTCGTAAAAGAATACAACACTATGTCATTGGAGGAATCGTGGTAAACGGTCGGTGGCCGGAGAATCCTTATCATTTTCTAGTTTCTCCTCGCGGTTTATATTCGCCGAAGGATGCTCCATCGAGGTTGATGACTGAAATATTGTCCATTGTGTTCGCCAAGATATTTGCTTTCCTTCGGAGCGCCTACAAATCACATTTATTGCAATTCCACTAACCATCTTATATATTTTATTATCTTGTTCCCGTGGTTGATTCCCAAAGCCATTTCCATATCCACCTTGGTCTTTGTAGGAAATCTTATTCGTTATTCGGTCTTTGTCTTTATCTGTTTAACCATCATACACCCCCAGCATCCCGTGCAAGAAGATGCTGTCAGGAAGATTGTCGTGGAACGTGTCAACCATTCGAAGGCCTGTCGCAACCTTCGAGGGTGGTTGTAATTGATTTCACTAAACGGCTCCAAAGCCCTGACAAGGTAATAAGCGTTAACCTAATGAATGCCACTTTGTTGCGGTGTCGTCGGTGTTCACCGGAAACGGAAGTGGAAATTTTTAATGGCCTCTTCCTTTACGGGGATCCGAGGAATTCTTAATTTAGCGCAACGACTTTTGTGGTTCTTGATAAGCAGATTATAGCATAAAAGATCATTCGTTGTTTTTACAGTAGTTGTTGCAGCTTCCATTGTTTCAGCCAAGGTAAAAGAAGTTAACTTTTGTTATTTAACAAATGCCATCATTAATTCCTATAATTGATCTTGATAAAGCCGAAGAAATGGAATTCAATGAGGAAATCATTCAAATGGTAGTCGATCATCATCATCATCATCCTTAATGGAGCTGAGGGAATGAAACCATTAATGAAGTTGAGCGAGGAGAAATCAAGAGAGATCATTAATTTTTACATCATTTTCAAAACAAAGGATGTTGGTCGCAAATTTAAAAAAAAATAATTGAAAATCTTCTGATTTCTTTGGAGGATTATCTCTCAGTTGCCTGCATCACCTCAAAGAGCGCCGCCAGTCTTGGAACTCTTTGACCATATGGGCTGAAAACCACCCACAAGCAAAGACAAAGGCTCCGACCGAATCTTGTGCACTTCGAGTAATTGGGAATCGCTCCGTGTGGCCTGCGGGGTCGCGAACAAAAACCGCCGCCACTTGGCATATGGTGCTTGAAATAAGCAATATAATCATCAGCATTGTGCTAGCAAACCGCCGAGAATCCTTCTCATCTCCTACAATCACGCACAACAAATATCCGCAGGACATACGTGAGCATTCACCGTGATTTCTGTTCTATATGCATATTTTTAGTTATTGTGTGCTTTGCGGCTTTTCGGTTTTTTCTTCTCAATTTTTATGCCTTCATCTGTCCAGCTCTGGGGGTTGGTTGGCTCGCACTTGCAACCCTCGATTTCTCGCTTCCGTCTTCTGGCGTCCACTAACCCTTCGTTGCTTTGATCATTGATTGTGATATGATGTGTTACTGATGCTATTCCCTTTGTATGCTTTATCATTGTTGTGTTTGTGGTTGTTGTTGTTATTATTGCTTTGTCCATACCTTATTCCCCAATGACAAATTGCAATCAACACTCCGGCGACACCTTGCCGCAGTCTGTCCATTGACCACCTCCACATCCATATCCGCTTCCTCTTCCGTCTTCGAGCACATTTTAATTTATTTCCTGTCCCCAGGATCCCCGGAAGCGGAACTCAATTACTTATGTTCCAACTAGTTTTTCGCCCCCCCCTGGTCCATGTGTTTGACAAACGTATTTCGATGTTTGCTCAGGCAGCAAAGGGATCCGTGATTGATTGATTGATTGATTGATTGATTTGAACTAGTCGGTGTTTTGGATTAGCCATCCAGAAGTTCTTGAATCGCCATTGGGACTGATTTTCTACTTTGTCCACAAAGTACTAAAAACGCTGTTACGTCAATGATGTTCCTTCACAATGTTGTGAAGTCCCAACACTTCATTGGCTTCCCGTAAAGTTTCACTTTAAAACGCCCTGAAGTTGTAAAATCTCGTGCGCGAAACCTTGAAGTGTCTTCGTAAAACCCAACTTTGTTATCTTTACGCCACTCACTCACCACTCATTGGCTCTATGTGAACTCTTCATAAATTCGTAAAATCTCAGTAAAAAATTATTGCACTAAAAAATTGTAGTAAAAACGCACATACATACATTCTTGTGAACGTATGAACTTTTCTACGGAATCATCATCGTCATCAATAAAAACAGCTACAAAAATTCTATGCTCCCAGGGAGGTCCAGGGTAAGAGGCTTATGAGATAGTGATTGCAGGAGCAGAAGCCGCCGCGCCGATGAAACGTGTGCCAGCAATTACGGAAGATTCACACTTGGTCCACGACGTTCGTTTCAATGTCCGGCCTTCCCCATCAGGGCGATGACGATGGTCTTCATATGATGTGCAAATTGAAAAACAAATGAACATAAGCTCATCAAAACGCCGCCATCCCAATCCTCCTGGGAGTGTCCATGGGTGGTCTGAAAGCGATATCTCAAAAATCTATAATCCTATGAATGCGCTTTTCGACACCCTCCAACCCAACCCCACCCCGTCCCACTTCTCTGAGCATCCCCGACCACCAGCGGCTGAGGCCACAAATTATGATAATCAAGTGCTTGGCAAACACTTTGCGACAACAACTCCATTCACTCCATTGCTGTTCCACTCTTTCTCTTTTTCTCCACTCGGTGGGTTTTTCGTTCTACTGCAGCCTTCCTTCGTCTGTCTGTCTGTCTGTCCGTCCGTTCGCAGTTGTCTACGAAGACTCAGTGGCAGTCGGCGCGTGCCAGCCATTAATTTATTTGGCTCGTCAGTCCTTTATCTGCTCGGCGCTCGTCGTGCGTTCGAGGATGCGGGGAACGAACCGAAGAACACGTGACTTGGCTTTGGCAAATCAGTGTTTTTATTATTTACACCAAAGTCAGGAAGTTTCAATTGTATTCGTTTTGTTTTCCCATTGTTGGACTCATTGTTGTTGTTGTCGTTGTTGGTGACGGTGTCACGTCGTAACAAAAGGACAAATTATTGCCGCACAGGATATCCTTGATGTGGCAAGTGGTTTCCTTTATCTGGTGACTTTTTCAATAGAAAAGCGCAATAAATTCGCATTAATTGAATGATTATACCTTGGGGATTTCGGGACCAGCAGGAGAGAGTTTGAGACCGATTGGGAACATTATAAGTGATGCGATATTTGTTTATAAACTCTCGTTTTTATGATCTATATTTAATTGCCAAGAGTATTATGCACACGATCGGTTTTCGATAGTTTCGCAAGGGATCAAAATCAACTATTCTAACCATTTACTCTTTAATTCAATTTCAGAATTTCATCGACAATTACAATTTCCTATTCTTTACATACTGCGACATAAATGCTTCTGGTCTATGTGAAATCCTTACATATTGTATGTATATTCATGTCGTTTATTCATTTGCAATACTCTTTGCTGTTGCTGCCATTGGAAATCGGATTTATTCACCACAACGAGAGACGAACATAAAGAAGAATATTTAATCAAATTTCGTTGAATTTTAATCGGATGATAAAATGGACAAGATTAAAAATGTCACTCGACCCACAGACAAAAACGAGCCAAAGACAAAAGCAAGCACTTGTTCACATTCTCTCCTTCTCTCTCTCTCTCGTTCGCTCCATCCCTTCCTCTCGGCCTCACTACTATTTCTCTCTGCTGTGTCAACCTCCCTCTCTCCCTCTCTCTTCCATAACCGGCTGTCTCTATCTCGTTGTTGCACTGTCCATGCGACGTTGAAACTTGTGTTGCGTGACACTTGGAAAATCACGTTAACACCTCACGCGTCCACAAACGCGGAAAATTGAATTGAAGGATTTTCCGCAGATTATGTTTTTTTTAGCAATTATCATTATTTCTGTCTGTTTTTTCCATATCGCTCTCTCATTCTCCTTCTTTTGTTATATTTGTAGCCAGTAAAAATAGAGCAAACACTTGTTTCTCGATTCCAATACCGTTATCCTTCTCTATGACAATGACGTTTTTTCCAGTTAAGATCGTTTTAATCTTGATCCCTTCTTCGTTGACCTCCATCGGAACTCTTCAAGTACAAAAAGGATCTATTTGAGTGGCCCAATTTTGTCCACAAGAGTGTTTCAGGATTCAGGTTTCCAGAAGTAACCACTAAAGGCTCATAAATTTCGCAATTACACAAAGTCGTATTTATTCTCCACTTTTGACCCCTTTTCAAGGGGCTTTGTTTGAATTCACCCAGTCTGTGGTTCCAGGTTTGTGGACCCCATCACATGCAAACCGACTCAAGTCCATTCGTGTCCATGTAGACGATTAGCATTTGCGATGCTTCCACCACCCGGCAGCCCAGTCGACAAATAGGCAAACCCAGGTAATCGCATTTGTGTGGCATTCCCGCTGTCCACCAACACTGTAATCACTCCCCTCCACCCACACTGTAATCACTCCCCTCCACCAACAACGCATGTGAAAATCTGGTCTCACTCCCCTGCCCTCTCCACTCATCCCCGTTCCCGTTGGTTGAGAGACCGATCCGATCGGTGGCACCAAAGTGGCTGCTGTGGCGATAATATCCGTTGTCCCTGGTTTGACAATCACACGCCGGGGTCTTAAATCGGCTTATGTCCGTCCCCATGGCCGATGTGCGATGGACGGTGGGTTTAGTTAAGACTTCCGTTTCCGTTGCCCCAGCAAATATTAGGGGGGAAATGTGTTGGTGTCTTCCGGCGGATGGACGTTTGGCCTGGTGGCATCTATTTCTTCTCATGGAGGTGGGTCGCCGTTTTATCATTGTGATTGTTGGGGGGAAAACAATTGTGTTCGCAAGCTCAAATGATTTATGTGTTGTAAACGATTAAAACGAAATTTGAAATTAATATTCTTGGGACGATGAAGGCGGGATTTTTATCCATCGTAGAAAAATGTTAGTCGTCTCAATGGGATTTTTTAATTACCTAATTCCAATTTGAAAGATAAAACACAATAGGACAATAATTTAAACAAATTCTTTTTTATTCATTAATATTTTTAATTTAAATTTCACTTTAATAAATCAATATTCTATAAATAATATTATTGTATTTATTTACACTTTATTTTTGTGCCACAAACAAATATTTTATCCAATTCAAGCATTTAATAGTCATTGCAAAATAAATAAGCTATATTTGTTCTTAAAAAAAATACCGTGAATTTCACGTGAAAATCCCAAAGTCGGACGAAATTCGCACAAATTATTCCGTGAACTGTTCACTTGACCGGAGCAGCGTCGAATTCGAACCCGAGTTCGAAACTGCGATTTCGAACTCTCTCCACGCAGGTGCGAGAATTCCAACAGCAGAAGAGAGAGAGCGAGAGCCAAACGAGGGCGGAGTCGGAATGAGTAAATAAGGAAAATTCTTCCACTTGCCTGCTCCAAGCGGAATCCTCCAATAGAAAAACCAAAATGGAGTCTCCGAATGCTCTCTGACTGATGGAACTTCCGGTGCTCCCCCACATGGAGGGAAGCACTACAAGAGAGAGAGAGTGAGAGAGGTGGAGGCGGAAATTGATTGGGGGCGCGCATCCGCAACCACCGCCCACTGGCCGCGGGACACACACATATGTCCTCTGTGTGTCTGAAGGGTGCTGTGGTTGTTGTTCTTGTTGTTTTTGTTCTTGTTGTTGACTGGAATATGGCAACATGGGACGTGGAGCAACACGAGATGCGAATGAACAACATCGAAAAGATGGCTCTGCCAAGGGACGTCGGCGGCGCCAGTAGTTTTTCGAGAGAAGTTCTGGCTTGCAGGATCGTTCTGAACTGTTGCTGTACATAGTGGTATTGTTATTGTTGTCATTGGTTTTGTTGTTGTTGTCGGGAACTAGAAGTCGGATCCGCTAGAGATATACATATGTACCATATGTATATACGAGCTGGCGACAACCGCGCGCGATGTCGTGGATTCCAGCGAACAAACGAACGAACGAAGAACGTGGATGAGGACGAGTGCGAGTGCGAGTGGGACGAAGGACGACGGAGAGACAGACAGACAGACAGACAGACAGACGGGAGGACGGACATACTTGGTGTGCGATGCGATATCGCTTGCCAGCAACATACGTGTGTATTCGCAACAACATGTGTGATGTGTGGCAATCCGTATGGACGATCTCTGGCCGCACATATGCATCCACATACGATACGTAAATAAACAGACTGAATTTGTATATATTTTTTCCTCGACATCATCGTCGTCGTCCGCATTGTTCTTGTGGTTGTTGTCGTTGATTTTTTGGGTTTTGTTGTTAATATTATTTTTACGGACGACGACGTTGTTTTTTCGACATTCGCCAAAACCAAGCAACACTTGGACCCTTGGCTTTGTTTCGAATATCAAAAATCTCGAAGATTTTTCATCTCAAATCGAAGACTCTTTAAGTGTGGTTGCCTTTTATCGCCTCTCGCTATTATCCTTTCGGCCAACATCATCCATTTCTGACCGGAAACAATGGCCGAATGGACACGCCATGACATTTACTTGACACCAACTTCACTACGTTTGACTTCCTGCTACATGATTTATGTCATGTTCTGTGATGATTGATGGCCTCCGTTCTGAGCGAAGTCAGGCAACCTTCCATGGAGGTTTTCACTTTTGGGAATTTCGATTATTTGTTTTTTTTTGAGCAAATTTATGCATTTCCTTTGTTGGGATTTTCCTGTGTTTCCTCTGATGATGAATGAGCACGAGTTTATCCTGATTTTTCCTTTTCGGCTATTACTGAATGTAGATGATGTTTTTCGATTAACATTTTGTTGACCATAGCGATAACTTATAGTATTATTTTTTCGACCAGACTTCTCTACCAAAACCACAGAAAAATCCAACTACAGCATTTCCTTCGCTTCTTTCAAAGTCGTCCGATTCGTCTCTGAAATCACTTTACAAACACAAAGCACGTTCGTGTAATTAATTAAAGAAATTACAGGAACCCGCCAGAAATAAAATGAAAACTTATCTGAAACGAGTGCGTAAATTCTTCCGTCACCTCGCATCGCATCGTCTTCTCACAACCGTAAAATTTAAGACAAATTTACGTGCTTTCCTCCGACACGGAAAGAGTTAATTTATCTCCGTGGTTGTAATTCATTTAAATGACTCGCTTCTTCTCTTTGACTGGTGGGTTGCATCTTCATTTTCCATCCTGGGTTTTTACAAGGAATAATCCCTTTCTATCGGGATATTTTGAGAAATAGATTAGAAGAAGATTGCTTTTACGTGGAATCATCAGACTTTGTCTAAGAGTTTTATGCGGACCTTCTATAAATGTAGTAATTTTCTTAGAAAACCCCGTATTTTTTTCTTAGTAAATTACCGTCATTTCAAGATACATAGAATTCTGATGCTTTGAATCTATTTAATCTATCATGTGATTAAAGGAAATTAACTTCATTTCAAAATACAAAGAAATTGTGATGTTCCCAATCCTCTCAAATGCGGTTAAATATTTGTTTATGCTATATTGATTTTTTTAACTCCTTTTTTACAAAAATATATTTTTTTCTATTGAATTTTAGGAATTATTCCATTATTTTAAAAATATTTTCTTCGTTTTACTCTATTTTTAAGTTTTCAAAATTTTTTCTCGAATGTGAATCACCTGGAATTATTTTCCTTTATCACCTTCAATGTTCACTTGTACTCCTAACCTGAATGATTGTCATCGTTTTCTAAAAAGCTCAAAATACATAAAGAATTTTCTTCTCCAATCATTTTGCTAGAGTTACTTACCGACGACTATTTGACAAGACCATATTCGCGAACATACGAACAGGAGGAAATCTATTGTTTCATCCCTCTTCTCCTGCGTCTGTACTTGGCAGCAACATGCAAAACTATCGGCGGAACCACGTCGTTGGCAAATTCGAACTGGCACAGATTTATGACAAACGAAGACACAAAGCTCCACAAGACCATGGGCCAAAAGAATCCTCTGTGACCATTCAACCGAAAGTGGATTTGGTTAAATGTAAACAAGAAAAAAACGACAGATCGCTTGAGTTGCCTCCCCGAAGACTCAACCTCACCCTCAGTTCACGAATCGAATCGGCTGTAAAAAAGCACGTCTGAGGCGTGAAAGGAAACCACGAAGGTGGAAACTGTCAGCAATGAAACATTTTGCTGCTGACTGGACTGATTCTGTTGCTACTGCTGCTGCCTCGTCAGTTGTTTTGGTTTTTACAATTGAATTTTTGCGCTAAATTGCGGAAACGGAAATTGAATTACGTTTCGGTTGCCAACGGTGTTTCGCATTCGCCATTGTTTTCCAACGTCGTCATCGTCTGTTGCTGTTTCTGCTGCTGTTGTTGATGCCATTGTCGCCCACTTGTTTGACATAAATATTCCCTCTGTCAAGCTCCATATTTACATGCATATGAAGTGTGTGTAGATCGCTCCGTCTCTGTCTCTGTTGGTGTATCTTTGGAGAGAGCGTCTAGACCAACTCTCGGTCTCCCTCGGGCGCCCTCGCACCCGACGCCGCTGGCATATGTGCGAGTCCTTGTGGTTGTTGGGTCGTTTATCATCTTTTGGCGCAAATAAATATTCAAACAGTTGAACAGTCAACTCGAGGGAAAACTCTCCCTCACTCTCCTTCTCCCCATTCACTCTTCTTCTCTTTTCCTTACTTTTCCCTGCGTTCGTATAAATCTCGACCAGCGTTTTGATGATGTATCACTCGCTAATTCAGTGCGTTCCCTGCGTCCTACGGCCTGTCGGAACATGAACCCCTTTCCCGTTGTTGTCGATGCTCCATTTTTGGTCTTGGATTTTAATTTCACTAAGTGGTCGTTCCTCATTTTAATGTTTCATAATTTCATAATGGATTTTTGCGAAATGAAACTGTGGTGTTCCGATAAATATCGGAATGTGTTCACCAGTGGCCAGTGGTCAGCGTGGGTGCGGAAAGAACTTCTATGGCATAGTGCTGATGACTGTTATCACTTTAAAGGTGGCTGGGGTTGAAGTAGTACAGTGATTGGAACTATGGGTTAATTTCGTAGCTTCAATTTTAGTTACAATATATGGCTAGTAGTTTTGAATACTCCTATAAAGATGTCAAGAATATGTGAGCTATGAGTCTTCGTATAATAATAATTCCATTGATTTATTTGCAGTTAACGAGTTCAGAAATATTTTCCCACCCGCCACTGTTCTCTAAACCCCATGGTGACCACGAACGGCAATTAACCCGCTAGTTAAATCGGCTACGATTTGACCCCTAGTGAACTTCCAGCATTTAATTCATCCCAAAGACAATTTCAACCAATATATACCGGCGATAAATGCGGTTCTTGTTGTAACCAGAACATTAAGTGAATTGTTTGGACATTTTCGTGAAGAACTTTAAAATTCAACAAAATATTAATAGATTTTGCCATCGATTCCCATACTATCAGAGGGTAGGGGAAAATAGTTCTATAATTATTTATGATGCTTTTCGAAAAGAATTTCAATTCGGCAAACTTTGGTTTTTTACGACAAAAATTTGCAAATTTTCTTTTCGCTTTTCTCTCTCTCGATAACAAACAGGTCTGCAAATAAATATTGACACTTTGGGAAGTTAGTATACGGTGTTGTTGTTGGTTGTTCGTGTCTATTTCCACAGAAGGAAAATGCCGCATGAAGAGGTTCACCAAGTCTGGTCGCCATTTTGCATCGTGCACCACTTCCGGGTTCGTTCTGCGAGTATTGAAATCATAAAAAATAATATTATGCAAATTTTTATTATTCGATTATGCAAATACGCCACGCTTGACGACCCTTGGCATAAGGACACGCTAACTGCGAGTGGTGTTTTTTTCTTCTTCTTCTGCTTTCTTATCCGTTGCCGTCGGTTTCTGTTTCTGTTTCGCACTACCGTCGTCCATTTTCGGTGTGGTTTTCATCGCGAAAATGGTTTTTCTTTGCGTTTTTCTCCGGCGAAAATATGCGTATAAAAATGAATATTTACGATTGTTTTGGAGAGATCCGAAGTCTCGTTGGACGATGCCGTTTGATGGTTCTTTTACCCGGATTCTCATATGTGCCTTAATGGCTATAGTTTCTATGGCCCATATCTCTCTCTCTCTCTCTCTCTCTCTCTGAAAGGACGTGGGGCACGCATGACTTCTGTCGCGATTTAAATCTATTTTCGCCAAATATTGTCGGGATCATTTATGCTTCAATTACGAATATTTATTTCGTAGTTTATATGTCGGGGACTCCTTTTAGTTTAGAGCTTAAAAAGTTTAAACTAAAGTGATTTCATCTCAAAATGAAGCCTAAAATCAAACCTTTTTTGAATAATAATAATAATAATAAATAATGTTATAGAATAAATCTATGGAATTTTCAATAGCACAGTTCTATATTCCATTATTCTACCCGTACCGACGGAATATTGAGTTTATAGACCTCAGACCAATGCAGGCTTCTACACTAATTAGCGGTCTCCACCCATTGGCCATGGACCACAAGCACCACGAAAACTAACTTTCCGAAAACTTGGTCCTCTGTCGCGTTGTGCCGCCAGGGCCGAGCGAATCCCACGAAAATTAACTACCTGTGAGCAAATTGAGTAAATTGTGTAAAACAGGAAACTTTTCACCAACCATTAGGCGGCAAAAGCCAACTAACTTTCGAATAAAAACTATTAATTATGCGCGACGAAGTTAGAACGGCAGAAAACCGCCGCTAAAAACCGCACAGGACAATAAAAGTTGTCGGCGGGAAAAAATGCCCACCTCCAGGAGTCCAAAACCAAAAATGCTCTTCAGACTCGTATCCTTCGTGGCCAAGGCGTGGCGTTGTGCGGTATGCCGTGGAAAACAAACGCCTCTCCACTTTATAAATTAATCCTCGAGCAGCTTACAACGACGATAAATTCCGAGTCGTGCTGTGGTGCCGGGGATATGGCAACGCCGCTTGTCTTCATTATTAGTCGACGGCACTCCAGTCGTCCTCGTCCTCGCCGTTGTCCTGGCTGCTACTGTCGGTGGTTGCTGCTGCTGTCATCGTCGTCGTCGTTGTCTACCTTGACTCCGACTTCCGGGTTGCGGTGGAAAACAACATGCACGCCAAAATGGCCGAAAGTATGGCCGTGCCTGAGGCCGTCCGCCATGCTTGCGAACTTCCGGCTGCAGTTGTAAACAACTCGGAACGAGCCCGAAATGAATTGTTCGAGAGCAACAACGAAGACAACAACAACAACAACAACAATGGAAAAGTAACTACTTTTCAGAAGATTTCATTATCCACAGCTCCGCAGCTGCACAAACAACAACAAGAAGAACTCGATTCCTGGTCTGTGGCTGCTGAAACCACGATGGCGGTAAAATAAACCAGAAACGCCTCCTCCATGGCTGCCGACGTCGCCACGGCTTTTGTCTGTCTCGCTGCCGCAAAAACAATGGGAATTTCAGAAAGTCCCGAAATCAGAAAATCCTCGCTGACAGCAACCGACCGAAGGACAGAGGGACGGACGGACGAAGCAGGCAGACATTCCTCGAGACAGACGGATGAGAGAGGATGGACGGACGGACGGACGAACGGTGGAACACGACACGGTGCGGACTCCAACAGAATCCTGGCGAGGAGGACCACGTTTGCGGCTGAAATTAAAACGACAAAGTTCAAAGTTTAAGCGGGATGACAGTCAGTTTGTGGAACTGAAAGCGCCGAAATATCTTCCTCCTCTCTCTATCCCTCTGGCTTCCACACATATTCACAGTGAGATACGACTTAACGTACCAAAGAGACATACGACAAGAAGACGGTACGAAGAGATGGAGAGGAGACGGTAGGAAGAGGTGGAGATGGTAGAGGATCAACAGACGGAGCTGGAGCACGACGATGGGGCATGGCTGGAGATGGGACCGTATAATGACTCTGGCACTTCCTGTCGCTGCCACAGATGACTTCAAGGCCCGAACATTGTCGAGTTACGGAAATTTCATACCATGTCGGGGGTTCCTTTATTTCTGTCTCTTCTCGGAAAGTCAGAGAATCTTAAGAAAATATAAATATACTATTTGTTCTTCATTAACTCTGTCAGAATTTCAATACACTGCGTTATTTCCAATGAATATTTCATTGTGTTAAATTTCCTATTGTATTAAGTAAAAAATTCTTTAAATTAAATTAGTCTAAAATTAAATGTTCAATTAAAAATTTTGTATATTGGTTTTTTCATTCTTTCATTCAAAGGAATTAAAATATATTATTGTAAAATTCTATATTAATATTAATAGCATGATTTTACTATGTTTTCTCATTTTCTCAATTTTTTTGATATTATCCACAATATTATCTATATATTTCTATCATGTCTGTCTATTTATTCTCTTCTCTTTATTTACTCTCGAAATATTTTCCAGGTTTTTCTGCAGTTGGAGTTCATATTGAATTCTTTTGGAAATATGTTGCTTTGTCCTCCGAGTTCTTTGTTTATGATTTAAAATTCCGAATTCCACTCCAACTGAACATACGATAAATTCGAGTTTTTATTGTTCCATCTCTCTGTCCTTTCCTCTCGTTTTGCATTTTTCCACCTTCTCTCTTTGGCTTTTTTCCCATTGTTAGATGCAGTTTGTTCTAGTTTTCCGGAATGTCTGACAAAATTTATGAATTATTTCCTTTCGAAATTCGCAACGATGTGGAAACTCCAATGGAAACATATTTGTGTCTGGATATTCTGTTCAATATTTTAAAAAATATAGTAGAAAAATTTCAGATTAAATATTTAACCCTATCTCTGAAGGAATTGCACTTTTTTCTGCACGCCACCAATTCCTTATCAGAGGTCTATAAAAATTATACCATAATCGCTTCCTCTTCCGGTTGCCATCAACCGCATCCCGTCGTTCATAAATCGCCTCCGGAGTCATTTTTCAATTGCCCGCTGATCCCGACGCTTGACATTCCATTACCGTGGGTGCAGGCGTTTAAGCTAATAAAATGAATAATATTTACACGCCGTGCCACCTCTCCTCCCCCACGCCGCAATCCTAACTTGGAGGAAATTTTATATCCTCTCCAGGAAATGCACTCCTTGTAATGGGGCGAGTTTTTATCCTGGAGCTCCGGGTGATTTCCGACTTGTCCGTCCCGTGTCTCGCATTAAATTGCCCGCCGTAAAACAACACTTAACCATCTCATTGATGACGCCTCGTCGCGTTGTGGTTACGTGCCAAACGCTCGCTCCAGCCGCCGGATTCCTTCATCGTTACCGACATCCCCAAACTCAAACTCAACCTCATCCATCGAGCTTCGGGCTCACTCCCGGCACGAGCATTGGCTGGGATTGATGAAGTCATAAAGCGGAAGCCTGCCACCCGTTTTTGTTTCGTTTGCCTCTGTTCGCCGCAAAAGTCGTCGGCGATAGAGGAACAACGAACAAGTGGCAAACGACAACATAAGCGCCCGGACCCTCCGAAACAACCCTTCATTTCATCCACCGCTCGCCCTCGCCTCCCACCGTTCACCACGCCCCCATGTCCCCCGCCCAAATGAGAGCTATTTGCATATTCTCCAACAGAATCACTCACTCACTCAGTCGCTCGCTCGCTCGTTCTTTCGCTCTTTCGTTCCCTGTCATGGAGTCTGACTCTTCGTCCTCGGGCTCATCTCCACCTTCGTCCACGGCATCTACCCGTGGGAGCCGGAGGCTGGTTTTGTTCGCTTTCCATGTCGAACAATTTGTTTGCCATTATTACGGTGTTTGGGCTCGCGGTGTGGGGACGGTTGAGGGAGCTCTGGAGAGGGTGGCTCTCTCAGTGGAGTTAAGTGATTGTTGTTGTTGCTGTTGTTGTTTGGTTAACCCCCGACGATGAGCTCTCGAGTAGCTGGAGGTGTTTATTATATGGCAGCTAATGCACAAGGATAAACGGTCGCCCCAAAGGGAGCAGCGAGCCAATTTATTACGGTCAAAATGCTGTTGCTTGGGAGGGGTTGATGTTTTGTGAGGTGGAGTCAAGAAAAACAATCAGGACAGCGGTAATGATACAACAAACAACAACAACTTCTTCTTGTAGACACGACGGAAATTGCGTTAAAAATGAAATGTGATTATTTTCGTTTCAAGGGGTTTTGTTTTGTGGAAGAGGAATCGGAACTAGATGGGGGGATTTTATGATAGGATTGACGACGACTGCTGGGAAAATATTTACAATATTTTTTTTCTCAATTCTGAATATTTTATGTATGTAGTTGGTTAATTTTTGTAAATTTAAATGAGATTTGAAATTTTGTTAAGTGATTTATATAATTAAAATTTTTCAACATTTTTTTTATTGTTTTGTAGGATTTTAAAAAGAATCGGAATCGGAGAATCGAAAATTGATTCTTAATAAAAAATAAAATATTTAATATGTTGTAATTTTCTATTAATCTCTACCATAAATTAAATAAAAGAAAAAAATTTGTAGTTAGGTAGTTTTGTATACAACATTCTAATCATAACTCATCTAGAGAATATTTTCCTTTCACATTAATGAAATATATTTGAATTGTCTATATACGCTGTAAGTTTTCTGATTTACTCTATATCGTTTCTTTATCTCTCCATTACCCTAAATTTCTACAAATCCAGTTTCTTCATTCTTCCACCCCCACCCACCGCAGCATCCATGTAATCCACAACAATGGAAATGTTCACACGAAAAATCTGTTCTCAGCAACGTCCGACTCGTCTTCTAATTACCACGACGGAGGGACCTCGACGCATTGGGATAAGCATATCGAAATTAGATCGCGTGCAAAAATATGCTTCACCTTGTTAGCGCATTGAGGTCGAAAACGTATGCACCATGCGCCAGTCGTCGTCTGCGTGTGCAGCATTTAGTTCCGGTTCCGGTCTGAGTTGGAAAAAATAATAAAAACCATCCCTTTCACTCAGAAAAACTACTCTAATGAGTTGGTCGAAAGCGCTCCATTGTTGGACACAATCGAGGAAGTCATTGTGGCCACTTGCCAAGAACCTCGAGTCAACCGCGAAGGACATCTTTTTTTCAGATCCTTGCCAACCCCATCCCTTTGACCCCATTGGGAGCATCAGTTCAAATTTAAATACTTTGGCGGATTTCGGTGATTTGAGACCACCTTTTGACTGCCACAAAATCCACCGCATCATCCGGAACATGCATCGAGTCGATTCGAGTCCTCCTCGATGAAGCCATTCTTCGGATCTTCCCATGGGAACAACGGGATTTCTTCCGGCGCGACGAATCCTTACTGAGCGCATCGAATCGCTCGGCACAATTCAAAATATATTCATCATCATCGCGAGCCATCGCCGAACTCCAGGAACAGTTCACTGTGTCTGTCTGTCTGTCTGGATGGATGGCAGGCAGTCAGTCGGTCGGTCGGGGTTGAAGTCGGCTCCCCTCCAGCGAGAGATGATTGCTCACTCATACGCCGCGATGCGATACAAATGAGGCTCGACGAATTGCGCTGATTTGGCGTGGCCGAATCCTGTTAGCAAATTCTCACAGGATCAGCCTCAAACTCAGCCACTGACTGCGATGCTGATGTGGACTTCGACTCCGATTCCACCGTCGACTCGTTCTCCTTGACATTTCAATTGATGTGAGAAGTTTATAGATTCTCCACCCCGCGTTGTCCCACAGATTGAATTGTCTGTCTGTCCATCTGGCTGTCTGTGGTTTATCCCTTGGAGCTGGAGCTCGGGTTGGAATATGTTTGTGCACTGCTTGGAATATGCTCATTGGTTCCGTGGATTGTTCTCCTCTTTGTCAAAAATTCGTTCAATGTCTTTCGTCCTTTGTGTTTTTGTTCTCGGAGGATTCTCTGAGAATTATTTCCGTCTTGTCAACGTTTTTGGTCACACTTAATCCTGGCACGTGGTATCCTGTTCGATGCCCAGTGACTTCGGGATGATCGTATTTCGTGTTTAATGTCCTGTAGCGATGTGTTTCCAATTAATGGCGCATATTTATTGCAATCGCGATGATTTAAAGCCTTTTGTCGGTTTCGGTTTATCAATTGATTCATTTTAATTTGATGTTTTATCTTTGGAAAATATTTCTAAAATTTCTAAAATAGTTCTTAAATTTTAGTTATTCTATTCTAGTATATGTAGTTCAAATTAATTATTTTTTTTTTCATATTTTTCGAGTGTTTTGAAAGAAATTGAAGTGGACACTTATTTTGAAAATTGTATTTTATTTATGAAGTCTGGATTCTTTTAAATATTTTTAATATATTGAATTAACATTGCTCTAGAGACATTTCAGAGATTGTATCAAACTCATATTTTTTGAGAAATGAAAATTTTCAGATTAATTAATATTTACCAAAAAATCTAGTTTTTCAGCATTCTCAATGAAAAGCAATAAAATACGTACACAAACAATCAAATATGAAATGTTTTTTACAGTGGGATATTTCTTTTTCTTTCCCTAGTTTTGACGGTTCATAAATTTTTCTTTCAGTGGATTCTTTCAAAAAATTTCGTAAAATATGTTTTTTGTTTTTTACTTTCAACGTTTCTTTTATACACTCAATTAATCATAGTTTGTACAACATGGACAGATTCGAACTGGGCACGAGTTTAAAACTTATGGTTCTTGAGTAGATCGTTTATTCAGAAATGAAGAAAGAAGGATTGGTATTTAATTTTTTTGGTAGTTTGTTTTAATATAATTTATAATCTTTTTAATATATTCTTCTGGCACATTGTTGAATCTAGGGTTGATGAAAACGTATCTGAAAGAACTTTATACAACTCCAACCAATATATCCTTTCCAAATCACAACCCGCACCCATTGAAAAAGTGTTATAGATTTTCTTTTAACATTTAAAATTTTATTTGATGCACTTTCAGTTCTCTTACAACTAGAAGATAAATACTTTAAAACCTATGTTTCAATAAAATGTTTCTGTATTGGAAATAAAATGTACAATAGGCTGCTTAACAAAACCAGGCCACCTGGGAAGCTATCTACAGAGAGATCTCTCGAACTCCATAATCAAAATGTTTTGATACAGTATTAAATCATATAATTGCACTACGGGAACTACGACGACGACAACTTAGTTTGAACTCAGCATAAAATTAATATCACAATCGAACTGCGTGGGGGAGCCGTCCCTCCGAATAAAACTAACGCATCCAGGAGCCTCGATCCTGCCCTCCTCCCGACGGACCCATTCCGCCCCCTCCTCCTCCGCGGTCCGCGTTCTAGAAGTATCCGAAGAAGTGCTTCGATCATTTGGACACGGCGGCGGCTCGCGAGTGGTGACGACTGCTGCCTGCTCCATTGCCTCCGCCGACATTGATGATCGGCTCGCTGGCGGCGGCGGCGGCTGCCGTCGATGTGGGGGGCGTGGCCGCGTCGCTCTCCTTGTCCTGGTGGGCGGTCATGTGACGCGTCAGGTGGTGGCGCTCGCGGAAGCTCTCGTTGCAGACGGGGCACTTGAGCTTCTCCTCGCGCTTGCGACGATTCGGGTCGCAGGCCACCTCGCTCTTGTGATGCGACCGCATGTGGTAGACGAGGTCGCTGGTCATGCGGAAGCTGATGTTGCACTTGGCGCAAACGTTCTGCGCCGTCAGCGTGAAGGTCGAGGCGAGCGTCGGCGGGATCAGGGTCGAGAGGATGGCGGCGGCGGCGGGATTCTGCAGCGGGATGCGCGGCATCTCGGGCGGCGCGATGGCGGCGAAGTGATGGGCGGCGCTCGGCGGAAACGGAAACCCCGGGTAGCCGGGCAGGAACTCGGGCGCTCCGGCAGGCGGCGGGGGGCCGGCGCCGGGTGAGTTGCCACCTGCGCTGGACACGGGCACGGCCACCTGATGGGGCACGCCCCCCAGGGGCGGCCGGTAGAAGAGCTGCTGCTTGATGCGGTGGTTCTGAGCGGCGGCCGCCTGCAGCGCCTGCACCTGGTTCACCGAGTGGAAGGCGCCGTTGAAGCTGTACTCGGGCCGGAAGTTCTGGTACACCACAGTGTTCGGGTTCAGCTGCTGCGGACCCGTGGGGGTTCCACCGTTGCTTCCATTCGAGAGGCTGCCGTTGCCGCTGTTGGTGCGCGGCGGCGTCGTCGCCACCGGCGGACTCATCGAGGGGCAGCTCAGCTGGTCGGGGCTGAGCGCGGGCGGCGGCGGCTGCTGCGGCATCGGCGGCGATTCGACCAGGCGCGCCTGGACGACCTTGGTGAAGGCGCTCTTGATCGGCGACAGCGAGTCCGAGTCGGGGATGACCACGCTGGGGTCGTCGTAGATGCGCGGCGAGCGGATCGTGATCTGCGGATAGCGACGCGCTTCCTGCAGTTGGAACTGGAACTCGGCCTGCTCGTGCAGCAGCTGCAGGTGTTGTTGGTGCTGCTGGTGCTGTTGGTGTTGCTGCTGTTGTTGGTGGGCCATTTGACGTGGCGACAGATCCGTCGGCATGTATTGCGGCCTCTCCAAAGCCTCCGAGAGTCGGGCCTGCTTCTCGGCCTGCTTCTGCTTGATGCGCTCGTCGGGCATCATCAGGAAGGCGACATCGAAGGAGCGCTTGAGCCCCGTCTTTCCAACGCCGACAGTTTGTGGTGAGATGGGTGTCTCGTTGTTATTGTTGTTTTGACTGGGACTCAGTGTCCGCGGTGGCGTGGTGGACACTTTGAGGTCTGCCCGTTGGGGCGACACCAACGGCGGCATCGTATGCGCCTGTTGTTGTTGATGGTGCTGATGCTGAAGGTGGAGGTGGTTGAGGTGCTGCTGATGCTGCGGCTGGTGCGGATGCGACGAATTATCCATGATCATGTTCATCGACAAGTCTTTCACTCGGCACACAACTCCTGATCACACTTAAGTTTCTCTTGGTCTTAACTTATTCTTGGTTTAAAGTTTCTCTTGGTCTTTAATTTCTTGGTCTTAACCACCTTTTGGTACTAACTTTATTTCAATGTTCTGAATGGACCCAACTCTGGGTGGTCACTTTGGTCTTTGCTTCCACTTGGTTCACTCGGTTCACTGTCCTCGCCTCGAACTGTTCGAAATCCAATAAGTTTCGCATCCGTGGCTGGCGAAGTCTAACTGCGAACTGCTGAGCGGCGGCAATCTGTTCGCCCTTAAGTAGAGTTTCTCCGAGCCCAACCAGACCGAACTCAGCACGGAGACAATCACAATCACCACCACCCTGGCCTTCCAGTTGGACTTTTCTCCGCTCATATTGTTGCACTCAAATTCGCGGCAATCGCACATCTGTGTCGATTCGCGTAGAGAGCAGTCCACAACGCAACAAAAACAACTACCACAACAACCACACCGAGAAACTCACCCTTATGTTCGTTGCATGTTCGGCATTATGTAAAACCATAGACCACGACCGTATTCCGCTCTCACTTGTGTTTTTGCGAAATACTCCCCATCTGGTTTCGAAGTCACCAACATATTCTGCACCAACAAGACCCAGTGCGCTCTCGAGGGTGGGGGAGGCTTCGGTTCTGCCTTTCGATTGGTCGAGCCGGCCGTCGCTCTCAGTTGGGGGAGAGTTCGCTTATGTGTTGAGCGACGACTGCGGTGGACAGTGGGACAAAGTGCTGGGTTTCGTCTTGAGTAAAGGCGAATTAATATCATATCAAAGTTTCGTATGTTTAAACGACTTGTATTGAATTATATATATTGCAAATGTTAATTTCATTGAATATTTTGAATTTTATTGAAACTATTGAATATTAAGGGGGTCGTGGCTCGATGGTTAAGTGCGTAGTCTACGAGCCAACGGGCCGCGGTTCGAACCCTGGTTCGATCCCGGTTCCGCCAACATCATAAAGCCATGAAAAAACTCTCAACCCAGCCGTTCTCTTTCTTTGGTGTAAAACATTACAAACGCACAACACCAATGATTTCGAGTAGCTCGGTCAAAGCCCCTCGTGGGCTGTAAAGGCCAATCATTTGTTTTTGTATTGAATTTCATTGAAATTGTTGTATTTAATTAAATTATTAATTTCAATAATTTTGAATTGCATTATATCGAATTTTATTTAAAATTTTGAATTTCATTGAAAATTTTGAAATTTCATTGAAAATTTTGATATTTCATTGAAAATTTTGAAATTTCATTGAAAATTTTGAAATTTCATTGAAAATTTTGAATTTCATTGAAAATTTTGAAATTTCATTGAAAATATTGAATTTTTTTGAAATTATTCAAATTCAATTTCATTGAAAATTTATTCTTTCATTGAAAATTTATTCCATTTCATTGAAAATTTATTCCATTTCATTGAAAATTTTGAAATTTCATTGAAAATTTTGAAATTTTATTGAAAGTTTTGAAATTTCATTGAAATTTTGAAATTTCATTGAAAATTTTGAAATTTCATTGAAAATATTGAATTTTTTTGAAATTATTCAAATTCAATTTCATTGAAAATTTATTCCATTTCATTGAAAATTTTGAAATTTCATTGAAAATTTTGAATTTTTTTGAAAATTATCATAATTTCATTGAAAATTAAATTCCATTTCATTGAAAATTTGAAATTTCATTGAAAATTTTGAAATTTCATTGAAAATTTTGAAATTTTATTGAAAGTTTTGAAATTTCATTGAGAATTTTGAAATTTCATTGAAAATTTTGAAATTATTAAAAGTATTAAAATTTCTTGAGTATTTAAAAATTTTATGAAAATTTAGACTTTCTTTGAAAATTTAGAATTTTATTAAGAATTTTGAAATGCAATGCAAATTTTGAATTCCATTAAAATTTTGAAAATCATCAATATTTTCTATTAGATTGTCCACAAATCAATTGGATTGTTGTTATAATTTATAATGTTCTCTCCTTTTCACTTTAGACATCCCACTGCTATCTAGATGTTGTCAATGTGAACCTCACAATCGCACAGCAGGACGTCACCCGATTTGCTCCACTGTAACCGAGGTAAATAACGACACCTCTTCAGCCCAAAGCAACCCTCTTTCGCTACATCGAAAACATTTCACTCCCATCCACGTTTTCCCGGAGGCGGAGTCAGTGTTCGAAGGGCGAGCGAGAGAGTGAGTTCAGTCTGTCTGTCCTTCGACGGCGCTCTCTTGCATTCCATTCGCTCTCGCTTGCCGTCTCCCTTGCGCAGAATAGCGCTCTCTCGGTCGCTCTTTCGAACATCTTGCTGGACGTTCGCTCGTTTCGGGCAAGTGTTTGCGAACAGGTTGTTTTTGTCGATTTTTTCAACATTGTCTCGAATGCTGCGCACAATTGTCATATTGCTCTTGCCGCATCCTGTGCCATCCCCCATTCACATCCTGCCCACTCCTCGACGATCACGGACTCCTCTTCCTCAACCTCTTCTCTCGTTTGCTCATCCTCGACTCCTCATCCTCGTGTCCATGTTCGGTCTCCAATCCAGGGGTCCCGCAGGCCTAAACTCAGCCCTTCGATGCATTTGGTGGATTGTTGTTGGTGTGGTTATTGTTGTTGGAGTAGTTATTGTTGTTCCCATAGCAGTAGTTGGTGTACTGATACTGGTTATTGCTATTGTTGTACTATATACGAGTACATAAAAAGGATAACATGCTGTTTGTGTTGAACGGTAAAAGATTCTTCGCAAAATGTTCTTCCACGAGTTGGTGTCCTGGATTTTAGTTTTGCTCCCATTGTTGTTGTCCATCTCTCTCTCTCTCTCTCTCTCTCACTCTCAGTGTCCCCATCTCGCTCTGTCTGCTGTGCGTTTCCGGGAGGTTTGTGTGAGAATGAGAACATCCGGTGGGCGCTCGCCAGCTTCCGCTGAGCTGGGGAGTTTCCGGTGTGCGTTCTGTTGGTGGCTCCGACGAGGTCTATCCTCCCGACTCCGGGTGCTGTTGAAATTTATGTACTACTGGCGCGCACCCCTCTTCCACGCCCCCTTGTCACGGAGCGGGCTCGGACGGCTGCAGCGTGGTGTACATCAGGCACAGGATATGCTTCCTGCTTCCATGTTGTGCGAAATATGTGTGAATTTTATTATGTGAACGGTCTGTTTATGTGTCCAGCGCGTCCGACTGGGCGACTGGACGACGACCCGAGCCGAGTCGAGCTTCGCCATGGCTATTCGAGTGCGTGTTCGTGTGTGTGGATTTTATTTTAATTATTTTTTGCCAACCGATCCTTTCGTTTCGTCCCTCGTCCACTTCGTCCATTTCGTCCACCGGCCGGCGCCAGTCTCTGCGCATAATTATTGCATATTTTCAGGTGCTAATTGTTCGCATGCCTCGCATATGAATTTAATTTATTGTTTTGCTAGTTTTACCTTCGTATACGTTATTCGGTTTTACCATTTCGCTCTCCGCCATTGTTGTTGGCTACATTTTGTCGTATAGTATAAATATTAATCACATGATTGCTCTCGACCTTTGGTTGCGATGTATGGCGTTTGCTGATCGCCGCGTGAAATAATTGCATTCCATGGGAGAATATGTTTTTCAGACGAAATATAGTCGGTTGGATCGTATAGAAAAGTTTATACTGACTTTGAGACTTGAACTCTATTGGGAACAAAAACCAAACATTTTTATACCTAATAGTTGATAGAAATATTTATTAACAGAAAAGTTACATATCCTTTGAGTTGAAATTATAGTGTCGATTATTCATAAATCTATTGTTGGATAAAAAATTAACAATTTAGATTTGTCCAGATTCAAAATATCTGTAGGTCTCTTTCTTACTCTCCTTCAGTCCATCTTTGGTCTCATATAAAAATCTATATCTCACTTCTCATTGGATCAATTACTTTGCGAATTACTTTGGTCGCGTGTCGCAATTTAACCAAAAGTGCTAAACAGAAAGAACTTTCTTCTCCATACACACTCTCACACACGTGGCTCATATGTCGAAGTATAGTAATAAATTCACACCCGCAAACTCTGTTGAGGGAAGCCCAATGAAAATTCGAGTGAAAATAGCGAAAATAGCCTTTTCACCAATCAAGCAGAAAATCGTCAACACTATCGGTTGACAAGAATCTGTTCACAATAACTTATCTACCCCATGCGATCAGAAGAGGAAAAAATTCCAACCGAACTTCTCATTGACTTCTGGCAGCTAGAGAGACGATGATGAGGGAAAGAAGGAATGGCGAAGAAGGAGAGACGAACGAAGGGTTGGATGGACGGACGGACGGACAGACGAAGTGTTGGAAGGACGTATGAAAAATTTGATGGAGGGATGGACGGACAGATGGTTGGAGATACGGGGTTGAACGGTGATACGTCAAATGCGAAGAACGTGACGCGTGACAGCGTGATTTTTCCAATCAGACTTGATAACAACAGCAAGAACTACAATAACTACAACAAGAAATACAACAACAAGAAATACTACAACAACAACAATAACAACAACAATACCAACAACTACAACTACTTTGTATGACAGCGACAACAATGTCGATCCTGTGTTGTCTGATGCAAAAAGGCGTGAAATTGCTTTTGCGGTGATTAGAATTCAAAGAGAGAGAAATACAGAATGAAATGAGAGAAGTGAACGAGAGAAGTGAATGAGAGAAGTGAATAAGAGAATTGAATACAAAGAGAGTGAGGGAGAGAGATCGAAATTGTGTGGGATGAGTTTCAAAAAGATAGTGGGTCCTTGGCTAATCAAGGATCTGGCCGACGTCGCACAGAATGCTGAATGTTTTCAGGCGACGCTATTCAATTTCGCGCTTTCGCCAAGGGAAACGGAACTAGTGGTTGTTATTGTTGTTGTTGCTATTGTTGCTATTGTTGTCATATTCTTCATTGTTGTTATTGTGACAGCAGTTCAGATAATCTCGAGACTTTCGCCTCTGTTCTGGTTTTCTCCAGCAATTAGCTCCTGCAGCAGCAGGCGTATGCTCGAACCATCTTCGTTCTCGCTCTTTTCTCACTCTCTCTACTCGCCTCACCCGACCGATGGTCGTGGGTGGCGGAAGTCGGAAGCGCGACATTTTGTTTCGCTCCGCGGAAGTTTTTCAATTGCGAGAGATTTCGTTGCTGCGATACGAGGACACGACATTCGCCACACTGTGTCCTTATCCTTCTACTTTTTCTCCTCTTCCTTCTCCTCACAATTCCTTCTCCTTCCACTCATACTTCTTACACCCTTCCTCCACCCTCCTTTTCTCTTTCCATTTCCACCCGTCTTCCTTCCACCCTTCTTCATTGCTTGTTCTTGTTGTTATTGTTCTTAATTTCTTATCTCGCGGATCTGCAGCTTCTTCGCGTTTTAGTTTCGGTTTCATTTTAATTTCCACTTCCGTCTCCGGCGTCTTCTTTGTGGAGTTTTGAGTCGTAGCTGCTGTTTTTCCCAGGTCGCCGTCTTTTGCTTTTCTCTCTCGCTATCCCTCGCTTCCCCTTGATCGTTTAAGAGATTGCATCTCTCATGCATAAATTCTACATAATTTTCCTCTCTTTATGACAACAAGAACGACAACAACAACAACGTAACAATACGAATCACAACAACAACAATTACAACACTTTGGAGCAACTGCTTCACCTCGGAAATTAAATAATTAATGTTGAAACGTTGCCAACTACTGTGCTTCTGACTTAATTTCAACCGGGTGGCAACCCCAACGCCACCACGCCGGAAACGGAAATAAGCAAGGATATGTTGCAGGTGTAATTATTGCATCTCATTTGTATAATTATCCTTCGCATATATAAGTGTGTGTGTGTGTGTGTGTGTGTGTGTGTCTATAGTGGAGGAAATGAATATAAGGAGTATTAGTGTATGTGTGAGAATAGTTTACGATGTCGTGTGTGAGTGTTAGAGATTTGTTGTTGTTTTTGTTGCCTGACGCTGAAGGTGCGAAAACTCATTAAAATGCAAATGCGTCTCATATTGTGCTCAAGGAGATTTACATCTGGAAGGACTAGAAGGAGTAGATGGAGGAGAAGGAGGAAGAGAAAGAAGCAGCGAAGTGTATGACCAACGAAGTGTATGACCAACACCTGGAAGGATCATAAATTCAACAGAGATCCTGTGATCTACAGAAAACAATGTACATAAATTCAAATACCAAAATTCAAGAGACTTTATATTTTGAAACTGATTTCTAACGACCTTAAAACTTTCATATAATAATTTCCTACTTCTCCCTAAACCACTCCTCTCTGAACATCCTTCCAAACACTTGTCCACGATCACCTGTTACAATCATACAATGTGGCGACGGCCTCTCTGCATAATACCTAAAACCTAATTATTTGCCCACACAAACGCACACGCATACTTAGACACAAATCCTATCTCGTCGACAACCACATTTCGCAATACACTCCGTGACAACAACGGGCACCTCGTCAACCGCCTCGTCAGCCCTCGGACGGATCTGTCACCCTTGTTGCCGACACACTTTGGGATGATCCGCTTACGCAGCAGAATCGCTCAACTAGCAACCCAACAAGACCGACATCGAACAATTACAACAATGAAATGTCCTCCGGCAACCACAAAACCGAACGCATCGCCTCGAGGTCCCTCTTTCAGACCCCGATGCGCCGCGTCATCGAATTCCGAGCATCCAAATACAATGATTCTAATCCAGTTAAATGAATGACAGTCTAATTGGAGGATTTGAAGTGAAAATCCATCCCAGCAGCGACCTCTGATACGGAAAAGCAACAGAAAGAGAGAGGGTGATAGAGGGAGAGAGCGATAGAGAGCGGCTAACAAGTCCTTGCCATATGTTTCGAAAAAACCACATGTTATGCACGGTGTTTAAACAGCATCAACATCGGCAGTGGTGAGCAAAACTCTTCAGTCGTCTATCTCTCTGTCTGTCCAACCTTCTGTCCGTCCAACTTTCTATTCGTCGGTCCGTCCGTCCATCCATTCATCAATCCACCCAGGCTGCTAAACAACCCCGAAAAGACGGATGGCTCCAGTTCGAATTCGAATTTAATGCGCGTAGAGAGACCTCGAGTGCGTGATTTTAACCCTCGCGAGTCTTGTTACGAAAGGTAACAAGGGTGCTCTCGGGTTAATAGGGATGCAAATGTGTCCGCAAATGCACCGCGCCAAGTGTTTATTGAGATGAGGGCGAACAGTTGTCAAGAGGGCTCGGCAGAGGCCTCTTTGTTTTCTCTATCCCTCTCTTTCCATGAAAAACGAAACAATGATAAAACCCCAAAATAAAAAAAAAAGAAATAAGGTTACATTTTGGTGATAAATGTGTTTAACCTATCTGAGGGTACCATCGGGATCTTCTTTTTTTAGGAGCATATGAAGGGTTCAGATTTGTTATCTGCTGTACAGGGCTTGAAGTCTAGTTGGATTTTAGACAGCTTGTATAAATTATTTAATTTCAAAACTAGTCTTCACGATCGAACGATCATATTCTTTACTTGCAGAAGATCGAACAGAAATTACGTACATATATATAATAAAATCAAATTCAAAACAAAATAATCTTCCTCTTAAAAATTGAGAAATTTTTCTATATCTTATTTTCGGATCTCAACTCTATTTCACAAATCCTTCTTCACTCCCAATATGATCTTCTGATATCCTCTTCTGCAATTTCTGATATTCCTTATGATATTCCTCTGGTATTCCTCTTAAAACCTAATAATTTCTTCTTTCTTCCTTCAGCTCTCAACTCTCTTTAACTAAACCTTCTTCACTCCCAATCTGACCTTCCGATCTTCTCCATCGCAACTAGTATAATACGATTTCCCTAAGGTAGACTTTTCTCACCCCAACATTCTCTCCCGGTGTGGAATTTCGCGTAAATTACATTTTCACTAAATCAAATTGGAATTTCATGTATTATGTACACGGACGAATAGAGAGGGTGAGAGATAGAGCGAGAGAGAGGGAGGGTGAGAGATAGAGCGAGCAAGAGAGAGGGAGGGTGATCTCGACTAACACAAAAGGTTTAATTTCGCTGACGAAACTCACCACAGTGCGAATTCGATTGCGAAGTCGTGGCCAAAGGACCTTCGAGTTGGACTCTAATGTCGACATAATTTCAATGAAAACAGTGTTCGAGAGGATTTGAGGGATTTGCCGGGTTGATCCGGGGTTCCAGGCTACCACTAGTGCATATGTTCGATTCTGATAAATCTTTGGCTGGCTTTGTGAGGTGTTTTTTGTTCTATTATTTCCATGCGATCCTCCCTCTTTTTTTGCCGCAATATGCTTTCGTTGGTAGACGTAAATCAGCCCAAGGAGGGAGGTTGCGTTCATGTCTAATGAGCAGGTTGTCGGAGGCCGTAAATTTAAATAATGTCCTGTGACAGGACGAAGGGAAAAAAGTGAACAAATCTTGAAAAAAGTGAAATTAGAGAAAAAGTCTGATAAATGAGTGCAAAATCAACCCTCAAATGGGCCGGAGGTACTTGTTGTTTTTGTTGTAATGGGTATTCCGTTGTTGTTGTAGACTTTTTTATTTTTGTTACAAGTGCACATGTTGCTATTCTTGTTGTTGTTATTTCAGACTAACAGTCTTGTTGGTGGCATCAGCAAAAACTTCTGAATTCGATTGTCTCCGGTCTCCCGCTTCCGGTCTCCCCACATTGTATGCACCTGCGATTTATCTGCTGCTCACGGCAATACATTGACTGTCAACAATGCATTGCCATCGACGATGCGTTGAAGCAACAACATCATCGAGGCTGCATTTGAATTCGATTTGAAATCGTTCACTGCTTCCTACTCCACGATGGGGCGTGGTTCGAGGGCGGCGAGGGGCGAACGGCAGCTTCTTATCTTAAATGCTTCCGCTTGAAGGAGTTTTAGACTTTTCCACCGGCGCAAGCGGGCAGACAGACGGACGAACCGACAGACAGACAGACAGACAGGCAAACATACAGATGGAGGAACAGACAAACAGTCGGAGAGAGCGACCCACCTCGCCTTTTGAGATTTATTGGCATCGAATGAATGTTTTGCTGATCGCAGCCACCTTTCGTTGCGATGCGATGCAAATTCCAGTTTTGTATTCTCGCATCCTCCAGAAGGTAAAACAAAGCACGAGATTGTGGGGAAATTTCTTGGCATATGAATTTAATTGTGCGTTCCTAACGCGACATCCTCTGGACGTTGGCCTCGTCATCCCTTTTCGACTTTTTTTCGGCTGGAGAGGAAAAACCAACATAATGTCGAGCATCTTTTCGTAGGGCTTGCTCGAGTTGTTCTTGTTGTTGGCATATTTAATATTCATATACACTCGATGATGATCACCGAGGGAAGAGTGAGAGGGGGAGAAAGGGAGAGGGGAGGGGGGGGATATGCAGCGTATGCTCAGTCAACGAGAAACAATGAGACCACGAAATAAACATTAAGCATTTAGCAAAATCAGGCGAAAACAACCCTCGGCCCTCGAACCACGTCAGCGCAATCAATCACTACATTCGCTCTCTCTTTCTTCCTTCACTCATTTGATCTCTCTCTCTCTCTTTTACTTCACTCATTTGATCGTTCTCTTTCACCCTATATAAAGCCAAAAATAGCGCAATACGTTTTCCACGGCTCGTCGTGGGCTGCGACAACATTTTACGCACATATTGTCCAATGTCTTGTCGGGTATATCGAATTTCTCCAATATGCATACGACACATAGTCTCGCTATATGGACGAGGTCCTTCATAACTCTATTCGAATGTTGTAAGAGGACCTGCTGTCACAGCCGGTGTTTTTATTGCGCCCCGTGCGGTCGCCGGTGTCGAACTTCAAATCGAAATTAGAGTGGAAGGCACAGTGGGACGAGTTGGTGCATTCGTAGCATTTCATTTCAATTGGTATATGCGATTTTTTGCTGACTAACCATGCTATACTTCCGTCTCCTTTATAATACAGATTCTAACAATGTCTAAAAAGAATACATAATTTTTTTTATTTTTCTTCATTTTTCTTTAATAATTCATAATTTCAATAAAACAATTCTCTTTTTTCAGCATATACAATACTTGGACATATATTTTGTAAAATTTGATTGTTTTGTTATGTTGTCAAATAATGTAAATTACTCTAATTTACATCTTTTAATTTTTCTCTAAGATTTATATTATATTTGAATACTTTTTTTGAATCCTATACTTATGTTGCATTTTGCATTAAATAGTTTTAAAAATTTAAAATTTAACAAATATTTTTACTTATTTTCATAATTTTACTACATTTTTCATAATGAAATTTTGAAAATATTTTTAAAATTCATTATTATTTTTAAAGTCGCTTAGATTTTTCATTAAAAAGATTTTTTTATTAAAAAAGTTGGAAAGTACAAAAACTAAATTTTGCTTTTTTGTATCAAAGAGATATTAATACTAAAATCTCAAACAGTTTCGACTATTACTTTATTTAGCAAACATGTGTTTTATAAAAAGTGGAGTTTTTGCAAAATTTACCTTTGTTCATTCGAATACCTTTCCCACTATGTCCCACTGTGCCAAGTGGTAAAATTGCATTATGCGCAACCAACAGAGACGGCGAACCCGAATCAAATAATGAAAACTACCCTTTAATTGAGTGATGCTCGACATGTAGTCGCCATCTGTGCACTTTCGCCGTCGTCCCCTGCCCCCTGCATCGCCTCTAATAGTTGTGCCTGCAACAACGGGTCCACTGTGCATTGTCGCCTGCCTCTCTCGCTGTCTCCCTCTGTCGCTCGATTGGGCTGCCGGGACCCTTAAATGCGTCACCCCGCAACGCCCATTTAAAAGCGCTTAGTTTATGGACCCTGATGGCTGATGTCTGATGGCTTTGTCAACCCCGGACCGGTCGAGTGCTGCACCTTACGTTTTTCGACATTTAGTGTCTGTCGGAGGAGGCACCAGCGCCATCGTCGTAATCGTCTCGATCCTTTGTCCGCTCTTTAATTACGTGCGCAAACCGCAGAGAGTTCGCTCTCACTCTCTCTTTTGGTTTCTTTGTCACTCGACGAGGGCTCTGCGAGATCGAATTGGGTTCAAATTGGATTCGCCGTCTTTGGAAAATGTCGACATATGCGGATAAAGTGCGGCAGGCATCATCCCTTGGGTCTCTCTGCGGGTTTGACTCTGATTAGGATGGGTTCGAGCGTCGAGAGATAGCGACCGAGTGACAGTGCGAGAGAGAATGAGAGCGGGTGAGATTTTCGTATGGATCCTTTGACAAGTGAGTCGTCCCATCTAATGTGGCATCAACATATGCTGCCGAAACCGCAGCCCGAACCTGTTCCGTGGGCCAATGTGGGTCGTCGACGTCGACGATGGGTCGTCACAATGACACTTTGGCGACTGCGACGGGACTCTGATCTCGCGGGACCAGCAGCCGCGATGGTCCTTGGCTGATTAGAGGCGCGTCGTTTGGGGTCCCTTCGGCCCGGAAGTGCTTCCGACGCATCGGTCCATGGTCTCCGGGCAATTGTCACTTGCAGAATGAATGGTTTCATTTTAGATTTCGATCTGCGATCTTTATTTTCGCTGCATCTCGTTTTGAACAGGCGGCAATTTTTCTAATATGTTGAAATTTTAGAGTCGCATCTGATAAGACTCGGCAGGGGTCCTTGACTCATTTTCCCTCACCTCTATTTCGTTTGTCTTATCAGTCGAAATCAATTGAGGATTTCCTGATGAACGCTTCGGTAGTTGGAGGTTTTCGTTTCCTCCCTGTTCTCTTTTTTCTCTATTCCTTATTTTTCGTTTCCTTTTTCTATTTTCAAAATCAAGTAGATTTGCTTATGTTAATTTTGCCGCCAGAAGATTTAAATTTCCCGCGAGATCCAACTTTCGCTTCCTCTAATATTTTTTTTGTCTTTTCTTTTCCATTGATCTCTTTATCTTTCGCGCCTCCCACTCCTATTTCTTCATATCGAACAATCCAATTGTTCGTTGCTTCCTATCGTTTCAATATTTTTTATTCATAAATCGCGCATTTTGAATATTTCCATCCTCCATTCGCTCCTTCATTCCGCTCCATTATCATATGTAATCATTCGGCGTTTTCTTTCCACCTCTGGAATTTCATTTCATTTCTCTGTCTCTCCCTCTGTCGCTCTCTTTTTGTACGCCTCATCAATCGCAATCGACGCGAAGTGTGAATCGAACACCGAGCTAATCATGCGGAATAAATTTACCTTGTTTGCTCGTTCGCCCAGGTGCCAGGGATCTGCGAGCGTGGCGTGGCTTTGACTCGTCAAAGATGGGAAAGGAGGGTACGGAAAGAGCGGCAACGGCACAAGGACATCTGAGGAAGATGGTTGGAGGGATTGGAGAACTTCAAGGATCTCTTGGGAAGCCAGTTCTATACATAATAAGGTATAGAAAAAATAAAAAAGTGTATTAAAAAAATTAAATTTAAGTGGTATTACCAGATCGACTAAATTCGCAATAGAGTCAAAAATATTCTTGAACTTCCGGACATAGATCCTAAACATAGATCTATCAGTAATACAGTATTTTCCTCCGGTTTACTAATCGAGATTTAAACGTTTATGATAATACCTCTAGAAATATAATATAAATCTCTCACTATCGAAAACAAATTTTAGAGAGAGAAAGTTTTCGAGGGTTTTGCAATTTTCCAAGGTTTTGGAATCGGAAAATCATGTCAAAAGAATTAAAAATATATTTTGCAAAAAGAATTATTAGGAATATCATTTTCATTTGTATCAAATTTGTTCGTATCACAATTTTGATTTTAAAATTTTTAACGGAGTTTCGAAAATTTTAATAGGGCATTAAATAAATTATTATGAAAGATTTTCGAGTTTTATGTTTAATATCAGAACGTTTATTATCATATCACGATTAATACCAGAATACGACTAATGTTTATCCCAATCCAATAATAGGTTCCATTTTCTTTTCCCAAATTTCGTAATTCTTCGATTATTATTCATGTCTGCTTGAATCCACATGGATCAAAACGCATTTATTTGTATTCTCGAAATTATAATTCGAAATACCAATAATCATATTTCCATTTCTGGCTCTAAGAAACCTGTCGCCATTTTCCACATACCATTAATTGTGAATTACGGCCGCCTTAACTGCCATTCATATGTGCTCCATACTCACAACCCTGTGAATACTATGAACCCATGAATCTATGTACCCATAATTCCATAAAACCAATGTACCAATGAACCCTCGGATCGAGCAGGTTCCTCGACCCTCCGATGTTAATGACGAAAATCCATTACTCGAGGACGAGGAAAGGACGAACTCGCACATGATTATTATGAAACAAATCGCTTATCTATTGGCCTAATGCAAATATTGAGCTGCCACATATCCATAAATCCTCAAAGGATCCCATGCGGAACCATGTGTGAGTTTGTGTTCATGAGAATCATTTCGGGGTTCCTTCGAGGCCGACAAGTTCAATTCAAATTCAAACATTTGCACAAGTGCGGCCGGCGAGTGGTCGGTGTTTGGTGCAACAGTATGTTGCAAATTTGCAGATATGACACCATCCATAGAATCTATAGAATCAACCCTCTGTCGTCCTCCAGGGACGGCAGCCTGGTTGCCATATTTTCCATTTGTGTTCGATTTTTAATATTCTTTATATTCCATCTTCATACAAATCACTCGATATCATCGATTGGAGTTCTATATTTTCGATTTTAATTCAATTTATTTTCGCCCAAGAGGTCGACGGAGGGATGGGGCAGACTTTAGGCAATCACTTTACCCCGCCCCCTCCGCGACTGGGGTTGGTGTGAGTTTTATTTACGAGCTGCGAGAGATTCTCTGGTCTCGGTTTTAGGCTTTGATTCATGGGAGTCTTCGTAGTTCTGTGGAGTCTTAGGAGTAGTGGGTGGAGAGAACTCTATAGAGCAGTTGGTGACTCATTTCGTGGTCGATTCGCTCCTCTTCGTCTGTTCCCATCCCTTCTGCCCCTTCCTCCCCCTTTCAACCTCACCCCACCACTCAATCGAGTTGAAAGAAAAACGTTTTTATTGAATCTTCGCAGATTTTCTCGCGAAAACTTTTGCACCGATTGGCTGAGTTTGAAAGAACTTTTCATCGTTTTCTTTTTCCAATCATCAGTTTTTTCACATTCAATAAAAAAACAAAACGAAAAATTGTCGCTCGCGAAAAAAGCATCCGATGAAAAGTTTCTTCTATTGGGGAAAAGTTTTTCACTCATAAATATTTCTCACACTCAGAAGGTTTAGCATGGAGAAAAAGAACAACAACTCACACCAGCAACTTGTGGTAGAGATAATAGAGAACAACAACAATTAAGATAACAGTAACAACAACGACAATGGAAAAAACAATATCAATAGTCTCGAAAGTTTCTTTCGAGAAGAGCGAAACAATAGAGTTCTTTGGTAGAAAAACCAATTTCAAATTAAATGATATTTAAAATACTTGGGGATGAGACAGAAGATGATGATGATTCTATGGAAAATTGAGGGAAGAGAAGAGGAAGAAAGAAAGGAGAAAGAAGAGTAAAAGAGAGAGAGAGATAAGTAGTATATGAGAAATGAGAAAAGCTTGCGAAGAATCTCAGGAACGATTTGTTGTGAATCCCAACCAGAAACCATCTGGACAAGAACAAAAACTAATCAGTTCACGTAAAAGGTAGAAGAGATGAAGGAAAGAGTGTGATAGTGAAAGAGAGAAAGAAAAAGAAAGGTTCTCGATAAGAACAACATACGAAAGAGACGAAGACAAGGAGTGAAGAAGGTGTCTGGGAAAACTTTCCGCACACATAAGCTTTCATTAATTAAATTCAATCATTAGGACATCGTGCGACCTGAGGATGATGACGATGACGATGACGATGAGGAGGAGTGAGAGATTGAGAGAGTGGGAAGGGTTGATAGAAAGCGAGAAGGAAGAAAGTAGTAGAAGGCATCAGGACAACTAATCCTCTGTCCCAAAGTTCTACGGCTTCGTCCTTCACATGTCGTTAGCCCGAAATGACCATCATCAACAACGTCGTCACGTATCCGACCACCACCAAGAAGTGTGTGTGATTGTGTTGTTGTTGTTGTTGTTTTTGTATGTCTTCTTGTTATTGTTGTACGTATTCTATTTTGTTATTGTAATGTGTGTGAAAACTAACAACACAGGACATCTTGCCGAGTGTACAGAATCTCATATGTCCTCCTCGATTGGCAGCAGTTGACACTCAGTTTAACGCTTCAGCACACTTTCAATTCAATTTTCCCCGATTTCAACCGACTTTGGGGGGCACGCCTGGGGGGAAGACCAAAGAAGACAGGCGTCGAAGCGTGACGAACTTGAGACCGAGTTCGGTGGAGGATGGGTCCTGACCAAGCGAAGGGATAATGATAATGGTTGGTGGGTCACGATGTGAGGACTTTGAGATCCCGAGCGGAATATTAATTTCCTTCCGCGCCAAAGGACTCCATTTAAATCGAAATAAATCTGCGATTGTCTTCAAGTCCAACTCATGAGTCTTGTTCGGAAGATCCCTGTGGTCTTCTTTCTTCCCCTTTGGAAGGTCTCCGTAGTTTTTCTTCTCTTCCCCTGGAAGGTCCCTGTAGAGTTGTGAATGAGAGAGAGAGCAGACTAAAAAAGGCCTCTTAAAACTACATTAATCATCGTGGAACAACTCTATCTTTGATCAGTATCATCGTCGCCAACAACTGTCGACTCGCGGACGAAACCCTTTCTCTTTTTCCTTCCCCTCTCTCCGGTCTCTTCCCCCCACCTCTCACGGTCTGATGACTCCTCATGGTCATGAGGACAAAGGGTGCTAAAATATCCAGCACTGATTTAATTAGAAACAAATGGCGTTGTCCGCCATCCACTTCTATTTTGGCCTCCTTCCACTCACTCTCTCTCCTTCTCTCCCTCTTCTCCTCTCTCTATCTACGCATCTGACTGAGCAGAAACACATTTTCTCTATTAGAAGACTAGAGGACGACGCAGTAATAAAACAACAACAAAATCAGAGAAATATGCGTAAAAATCCAGCACCAGTCCAGGATCAGAGTTAGGACGAGGACATCGGCGAGTCCACCACGACTATGATGATGGTTATGGCGCTGATGCTGATGACAATAATCATAAAAACAAACGAAGCAAGGAGGGAGGAAAGAAAGACGACGACGTCTGTCCGGAGTTCATCCCCGTAATCCACTTGTTCCTCGGATTTAAATGATGTTTGTTTGCGCTGGCTGTCGACTCGTGCTCGGTTATGTACGACTCCATAAATTGACCTCCTAATGGGAGTGGAGACAGAACGACTGATAGACAGACAGACGGAGAGATAGACAGACAGACCGAGTGACAAACAGACAGACGGTAGTAAGACAGCTACTTTTCGCTCGGACATTATTTACGATATGTTATGGAGTGTTTGTTATGTGTGGAACAATATGATTTTTATGAACGCTTCTGTTGTGGATGGACGTGAAGCTTCCTTCTCGTTGACATCTTCTAATTAAATGGGTTGCGTGCTTGAACTCCAGCCACTTCGAGGGGAAGTGGTTGTGATAATTAGCTGGAAGCATTCTGCTACCAATGAAAAATGTTGGAGGAAGGAAATAGACCAATAAGTTCGGAAGGCAAAAGTAGAAAAGTAAAATTGTATCAAAATATTTAAAAGAAGGCAATGTAATTAAAAAAACCTTTTAATAAGTTGTTTCCCAATGTTTTGTAAAGGAAGAAGATAGGTAAAAGGAAATTACATTTTACAATTATATTACAAATTACAAATGATATACAATAAATGAATGAATAAATTAATTAATGAAAAGAATAGTTATTTCGAGAAAAGGACCTTAATTCGTGACGACCTCTAAATTTTTGATGTATACATATATCTGATATTACTAAAATACAAATTATTAATTAAATATTTGTATTCATAAGAAATCTTCTGTTAGTGATTTAAATCACTGGAATATTTTTCTACAGAATATTTAATTTAATATTTTGTTATCGACTATTCTAATTTGAAATTGAATCCTCTTTGAAAACCTCATGGAAACTCATTGTAATAATTGGCATTTCCTCCAGAACCCGCAGTCGGTGTGATTAGTTCATGTCCGTGGCCAATCAAAGGGTTGTAATAATTTATGCGGAGTCATAAAACCCCTTGACTCTGGCTCCACCTACACCCGGCGATAGCCACCCCTAGCGATTCACTTGTTCTCCCCCAAACTGAAGACCCCAGCCAGGAGTTTCTTCACACCCGAAGGCTGTTAATTTGATTCTTTAAACACATCCTCCTGTGGTTTTCCAACGCTTATGGGAGAGTTTAAGGTGGTGTGGGGTTTCATTCGCGTCATGTCCTGCGGTTGATTTCCGCCTCCGTATGGACACGCCCACTTTGCTATTAAATGCCCTGATCTGCATATGGTTTCGGGCTAAATATGTTAATCTCAGAATTGTTTGTCGGGTCGGTAATGAAAAATTTCGATAATGGAATTGTTTCTCTTTTCTTTCAGGTGATTTCGAGTGAAAGTCGTCAGGTTCAGCTGATTTATTGTGGTGAGTGAAGTTTTTTTATATGTTTGGTGTATATGTTTAATGATTTAAAGGAACCAGGTTATTAACTTTAAGTTTAGGATTTGTACTATATCACATTCTTTACTTCGAACTCGACTTTTTAAGCAATTGATTAATTTATTTATTATTACTAATATAAAATTTAAATTCAATTTCTTTCTAATTTTTTTTTCACAAAAGAAAGAAAATTTGGATTTTTTTTTAAACTTCCTTTCTTGGTCAAGGGAGGGACTATTGACCATTTGTTTTGTTTTTTTTTTGCCCAAAATTGGACGTTTTGGACCATTTTAGAAAATAAACAAAATAACTTGTTTCTCTTTTCCGTTTTTTTCTATGTATTCTTTATTTCCAACTATTTCCAAGCGATGTTGTCATTATACATTTTTATATTTATTAATTTATGTATTATTCATAATTTTAAATTTAAATCAAATAAATTTCTTTTTTTTTTGCAAATAAATTTTTTTCCTCCTTGTTTTATCACAAAAATGTTTAGCGAAGAACACAACCTCTCAGAGGTTCTACTAACGGCCGCAAGTGGTGCATCAATCAATTTTTCAGTAAAGACATATGCATATGGAATTTTGAATTAGCCAATGAATGAACCTTAGTAGATATCTTTAGTTGAGTAACGAACCACTGCTAGAATTTTTGTCGACTCAAAGCGTTGCCACATGTTTTTCGTTTGAGCATGTTTGATTTTTTTCCAGCATTAGGTTTTCTTATTCATGTTTTCTTTTTTTATGGTGTTTTTTCCTACTGCTTTCTTCCTTTTGTGATAAAAAAGCATCACATGTATTTGCATGCAATTGTCCTGTCTTTGTCTGGCGTCTGTTGCTATCGCGAAAGTTTCCTCACATGAAAGTAAATTGTTTTTCCACCAATTTCTCTGGTAATTTTTTTTTTCTCGTTTTTCTGCTGCTTCTCTTTTCATTCTGTTGATAATCTGACAAAAGACATTTTCCGAGTCAGTGAACTCGGTGTTGGCACAGAATTTCAAATGCAAGAAACTCCCACACACATGGTTAGATAACAACAACAACTATTACAATAGAAACAACAACAAGTATTACAATGGCAAGAACTGCTATTACAATAGCAACAATAATAGCGATAACAATGACATCAGTTACGGAAAGAAGAAAGAAAGAAAAGAAACATTCCAAAAAAATTGCATCAGAAAATCTTGGATGCAAAAATAGCAACTCAACTTCCTCCGGAGCAGACGCCACGCCCCTTCCGCCTACTATTTGTCTTCTTTCTTGCTTCCTTTTTCTTTCCTTCTTCCTTCCTTCCTTCCGTTGCTCAGGCAACTGTGACATCGCGTGTCCTGCATTCGGCGTCCATGATGCAATCAATTCGTTGCTCGCTGACATCCTTACGATGAAGTCTTTCTCATTTTCCATGCACTCTCACCACCCGTTCTCTCTTTCTCTTCTTTTTATAGTCTTTCTCTCTTTTTCCTCTCATTATTTCTCTTTTTCTCCCTGTTACCCCTTTCTTTGAATCCAGCTGAGTTGACGGCTGCTTGGACAAGGGCCAGGAATGTTTATTGCGCCTTGATGAGGACAACGCGTCGTCCCTCGGTGTCAGGGAGAGTAGCGCGGAGGAAGGACTCGCAGGGCACTTGGCAACAGCCACGGAGAGCTGACTTTAATTATCTCGAATTGCATATCGCTCAAGACCCGTTCCCATCTTTTATAACACTCTTTCTCTTCCTTTAAATGAGCCTTTCCCTTCCTTCACAGGACTCCATCCCTATTTCGTTCTCGCAGGACCCTCGCCTTTTCTCCTTCTGCCTCTCTGAAGACCCTCCCCGACCCTGGCTGGACGTTTACAAATGGGTCCTCGCGACTTGACCACGATGCCCACTCATCCTCGTCTTCGTTCGTTCTCGTCCTGCAGTTCAAAGTCCTTTTTAATGCTCGGCGAGAAATGCATTTGGCCGGCGGTGGACATAAATTTTGTGCGCATTTTTATGGCGCTCGTCGAAATGAATTGCGTTGGTGGGCGGTGGGCGGTGGGCGGAGAGCGGAGGGGGTGTGGCTGCTGCTATGCAGCTGGCGGAAAGCCTTTTATTATGGACTTGGCGTTGGCCATTTTGTGGAATCAATTGTGTGGTTCTGGGGGGGGGGCCTCGAGGGGGATCAAAATGGTCTTCAATGTTTACTAATGGAATATTATTGAATGCTTGATTCTTGGTATTATGCATTTTAATGTTATGCTGGAGTAGATATTTAACATTTATGTTTCTCTCTTTCTAAGTTCGTTCGTTTTTATTTGAATTTATTTTTTGTATTATATTTTTGTATTCCCTTTTTAATCATTTTTAATGTTTTCTTGAATACTCAGTTTTATTTTTATTTTTTTTGTATTTCATTTTCGTATTTCCTTTTTTAATCATTTTAAATTTTTTCTTGTTGAAACTTTTTTTTCATCCTTTAACATCTAAAGACAACTTCATTTCAAACCATATCCTTTTCGAATTTCAATTTACGTTGTTTTCAATTATGTCCAAATTTATCGTTCTCTACTCAATTCCTCGTTCCCCTGACCTTTCCAAATTATTTCTCAAGCTCCACGACTGAGTTTTCTCATCTCAATCTCTGACCCAACTTTCGTCCTTTACCCATGGTAACCCATAGTTTCCTAAGCGACCCTGTTTCTCTTCGGACGTCGGTTTACGAGTTATCGTCTTGGAAACATATGCCGGCATCCACCACATTTCACTTATTTTCGCTGGGAAATTAATTTACTTGCTTGGGAATTTATGATCTTTTAAATTTTATTTGTTGACTTCAGGACCAAAGGATTCTTTCCTCACTCTCTCTCTCTCTCTCATTCTATCGTTGTCTTAAGGCAGCGGCCGGTTGGTTCCAATCAACCTCTCCTTCTCTTTCCTCTCTTCTCCTCTCTTTCCCTCTTCTCTCTCTCCACCATCCCCCCACGAAGCTCCTGCTTCTGCTATAAAACTTTTCCGTTCGCCATTTCTGCGCGCATCCTGGCGATGGCGAGAGGAAGGAACAAAAAACAATTCCGATGACGCGCCCGCAGACCGTTGGCGCCAGGGAATCACTAAAAGACCTCCGACCGCCCCGCTTTAGGGGGCGCGGCTCCTCTTGGTTTTCTCGGCTCCTGCTGGTTCTCTCGGCTCGTCGTGGGCTTGAGGCAGGTTATGGTTGGCGAAGGAAGAAGGCTCCCAGGACACGCGTCGCTTCAACGTGATTACGCGTGGAAGAAGCAAAGGAAGAAGTAGAAGAATACGACTTTGCGTAGCCTCCTCCTGCTGTTGTTGTTTTGCCTCCTGTTGTTGTTGTTGTTGTTTTCTTCGAGCTAATGTTGTTGCCGTATTTTCGTTGTTGCCGTGTCGAGTTTTGTTATTGTTGTTGCTGTTGTTGTTGTCGTCCCCATTTCACAGTTATTTATTTATTGTTCAGATCCTCACTAAGGACTGTCGTCAGCAATAAAATCGCTGACAAATCGCTGCGAAATATTTTCGGGGCTCGGGATGAGAATTGAAATCGGAGCCAAAGGTAGAGAGAGAGAGAGTGAAAAACAAAGGGACAGAAGGAGGGGGGGAGATAGGGAAAGCAAGAGAGAGGGAGAGCAGAGAGGGTGAGATAGTGAGAGCAGAAGAGAGATATAGCAGAAAAGTAGGAGAAACAAAGAGAGAGGAATAAAAGTTGGAAGATATTTCAGTGAAATTTTCTCATTGCAATTAAAGTGAAAACTCTATCGAACTTTCTTCGATTGTACTGGGAGGCTGACGACTAGAATATAAGATCCTCTTCCTTGCCCTAACAACCCTTTTAATTCTCAAATCGAGTATAAGAAAATGTTCCAATGATATTATCGTTTAATCAATAATTTATACACATAATTATATTTTTATAGATAAGTTGCGATATTTTATAAATTATAATGAAAACAATATCGAAAAATAAATTTTACTCATACGATTTTCTAATTTTTAATTACAAGATATCTTCGTTAACAAAAAAACTATAAATTATTTAATTTTTAATCATGTTATGTATAAATAAAAAATAATTTTTATATAAAACAAACTTTTCCTGGAATTTGCTACGAATTTCTTTTGATTTTTAACTCCACTCAAACGCAAGCTAAAGAGTGATTCATCACCTTTGAAAAATTGTCTCTCGGAACCCTTTCGATTCGCAACGATTTCAACTTAACTTCCGGTCACTTTGATGGTCGCCACGAATTCGGAATTCGTCATTGCCTCACTGGGTTTTCACACGTTCACCTTGAAACCCCTCATCATTGCTTAAACCCCTCTTCATTCCACCAAACCTTATTCAATTTTAAAACCCTCTCCATTCACCGATCTCCCTCCTTCATCAATTAAAAATGTTTTATTTTCGCGAAAAGTCACGCTCGTAGCCGACCAAGACCAAAAAATTTGAATTCAAAGCGTCGAAGCGAAACGGGACGGGATGTCCTGCGGTGGTTTAAGTCCGGGGGGAAGGCGGATGAAGCAGTGTTGCCAACGTATAATTAACCCTGGGAGCGACTCACACAAACACTCACACACACACACAGGTGGGGGTGGCTCGAGCGAGTGAGAGGGGGGCGACGAAGTGAAGATCGTTCGTCAGGCTTCGGCGATCTTGTCACTAAGTTTTGTTGTTTTTAACACGATTACGACGATTGTGATGATTGTTGCTGCGTTTGCTGCTGCTTCGATTCAGTTCCCAGAATTCGTCCCACTTTCGCCTGTGTGGTCGCCACTTCCTCCCTCGCTTCCTCATGGTTCCCTCCTTTTGTATCTTCCTCCAAGCTTTCTGCTCCTTCGCTTGATGGAGCGCTAACAAGCGCGATCTTCTCCACCTCCGCTGGCTTCTCCACCGATCGCCAATCAGCGACCGCAGACCATCGGCGGCTGATGATTCACTCGCTCCAAATTAGAGGCCGGCGGCCGGATCAACCTCCACTCATCCGTCCCGTCGTCTGTCTTTCTCACTCGCTTCTTCACTCTTTGCCTCTCATTTCGTTTTCTCTCCCTCGCTCATTGTCATTGTCTCTGTCTGTCTGTCTGTTGGTGGCTCAGTTGGATCGGCGGCATCCCTTCTTTTGATTTGCTGCGATCGGATGAGGCTGCGGTTTCGGCACTTTCGGGGTCATTCGGCGATCGAAACAGGACGAGTTCGAGTGGGGGTCGGTCTACAACAATCATCATCATCATCATCATCAGGAGTATTCACAACAGTGATAACAATAAGAACAACAACAACAACAAGAACAACAATAATCGTAACAAAAAACAACAATCATAACAAGAACAATCTGAACAATAACAACAATCATAACAAAAAAAAAAACAACAATCATAACCAAAACAATAATAAAAATCTCTACAACAATAATAACAAGAAAAATATCAACAAAAAGAGCAACAATATCTACAACAATAATATCTACAACAACAATAATCTCGACGACAACAACAACAACAATAATCTCGACAACAACAATAACACTATCTCCACAAGAACTCCTTCTTCTCCCAGCCTCAACACCAAAGAATTTCTCATCCAATTAAGTGCTGAAAGCCAACCGCCGCCGCCGCCGCCGCCGCCGCCAACGTGGTTCGCCACCGATTAAGGATCCCTGGCACCTCCGCCCCCTCACCTTCCCTCGCCGCACCGCACCGCCCCGCCCCCCTCTCTGGCTAATCGCCGCGATCGAGGCGGTCCCCAATCAGCGCAACCCCTCGACGCCACCCCTGATGATGGCCTTCTGCCGATGTCATCGCCGGACGTTGTCGTCGTCGCTGGTGTCGTTGGCGTCGTTGGCGTCGGTGTCGGCGTCAGCAGTCGGACGCCTCCTGAGCCGCCGGTAAACGACGGGAATCGGCGCTGCCAATTTTTCTCAGACCGCAACTAATTTGAGGGCGCACAGCCAAACGGACGGACGGACGGACGGACGGACAGGAGGATGGACAGACAGGAGGACCGAGAGACAGACGTGTGGTCGGTCCAACATCTGAGCGACATTTGGACGAATTCGTGCCTGGCTGCATGAGTGTGATGTTGTTGGCATTCTGATTATTGTTCTTGTTATTAGTGTTCTTGTTAGTGTTGTTTTTCTTGTTATTGTTATTGTTGTTGTTGTTCTTGTTATTATTGTTGCTGGCATTTCGCACTCTTTTATGATGCGCCAGCGCCCTCTTGCGCCTCCTCCTTTATTATTATCGCAATCGCGGATTTCGTGAAGCGTGATGCGCGCATGCGAACCCATAAAACGAAGCCTTCTTTTATTTTGATTCCCGCCCTTCTCTCCCCCTCTCTCTCACTCTCTCTGTGTCCCTCTCTTTCATTCCTTTTGATGTCTGTCCCAGTGGTTGGTTGGTCGATCTGTCTGTCTGTCTGTCCGTCTGTCCTGTGCAGAAATAAGTTATTGAGCGAATGGACACGCTAGCCTGGTTAAGATGGTTTTATAACGACGACAGCGCCACATAAAATTAATACAATTTCGCCGATCGACGTCGCCTTCGTTGCCTCTCGAGAGGGCGGAGGGGGGAAACGTTGAGGATTCTGCAGCAGACGTTCGTAAAAGAGGCGGCATTAAAATTTACACTTTGTTGTAGACGGCATCGATGGCGGCGGGGTCGCCGAGTAATCGCCGATGTCTGATTCTCGTAATTAATTTATTTTATTCCACCCTGATGCATGACCTGTGGGGGGCTTCTTCAATTAGTGGATCAGTCGAAAATAGACTCAAAGATTTTTTATACAAATTTTTAAAAATTGTTAAGGTTTAGAAGTTCAATTTAAAAGGATAAAGAGTTCCTTATCCTTCAATGATCGTCATCTGCTCAAGAGGATATTCTTAAGAAACTCACTACATTTTATTTATTTATAATTATTTAATTTACGAAAATTAGAATTATACTTAAAATTATAATCTAATAAATTTCCAGCAATAGCAAGGGCCTTCAGCTAAATAAATTATTTAAATTGAAATTATTATACTAAATTATAACGATTAAATTAAAAAAACAAAAAGAATATCTCATTACCTTTTTTTTTTTTTTAAGGTGCTCGTTGTATTTTATTTTATGAAAATCATTAGATTTTATCTTACGAAGCTCGTTGTATTTTCTCTCAAGAAGCTCATTATATTTAGTTTTCCTCAGTTTTTTTCTCGTCTAACCCAAATTATCCACGTTTGCTACATCTTCCCCCTCTAGTCTAAACTCTCTACGATCTCTTAATTTGCCCACAATCATCCTCCACTCCCTCGTCCATCTTTTGAAGATCTCATTCCAAAACCCTCTTTAGAATTTGAGAGGCGTCTTAACGATGTGATTCTCCGGGTGGGGTCTTCCATCCTCTTCTCCCTACTCTCTTCTCTTCTCTCCTCTTCCCACCCCACCCATGTCGCACTGTTAAATTCCCGCTTCATGTCTTCATTTCTCCGCCCGAGACACGTTGACATCGCGGATCACACGCATACCGAAGGAGAGCACGAAGAATCCCACACATGCAGGTGACTGCGATCCGCTCCCAGACATGCTTCCTAACCACGTCAGGTTCAGATCCAGGTCCATGGGCCCAACCATGCGATGCCATCCCATGCCATGCGATGAGATGCGATTCGATGCCTTGTCGTGCCATGCTTCGGTTCTCGGCGGCATCCCGCGGCATCTCATTCCAGTTTCATTTCGAGACCTCGCCTGATGACTAAATTTTCGCTCGGTGGTCGTCGGTCGTTGTTTTGGTGGTGGAGCCGTCTCTTCGTATCTCTATCTCTCTCTCTCTCTCTCTCTCTGTGTCCCAAGTTGAAGTCGATCGTTGGTGAACTAATTTCAGAAATTTTTCGAATGTTCCGCTCATTTGGCTCGCAACTTTGTGGAACGCACACACAACGGAACGGAGTTGAGCGGGTTGCAGCGGGAGAACAATCGATGCAGGTGAATTTTTAATGAATTCCAATCAGGCAGGAGGAATCACGGTGTGCGGTCAGACACAATCACAATCGCTGCCTCCTTCAGTGGCCCACGATCCTCCTCTTCTTCTTCTTCGTTATCATCGTCCCCCTGTCGCCCACCCCCGCGGAGTCCATCGTCTTCTCATCCCATTGTCCCAACGTCCCTTTGGTCGCTTCATCTCTCTGTATCATCGTCTCTTTGCCCCATCGTCCCTTTTGCTCCATCGTCCCATCGTTCTCTACCTCCCTCCACCGCCCTCTCAAACAATCGCAAGTCGAAACCATTTTAAATGTTTTCATAAAAATAAAAATGGAATTTTCAACACACAACCGGGTCGACTTGGTCAGCAAGCACTAAAGACGGGGGGGACGAGGGGGTGGAAATTGTAGCAGGACTCGAGAGACAATTCGCAATTATGTACAACGATCACTGGACAAAAATGGTCGAGACCTCCTTCAAAGTCTCTGGCAAAATTAAGTGAAACGGTGCGGAGTCCAACATCAAGGAGCAGCTCCTCAGCTTCACCATCGGCTTGAGCTTCAGGCTCAACATTGGGACACAATGAGAGAGGAGTTCGAACCGCAAGAACAACAACAAGAATAATAATAACAACAAGACCAACAACAATATACTTTTAATTGGGTTAGTCAGGAGCATTCGCGAAATTCCGCAAGATCAAAGTTATCGCTCGAGGGCACGAAAGACGAGACGAGAGATGATGCTGATGATGATGATGAGTTCGTCTCCATCGTTCGTTGTTGGTATGAGGTGAGCAGCCAGTTGGGAGACGAGTCGAGCGAGATTTTTCTGGGAGTCTCAACCGGAGGAGGAAAGCGATCGCTTTTGTCGTCGCGGCTGTTCACGCCGCATGCAAATTGGAAGAGAAGCTTCCTGGAGGATCCTTCGAGGGTTCAGAGTGAGAACTTTTTGGAGACGGTTGGGGATGGATGAATGAGAAGAATGAAGAGGGAGGATATCCGGAGGTTATATAGACATCTGTCTGGAGAATGTAAATGAAACTTCAGGACATTACTAACCAAGAGAGATTTTCCTATAGTAGAAGAAGGGTTTCTGTGAAAAAACTTAAGATGAACAATTTGGCACACTTCTCAATTTTAAACATTTTAAGAGGAATTTTCACAAGAAATTTTAAGAAGGAATTTTGGGAATGACCAGAATGATCCAGATTCTCTGAAGATTAAGTCTTTAAAAAGATTAATTTGCATCAGGCTCACTTCATCATGGACTTCATTGAGTTCCTTATAAGCTCCGGTCTTATAAGGAAAGGTCCAGAATTTCTCTGACGGCCCTTTTCTTCTACCGACCAGAAGTCTTCTTCGCATTATCCCGATCCATTCTCAGGCCACGCGGTCTCTTCCTGTTTTCTCTTTTCTTTGATTTATGCCACGTCCGTCCCACCCGACGTCGACTTCGAGACTCCCATCGTGGTGGAGATTCTCCTACCTTTCTCTTTCGATCCACGGTCGTTCCAGTCGCCACACTAGAAATGAAACTGTTTCCCCCCTCGCGCCCCCTCCTTCCTCTCTGTCTGTTGTTAACCAATATTTACAACTTAGCAAATCGCCGACAACAAATTAGCAGCAACCATCATTGAATTCACTTACAACGCACGTAAAACGACTCTCACGCCTCTCACTCACTCACCGTCGATCAACCTGTCTTTGTCTCTCGCCCCTCGTCTCTTCCTACCTTTGGGGTCTACCTTTCTCTCCTTCTCTGTCTCTTTCGCTCTCTCTCTCTTTCTTCTGATCACTTGCCAGACTCTCGTCACGGAGTCAGAGGTTAAGCACGTGCTTTACTTTACTTCCAACAACCGCCTCCTACTTCTCGCTGTCGTCAGCCCCGCCCCCGCCTCTTGGCGCGTCATCTTCTTTGTTGGCGCTGGAGCCGCCTCTGCCTCTGGAGATGGGTTCTGGTCGAACCTGGTTCGGACCGGGCCAAACCGCGGGTCAATTGCTGATTGCTTTTGTATTTTACGAGCTGCCCGAGACGATTATGCGAAAGCTTCATCTCCCTCTCTCTCTCACTCTCTCTATGTCTTTCTCTTTCACTTCTCGCTGCCCCCTGCATCCCTTGGTCAATTACGGCGCCTCCTGATTTCTTCTCTAGACACTCTTTTGTCTGCGCTGAGTCTGTGTCGTTTGTTGCAACCGTGAAAACGAGGTGCTGAAAAGCAAGCAACAACTTCGACACCGGTAACACATTGTTGTAGTTGTTGTTGTGGGTCCACATCGATACTTAGGCAGAGTGATGAAGGATCGGAAGAGGGAGGGGAAGGGGGTGAAGAGTTTTGGCTCCATGGCGCTTGGCTCAAACTGATTTTTGTTGCTGTTGCCGGTGGAAGATGCTGCTGTCGCTTGTAGTTGTTGTTGTTACTGTTCCTATCCATGGTGTTGTTGTTGTTGCTGCTCTTCCAACTGATGTTGTTGTTGTTGTTATTGCTCTTCCAACAGATGTTGTTGTTGTTGTCATCGCTCTGCATGATATTGTTCTTGCTTTGTCTGAGATATTGTTTTTTTTGTCTTCAACTTTCTTGAAGTTCTTTTCACTTTTGTTTCTTTTTTGTTAATATTGTTGATAGTTGTTGTTGTTGTTATTCTGGCTTGTGTTGTTGCTTTTCATAACAATTTTTATGAGAATTTGCGTCTTTTGAAGGCGTAACGTTCGACGACCGACGGACAGACGGACAGACAGACACATGGGACGGACAGACGGCTGGAGGAACGAGCGAGCGTCCGACAAGCGTCAACATCACACGCGCGCCTGCATCAACAACATCATCGGCAACACGATCAACAACAACAAAAACAATATATGAACGATGCGAACATCACTGCTAACAACAACAACAACAATAACAATAACAACAACAACATCGTTGACCAACTCAACAGGCTGGTTATTTATGATTAATGTTGCTGCTTGCGCCAACTTTTGCAAAATGGGTTTTCGGGAACCCCTCCTGTGTCCCTTTTAACGCGCTCTCCCTCCACCTCTTTGACTCTTTTTCTCCCCCTCCCCCTCCCGCTTTCGCCTCCCGTATTATCGCTTTTGTTGTTGTTGCATTGATGGACCATTTGATGAACCAGCAGCAACATCGCCATCTCCATCTCCATCGCCATCAACATCAGCATCAACATCAGCGGCAACAAGTTTGCATCTAAAACGAGACGTTTTTTAGGACCCATTCGTCATTTCAGCCGACCCTCGGCGTCTCAGGCCCTTCATCTCTCCGTCATTCTCTTTGTTTTGACGTTTTTGAGAACCTTTTGTCGGAGCCACTCGCGGAATCTGGATGGCCCAGGATGATGGACAGACTGAAAGCGACAGACAGTGAGACAGACAGAGAGAGAGAGAGACAGTGAGATAGACAGAAGGTAGTATTGACCCGAGAGCTTAAATTAAACGATTTGTTTTATGCCGAAAATTTCACCAACAGCAGCAGGAATTTTGTTTGCAAGTGATGGAAACGACGACGTCTCCCCACAGCTCATCTGAGGATCGCTGCATCAACTGAATTGAGACCTTCATCTCGTGACTCTGTTGTTGTCTCAATTCAATAAACTGAAGACAATAATCTTCTGAAAATATTTCGAGGTATTTACTACATTCCTCGAATATCCCCTTGCGGCGATTCTTCCGTCGTCCTCCTCCAATCCCTTGGGGAATATCAGGGCAGACATGGTCAAATCAACTCCTCAAATGGTCGCTTTTATGTCAACAACAAGTCGATTCCGATGATTCCTCTTCAGCCCTTCCTTCCACTCCTCATTCTCATCCTCAGTCCGTCCTACTCCTCGTCTTCATCCTCAACATTCCTTCTCCTCATCCTTTCCTCTGCCCTCTGTGATGATCTCTTCCCCCCCGCCCATTTGATCGATGGAAACAAGGCTCGATGGAAACTCCCAAAACACCGCCGACAACAGCGAAAATAAGCGAAATAAAATCAACAAAGGGAACAACAAGAATAACTACGAGAACAACAACAACCTGGACAGTAACTACGAGAACAACAACAACCTGGACAGTAACTACGAGGGCAACAACAATCATTCCAGCAACAACGGTGACGACAACAGAAATCAAAACAACAACATCGTCGACATTGGCGGTGGGCACAACTGATAAATATGCGCAACCACGCTGCGCAATAAAGCCTAAAGTGCAACGCTTTGTTTCGCCCGAAAGGACGATCGTTGCCTCGATCCCCTCAATCCCCTCATCTTGATCTTCAGATCTCGGCCTAGGTCTTGATCAGGGCCGAGGTCTGGATCACGGTCGAGGTCTCGATATCTGTCCACGACAACTAGTCCAACTTTAGACAAGGCCATAATTGTGCGCGCTCCTTCGATCGGATTCTCTGATGTTGTCGAAGGAGTCCATCCTAGGTCGATGTGAGTAAAATTGTGAGGAGAGGAGGTTCAAACGGTTCAAGTTCATGAGAGAAAATAGGTTCAAGTTCATAAGAGAAAAGAGTAGCAAGTTCATGAGCATAAAACTTGATTCCAAAAAGATTCGCATATAAAACATATAATCAGTAGTCGACTTGCTCTCAAAATCAAGTTGAATTTTCTCTCTCACCTTTCGAAAGCACAACAACAACGTTCTGCACCATCAGTCGTTGGAAAATCCTTCGCTTTCCTGTCGTCGTCATCGTCTTCGTCGTCGTCTAGGTTGGAGTTCTAAACTAGTTCCACAACTGAACTGAACGCTAGTCGACCGACGGTCGATGGAGACCGAAACCTGCTCGAGACGACGCGCTGTCTGCCAGCACAATTGACAACAACAACATCATCATCACCACCATCAACAACAACGTGATGGGTAGACAAACTCCTCGACTCAGTCCATCGTCCAGTTCCACGATGTGATGTGACAAGATTTTCCATGATCGACGAATGCCAGCCAAATCGAGCCACGTTTACTACGATCAAACCTACTACGATGGCGATTTATTTTTATACTCGCCTAAGTATTTTTATTCGAGCTTTTGTTTGTGTGCGATGACTTCTTCTTCTTCTTCGTTCTCCAGTTCCTTCATTGTATCGTTTGTAGTAGCGACAAATATTTTCTCCTCAGTACCTCAGGAGCGGGGAGAGCGGGGAACTCGATCCATATGTGCCGTATGCCATCAGAAGTTAAAAGCTAGACATCTTCGTCGCTCCCTCCTTCGTCTCCTTTCATCGCCTTTTGTCCTTCTCGGTCGGGCTGTCAACTCAAGGACGGTACCAGATCCGGAAAAAGGGACAAAAACTCTCCAAGAAATCCCATGGCAGTCTCCTTTTGCGTCGTCCACTCCCCCCCACTTCTCAACTCCGTCCGGAATCCCTAAGAATTCTGCACTCTATTGGGTCAGAATCTCATCTTCCACCTCGTGGTCATCATGATCTTCATTATGTTCATCTACGATGAGGAGTAGAAAAAGGTCTGCTGACAATTAATCGGTCGTGATGTCGTCGCAGACACTTGGTGCGATCGAGTCCGTCGTCGTCGTCGTCATCGCCATCGTCGATCGTCGATCGAGCCCAGGAAGAAGAGTCGGGAAATTTTCATCAGCAATGTGAAAAATTTCCTACTACTGTCGCTATCGGGAATCTGCCACCACTGCGACGGGGACCCTCGGGCAGACACGCGGACGGCGGGAAGTGGAGTCATAATAGACCAAACGAGACGAGAGGAGACCAGACCAGACAAGAGCAGGCCAACGACGAAGGAAAACGTAAATAAAACATGGATGGAGTCGACGATGGGGCCGCAGACAGACAGAGCGACAGACAGACGGACGGAGGAGACGACGACGACGTCGACTCTAACGGCGACGCCGGTGAGGACGACGATGACGATTACGACGACCACGATGAGGATCGTTTAATGACAAGATCCAGAAGATCAAGCAACTAACTACTTATTTACAAGCAACATTAATCGCATACCACGATAGCTGCTCGCTCGCACCGAGCCACAGCGAGCGACCGGAGGGGCTGCGACGACGACGACTGAGGCCTAGACCGACGACTGGTGGCCGGTGGCTGGTGGCTGGTGGCTGGTAATGGTGATGGAAAACCTGCTGTTGCAGCTGTTGCTTCTGGTGTCGCTGATGTTGCCAGCCTGTCTGTGCTGTTCATGGGGTTCACTTGACTTCGCTTGAGTTGAGTTGTTGACTTGAGTTGAGACGAGACGAGTCGAATCGAATCGAGTTAAGTCTGGAAGCTCATCAGTTGCTTATGGTGAGCTTCCAAGTGCAATAGATATCGGTATGGTTAAGAATGTTTCGTTCTTGTTCTTGTTAGTGTTGCTGTTACCGTTCTTGGTTTTACTCTCTTTTCTTCTTCTTCTTCTTGTTTTTATTCTTCTACTACCACTTCTTCTTGTTGTTCTTGTTGATCTTGTGCTGCTTACGTTGGATAATGATAATGTTGCTGATAATGATAGAATGCAGGCAATAAGAGAAAACTTGTTCGGAATGCGCAGTAGTGGCGCGATTAAATCGGAGCAGTGGTTGAAGTAGTAGTAGCTGTAGTGGTATTAATGGTAACAGTGGTGGTAGCGGCTTTTGAAGTTGTGGTAATCGCGTTTAATCCAATTATGTCGATGATAGTAAGCAAAGGAATCGTAGTAAGTGTCGTAGCAAGTGGCGAAATTTAAATTGGATTAATAGAGGTAGTAAAATAATAGTGGTATTGAGAGAAACAGTAGTAAATTCTACTTAACAATAGCGTACATAAGCATTTAGGATCAATAGTTAATACTAGTGTCAATATTTCCCGAAGTTTACTTGAATTAGTTGCAAAGAATTCTACAAAAATACTACTAATTGAATACAAGGATAACGTGGTCAACTCTTATAAACAAAAACCTTCTAGAGACTCCTTTTGAGACTCCTTCTCCTCGAAGATCCTTGAACTTGGCACGTGCCTTGTCTCGTTCCCCCCTCTCGAAATTAATTTATTTGAATAACGAACGACGTCTGCTGAAAGTTGTTCTTATAAGACGACACGACGCTCAGTTAGTCCTTGGTTGTCTGCGACCTGAATCCTTTTTTTGTTTTTTCGTTGAATCCTTGATCGTCGATCCTGGATCCTTTGTTGATTTGTGGCTTCGGTTGCAGCCACACAAAAACACACAAACAACGAAGCAAGAGCAGATGTTGCCAGGTGTTTTTGGCGTGCGCCGCCGGTCCCTCGGATGATGACGACGCCGATCCTTCGATCGCCGAGGACGTGGAGGACGAGGACCAGGACGTGGAGGGAACAGATCGAGGATGTGGAGGCAAAATACCGCCAGAAGGAAAGGAAAAAAAGGATCGTAGACGAGAGGCTGAGGACGACGAGGACGATGAGCGCGAGGCAAACGCATTAGCAACACGCGATACGTCGAGCCGTTGATGATGATGAGGGGAGGGGGCAAAATAACACCTGTTCCAGCGTAATCAGGAGGCTCCCGGTAGCGGCGAGAGGCGAGCCTTCGACTCCTCCTCCTCATCCTGATCCTCGTCTCCTGATCCTCGTCTCCTGATCCTCGTCTCCTGCTCCCGTCTGTGCCCGAATCGTTCGGCCTTCTCCTTCGTCTGGCTCAGTGATAAAACGAATTCTTGAAAATTTTACCAAGTTTCGGTTTGGTTCGGGGGGGAAACCGTCGTGTGAGAAAGAGTGAAATGGGAAGATTTAGGGACAACTGCTAATAACAACAACAACAACAACCATCAGCATGGAAGCGTTTTAATACGCATTCAACGAATCGCACGCATGCGCAGTCTGTCTTTATCTTCTCATTCTCTCACTCTTTATTCCTTTTTCCCCTATTTCTTCCTTTATCCCATCTTTCTTCTTTTCTCCCCTCTTTCTTCCTCTCTCTCACGCTATTCCACGATGTGAACTTTCCGTTTCTGACTTCATGGTGGCATCCCCTTGGGGATAGCGCCGACAACGACAATAACAACAACAACAACAACAATAACAACAAAAACCAACAATTACACCAATAAACAACAACAACTACTACAATTCCAATTGCAACCAAAGCGATATGTGAAGAGTGAAAAGAAAAAACACAAAGAAAAGAAAAATCTTTCTTCTAAATTTTCAGGGTCTTTCGATGCCTCAAACACTCCATCCACCTCTGTTGTTGTTCATGTTGTTTTTGTTATTATTGTTGTTATTTTTGTTATTATTGTGCGGGCAGATGCCAACTAGAAAGTGCGGCGACGCCGGCGGTCGCTTCGCCAACCAACGACGACGCATCGGACCCACCAACCTCACGAAGGCCGCGACGAAGAAGGTGGATTCGCATGAGGAGAAGGAGGCGGAATGGCATGAGGAGAATGAGGAGGAGGAAAGGAGGAGGCGACGAAAGAGGCGAAGGAGGAGGACCTCACAGGAGCTGAAAAAGAGACAAAAACCGTCTGAATACATTAAATGCTAATATGGCCCGAATCGACAATGGTCGTTCGATCGGTCGGTCGATCGGTCGGATCGTTTGGCAAAAGGTTTCAACTTCATTTAAGACGCGATTGGACGACAACGTCGCCGCAAGCCCACCAGATGACAGAGCCGACCAAACGGATTCGAACCGGACTCCAATGGAATAATAGCCAGGAGGAGAAAGAGACGGAGGTGGAGGAGCGAAGTGAATCGGAACGAAACGACGACTCCTGTGGGAAACAAATATCGCGGCGGCCTTAATTAAAAACCAATGAAGGAAATGCTTTCACTTTGGCTGGAGCAGAAGATGAGAGAGATGATGAGGATGAGGAGATGGAGACGAGGAGAAGAAGGAACGAAGGATGAATGAAGGAGCAGAAGGAGATGAAAGAGTAGAACGAGATGAGGTAAAGATCGAAACGAGATGACGAGACGATCGAAACGAGTGGTAGAAGGATATGAGAGGAAGATTGAGGCGATGAGAAGATGAAGTTGAAGAAAAGATGGGGACCAGGAGGCGATGAAGATGAGACAATGGTAATAACTAAATTCAGGAGGACACGATTGCTATTCTGAAAGAAAGAAATCTTCTCAGCAAAATTAAGAAGATGTAGGAGTTATTTGAATTGAATGTTCTGGGAGTGAAAATGATCAAAGAATCTGTTTATATTAAATCATAATAAGGACATAAACTGAGAATTAAGAAGAAATTTGAAATAAAATCTGTTTATATGGAGCTATTATAAGGATATTAACTATTGTGAAGATCGGATCTCGTTGAAATCGATGTGAAGAAACCTTCAGACGATTAGGACGAATCACATGCCGTAACTAGGTAAAAAAAAACTGTGAATGTTTATCCTAAAGGTGTTTCAGACGACGAGCTGGCCCCGAAAAATGAGTGAATGACTGAATGAAAAACATTCAAAACATCTGCTGCTGCCTCGATTCGTGCTCACCTCATGGCACAGGCCAATGTTTGGCTCCAGGGCAACACGTCTCTTTCTGTCTTTCTCACTCACTTTTTTTCTCTATTTCTCTCTCCCTCGTTCTTCTCTTTTTTTTCTCGACTTGTGTTTCAAATTTGCCATTATTGTTGTTGTTGTTTACTTTTATCGCTCTTGTTGTTAATAATTTAATCCTATTTGGTGGAACTCTGATGGTTTGGCTTCTTAATTTCATCGTCTCCGCTCTTCTCTCCTTTTCTGCTCTGCTTTCCTCACCTCGCACTCGCAATCCCATTATCCTTCGTCAATTTCATCCTCGTCTCCATTGTTCCCTTCCTTTGTGATGATCCATCCCTTCATTCCTTCCTTCTTTCCTTCTCTCTCCTCAAAAGGACGGCGAACCTTTGTGTGAACGACGTTAATTTGGTGCAAAATCTCTAATTCCTTTCCACGTGAGGCTTCGTTATGACGCCGACGAAGTCTCGACGCCAAGCCGAAGGAAGGACGAGAATTATCCTTTAGTGGATTTCTTCCTTCCGCTCGTCAATCGTTCGTCCCCTTTGTCCAGCAGCCGTCATCGACAGGATCCTCACTTCTCCGATTCCCCGATTCTTCAGGATCTACTTCGTCTGCCTGGAATGAGTTCCTTCCTCGCATTCGTCCTTCTGCCGTCGCTGGCATACCAAAGAAGCTGAGAGAGAGACAGAGAAATATAGTGAACGAAGGTGTCCGAAGTCCTGCGATAATCCATTTAAGCGCTTATCTTGCGAACAAGCCGAATGACACGGCTCTCCACGCATGAGAGCAAATATTTTGATCACCTCGATGTTCGTCGATCGCACCAATGGATACCAAAAACAAAAAACAGAAGACAAAAAAAATCGTCTCTCGTCCCCACGGTCTTCAATAATTTGCATTTCTCAACGAGACCTCATGAGCGGGCAGTTCAAAGCGAATGAGCCAGAGATTCCAGGCGAAAAGAAACCAAAAATCACAACAATAACAGCGATAACAACAACACCAACAACAAAAGCGACAATAACAACAATCCGACGATCATCTCCAGCAGCAACTCAAAATTAATGACCCCCATTAGAAATAACATAGCGCAGGCCCCGGATCATCAATCTTGCGGCAAACGAGTCCAGCACCCCTGCGACGAGGACTCGACCCCCTCGACCGCCGCAGCCCCCTTTAATCTTCCCCCTCATCATCACCCTCTCCTTTACCCTGTTCTTCTTCCACCCAATACACCTCACTTCACCTCATCTTCGCTCGTATTAAGATGAACCTCATGCGATCGCGGAACAAAGAGTGAAAGACCAGAGGGCAGAGGGGAGGGGTGGGGTCAACATATAGCACCATCCATGCAAAGCACTTTGACAGGCGCTGAAAAAGGGTCCCGAGCCACCGCAGGACCCTCGACCCCCACCCCTCCTCCTGCCCTCCTCCTAACCTGAGACGATTTTTATTGCATTCAAAAAATTTTTTTTTTTTGCATTTTTTATTTTTTTCACTTTTTATTTTTTCAATTCTTTTTTGTTACTCTTTTTTTCACTTTTTATTTTTCATTTTTATTTTTTATTTTATTTTTACTTTTGATGTCCTCAACGAGGCGAGACGAAGAAGCAGCGAAGTCAAAAATTAAACCTGGCAAAATCCTGCTCCCAAGGATCATCCCGTTGGATCCCTCCCTCTCTCTCTCTCTCTCCCTTCCCTCTCGTCCGTCTCTCTCTGTGGTGGCGGGAACACCAAGTGTTTTCGCGAAATGTTAAAAATGTTCAAAAAGTTCCGCACAATTGGAACATTTTTCGCATTCTGCAACCGAGCCGGGGCGAGGACGAGGTTCCGTGGGCCACTATGCGTCGATCGGCAGAGAATTTATTGACACCTATAAATAATGAAATTACAAATGCAACAACAACAACAATGGTATGCCGCATACATCGCATCGTCGTCGCCGTCGTCTGGTCAGAAGAGATCAGGACAGGGCATGATCACCACACGCCACAACAACAAGAACAACAACGACGACCACTACAACGATAACAACAGAAACAACAATAACATACAACAGCAACAGCAGCAACAACAATAACATCACAACAGCAACAAGAACGAATGCGGCAGCATCAGCATCAGCTCCACCAACAGCAGCAACAAGTTCAAATGTTGAGACACATCGCAGCCAAGGAACCAACGATCTTCGGAATCCTGTCGTTGTCCCAGTGCCGCGGACTCGGCCTCAACCTCGCCGTCGTCGTTGCTCCTCTGGTCACCGCAGACGCCCCTCATCGATCCCGCCCTCGTCCATCTCCCAGCCCAGCCTGGCCTGGCCCATCGCGAATGTGTGAGAAAACAATTCGTTTTGCATCGTTTTTCGCTTACATCGAACGAGTCCGAGGAGTCGCGGGGACGATCGATCGATCCGGCGGCGATCGGTTTCTGTTCCCATGATGAAGCCCACGGTGAGCCCACAGCAACGATAAAGATGAGGACGAAGAGGACGTCGAAGGAGGAGGTCCACGATGATGACGATGCCGATGATCATTGGCGATAATCCCGCTGCCGACGATCATGATGAAGCGATTGCGACTGGGATCGCGATTGGGGCCCGACTCGAAGGGAACCGCAAAATTTACATACCTTTGGATGGGAGGGGTGCGGTGCGGCGAGAGGAGGGGGCGATCCCCCCCGAGCCTCACCTCAATGCGGCTCGGTTCGGCTGCAGCGGACCCAAAAGTGTTGCAGGATATATGGCGTCAAGATTATCGCGATAAGATCAATGGTGTGTCGCATCAATGCCCAATAAAATCGTTCGAATATGGAATTGCAATTGGAGACGCCGCAAACGCCGGCCCTCTGTCGACGTCGTCGTCGTCGTCGCCTCGGTCGCAGTCGCGCAGCCGCCAATGAAATTGAATTGGATCCGAAGGCGATGCCGTAGCTGAAGTTGGGTCCAGACCTGCACCTGAGCTCGGAGCTGGTGGAGCTGGAGTCGAAGTCGGTGGGACGATGACGATGGTGGAGGGGGCCGGGGTCGGAATTGATGCACTCTTGCGGAGGATTCCATTTGCAGGCCGTCTTTATAAATTTCAACACTCGCTGAGGAGCCTGCACACCCCCCCCCCCCCCCCCCTCTTCACCACTTCTTCCTCCTTTCTTTCTTTGTCTCCCTTTTTTCGGTTGCGTTTCTGAGAATTTAATCAGAATTCGAATGTTCGATTGTTGTTGTTGCTGTTGTGACGACTGTTATTGTTGTTACTGTTATTGTTAATGTTGTTGTTGTGATTTTTGTTGTTATTATGCTTTTTATTTTATTGTTTTTGTTTTTATTGTTATTGTTGTTATTATTATTGTTGTTTCCGCGGATTTCTTTTGACTTTCTGCCGATCCTCCGCTTCAACTTCGACTCCAACTTAAGCCATGGCTAAAAGCGACATCGATCCATAAACAAGCCCAGGACAATGAGCAGCCCCAATTATCATATGGAAATGATGATAATGAAATTATCATTGTAGAGACGACTACGATTGAATCCTATCCCTAACATCCATGGGTCATTTCCATTGGTCCCATTCATTCCTATCTCCATCCACACCGTGGTCGTGGTCATCCACCTGAGGAGGGATCATTTGGCTTCCACGACATGCCATGAGGATAAGAAGGATGGGGTTCGATGTTGTTTTTTTCCATTGCGACCACGAGCAAGCAAATAAATCATAATTCTTCCTAACGAGACATGCAACCGCTTGTTGCTTCCATTGAACCCAGGTCCCTTCGTCGTATCCCGATCCCTGACTCGTTTTATAGTTGACGGACGCCACCCACGAGACAGAGAGAGACAATAGAAGGAGAGTGGCAGATGAGGAGTAGAAGCGATCTGTTTAGAAACGCAAATAAATAATTAAGAATTTTAAGTAAAAATTGCGCATGCGTGACATGGGCTCGTTGAATTTTCTCACTTGTCTATCTGTGGTCTCTCCGTCTGTCTTTGGTATCCCTTTCTCTATCAGTCTGTGGTCGCCCTATCTCTATCTGTCTGTTCTTTGGTCTCTCTTTCTCTGCCTACCTTTTGGTCTTTCCTTCTCTATCAATTTCTTCGCCTCTCTTCCTTCCTCTCTCTCTGTCTGTCTGCCTATCTGTCCCTTCTGTCTGTCGGCTGCGTGTCTGCTCCTGATCTTAATTTACAATTTAGATTTTTATTTCCTTTTCTACTTCTCTTTCTTTATTTTAGCTTTATTTTTGACTTAAGGGTTTATTAGTTGAATGTTCCTATGTTGATGATGGAATGAACCATTGTCTGCGAGACTCTGGCAACAAATTTCATCATGTGGAATGGTCATCAGGGGGGCGATCATGCCATCCTGTGAGCATGCCTCGCAGCAATCACAGTTGTCAAACTGCAAGGAGAAAGGGATGGGCAATTAAGACAGAAATTAATGTTATTTTTTGATTTTTTCAGAATTTATTTATACACTTAATATTAACACTGAAAATGCCACTAATTAGTGTATTCTTATAACTATTTATACTTAAAATTTACACTGAAAATGACAGTAATTATTCTGTTATTTTTTTGAACTATTTATTTATATACATAATATTTACACAAATTAATTAATGCCACTAATTAATGTATTATTTTTTAACTATTTATTTTTTTAATATTTACACTAAAAATGGCACTAATTAATGTAATATGTTTTTAACTATTTAATTGTCTACTTAATATTTTCACAGAAAATGCAGTAATTAATGTATTTGAGTAATTACTTATACTTTTTTATAATTATTTATTTGTATATTGTTTCCACTCGAAGGTTTCACCTACCCGTTGTAATTATTTTATTCTCTTCCCATTTCTTCTACATTTTCCATTTAAAATTTGTATCTTACCATTCTCCTTCTACACAGGACAGAAGCAGAATTTATAATTTTTTTTAATACTACTTCTTTGTATTGTGTTTCTATTCGAAATTTCATACTTTTACACAGGACATGAGCAGAGTCCTTGAAACCTTTTGAACTTCTTTCTTCTAGCGATCTTCCAACATTCATCAAACTCCAATCATCACTCCCAAACCTCCCAAAATACATCAACCTCACACGTTCTCCTCGTCTCGCTCCTTCCAAATATTTTCTCTCTCTCCTCCAGTCGATGCTGCCCGCTGCAAATCCCTTCAATTACTGTCACCGATAAGCCTCAGGCGAGCAGGCCCGATAGGCCACCGCCGCACACATGGCTCTCACCTTCATCCCTCACTCTCTAACTCTCTCTATCTCTCTTCTTCTCTGGACTCTTCGGCCCTCCTGCGGTATCGCTGGCCATTGTTAATGTGTGTTTTCGGTATCGCGGTGCAACTGCTTGCTGCGTGGTATAAAATACACTCGGAGATATCTAAAATTGTTCACATAAATGTCCAACAAAGATGCTAATCGTGAAGGCATTTCGATCCCCTCCTCCTCTCTCTCTCCGCCCTCTACGGCTCATTCCATTCGCTGTGACGCTGTGAGGTCCAGACGTCCGCCCCCACCCTTCTCTTCTCTCCTTTTCTCTCATCTCTTGGCCTCCCTTCGTTGTTGTTTGGCTTGTTTCAGCAGCCTCGGAGTCTTTGGATCTCGCAGTCGATCGGTGCTCATCGGATCTCGTTGAGCCTTGGACCTCGAAGCCTGAGAGCATCAGAGCCGGACCCTCGGACTCCGGGCCGACTCTGATCACCTACTTAATTAATGAAGGTTCTTTTTTATCGCCTTGTCTCGTTTGTCGATATCCTTTGAAGTTAGTTTATGGCGTTTTGAGAACTCATTTATATTGCTTTTCTCTCTCTTACACTCGCTCCCCCTCCACCCCCCACTCACTTGTTTCTCTCCGCTGTGTGGCCACACCTTTCGGTCGCATTATAATGAAAATGTTAGGCAACAAGTTGTGTGGATCTCTCTGTTTGTCTGTTTGTCTGTCTGTCTGTCCATCTGTTTGTCTGTCTGTGTCTTTCTTTATGATTGTCTCGGCGAAGGGTTTTTGTATGGCTTTAAGAGTTCGTCTGGTTGTTATTTTTGTTGTTATTATTGTTATGGTCCAAATGTCTAAATAAAACCGCGGCGAGCGATGAATCACGTGGCTACGAGGGCGAGGATCAGGCCATGGGAAGATCGATCGATTGATCGAATTGATCAATTGGGACTGGGAGGATGAAAATCGCGTTTTATCGACGCCAGATGAAATTCAGAACCCTTCGATTTCGTTGGCTTGGCTTTTGAGGAACATTCGACGATTTCTTCCAAACTGAGTCCACGCAGGACCCTCCACCGTGGCTTGATGAACGCTCGTGTGCGTGTCTGCAGCACGTGACACATCGGTCGAACACCGGTCCCGGTCCCGGTCTCGCTCCCTCATTCGCTCGCCGCACACCTGCTGCCGAAAACAAACCTGGCTCCCTCCGACCGGGCCAAAAGCCGAATGCGAATTTAAAATTCCGAGAAACACGAGCGAGGTTTGCGATTATCCTTTTGATCGCGAGCCGCCCTGTAATTCCCGGCGTCGAAGGGTCCTGGCTCGAGTCTTCGTAATCGTGGTCCGAAGGAGTCCGGTGACAGGTGCCACCAGTCGCTCGAGTGGGGCGGGGGGAGGCCGCCTCCACAATGCTCCGTTAACTCAGGACTGTCAGAGGGGTTCCTATCGGCGGACCATCGAATCCTGGTGGCCGTCCATCCATTCGTTCGTTCGTTCCTTCGTTTCTTTTCACGTTGACGTCCTTCGCGGAGCATAATTTGCAAATTGACCGATCGGGCGAACGATCGCCGACGGATCGATCGGTGGATCGGGAATGCAGACATTTTAAATTAACTTTTCTCCCGCTTCGCTGCTCTCTTCGCATCTTCCATTCCTTCTTTCGTCTGTCTGTCTGTCTGTCTGTCCAACCATTCATCGGTCTGTCTGTCCCTCCATCCCTCCATCAGTCGAACCGAGACAAGTTCAGTTTGGTATCCTTCGTGGTCGGCTGCGGTCGTAGTCGTCGTCGGCGGCGGAAGGACGAAGAACGGAGCGGCGGCAACAAACAAGCTTCTCGTTTATTTAAATTGCGAAAATATTGCATTCCAATTATCGATTCCTGGCTCATTTTTCGGCTCCCAGCACCGGCCTCGCTCTCCATTTCTCCTCCTCCACCTCCGTCCACATGGACATCATCCTCATCAGCACCTCAACACGTTGCCATAAAATGACCCACGTTAATGGCTTCCCCGAGCAGCAGAAGCGGCGACGATGGAAAGATGGAAATGGAGGCACGTCGTCGTCGTGGTCGTCGTCAGTTGGTCGCCGCCGCCGCTGCCGTGGCCTCTCCAGAGGGAGCCTCCGGGCCAAATGGTCCCCGGGACGAGAGTTTCTCATACAAATAAATCATCGGCGTAAATTTGCAGACGCCTCAAGAATGCTTTTGTTTAATCACAACCCAGGAGCTCGGTTTCTTCCACATACTCTGGCTGGCCTGTCTGTCTCACAGTGTCGCTCGGACCGCTGGGGACCTCGTGGTGCCTCCAGTTCTTTCGCGAACCTCTGCGAACCACTCTCGGAGTCAAGAGGCTAAAAATAATCAATATTGGCATGACTGGGTCTCGGTGGCGATGCCCACGGCCCTTTCCCGTGGCCCAGGCGTTGGCGTCGGCCCTTTTGATTGAATGCAACTTGTGGTTTCCCCACTCGCTCTCTCTCTCTCTCTCTATCGCCTCTCTCTTTTTGGTTCTCTGTTCTCATCTCTCGTCCGATTGGTAGCGTAATCGATGATCAGCAGGCGTCAAAAGGGAGCTCAATACGTTGCGCATAATTTACGAGGCATAATTTTTATGTCCATGGAACGAAACGAGGTCGCCGGGCCCACGTTCCCCGACAGTGGGCTCCCAGTCAGTCGTCGGCCGTCGGGCCAAAACCAATAGCCGCGACGGCGTGGGGGCTCGCGGGGTCAGCCGGAGTCCTTCCCTAATTGGATCGGATCGGTTGGGATCTGAGTCAAACACCTCAGCAGCATCATCTTCATCATCATCATCGGGATCGTTATCGTCGTCATCTTCATCGAGATCATCCCCGTCATTATCTTCGAGATCATCGTCGTCATTATCATCGGGATCATCATCATCGGGATCGTTATCATCTTATCTGTACTGGAATGGTCTCTTTCTACATCACTTTTTCCTCCTTTAATACCGTCGTCCAACTCTTTTACATCATTTTGCTTCTGGTTATATCTTTCTCATCGTCGTTCGAATTAATTTCAAATCATATTCATCACCATCATTATAATCTTTATCATTATCATTATATTCATCTTCATCTCCTTCATCATCCTTCTAGGACTCTGATTACTCATCTTCAGATGTTCTTCCTCTCACTCCACTCATCCTTTCTCCTCTCCATCAAACTATTTCTTCTCTTCAGTTCCATTTTCCTTCTCATCAGGAGGCAACTATAGTCACTCTTGTTGTCCATTCTATGACTCATCCCCTATATCTTTATTACTATCTTCATCATCCGATGATCAACGAAAACCATTAAACGGATCCGAAGTCGGATCGAACATATGGTTCTGCGGAAGAGAGTGCGTGCGGTCCAAAGCAGCTTCCGTTTATCCTCACGAAACAGAAGCCGACAGAGAGGAAGGGAGAAAGAGAAGGAGAGAGGGCGAAAACAATTAATGGCTTATCGAGCATAATTGCCACATCATCTCTCCATGAACCTCGAACCAAACTCTAAACCTCAAAATACACGGCAATTGAACGTGAGTTGTCTGAATCCGATTTCTTCATCACGCACGAACCTCTGCCACTTTCTCCAGCTCTCTTGCTTACCTCACACTTTTCTATCCTCCTCTTATATTTTCTATCCTTCACTCACTTTTTCTATCCTTCGCTCACTTTTTCTATCCTTCACTCACTTTTTCTATGCTTCTTCTTATATCCCTCCCTCATCGATGCTCGAATCAAAGATCCTTTGACGAGCCGTCTTCATTTGTCATTGCGTCGCATTGCGCTCGATCGATCCTCTGTCTCACTCACCTTCCCTCCCTTCCATCCCCCTCCTTCCCTCTACATCCTGACATGTTTATCTGTCGGCAGCAGCAGCCGAGACCGGAAGGTGTTCGACGGAAGGTTCCGCCGCATGAGCCACGTCCTGTGCCCGGTGCGTCTGGATCGGGCCGTCTGGATTCTAGACCGTGCCGGATTGTGTCTGGTCTGGTTTCCACATCCCGGTTGGTCGCTTCTGTCTGTCTGTCTGTCCATCTGTCTGTCGCGCCCCGCAGGTAACTCTTCCTGCCTTTGTCTTGGTCCTTTTCATCTCCTGTTCGTTGTCCTCTTCCTCCTCCTTCCCTTCTCTTTGTCTCTTCCTGTTTGCTCGTACGCCGGAACGTGCTCTTCGCATTTCCATTCGGATCGCACGCACGATCGTTCGATTCAATTGAATTGAATTCACCTCGTCTGATCTGAACTCGCCAAATGTCACCTATTTCTCTCACTCTCTCCATCTCTCTCTCTCTCTCGATCTCTCTCTCTCTCGATCTCTCTCTCTATCGATCTCTCTATTTTCCTTCTGTCCCTGTCGTACGTCTGTGGCTTGAGCTATCCATCGATCGCTCCGCTCTCTCATTGTTAATGAAGTCAGCTGAGAGTCACCTCACCTTGCGTCTGTCTGTCCGATTGTCTGTCTGTCTATCTGTCCGTCCGTCCATTCGTCTGTTTGTCCGTCCTTCGAACCGTCTGCGCATGCGTGCGGCTGTGTGTGTGTTTTGGTACCGTAGGCTGGTCCATTTAATGACCGGAACGGATTACTTCGACGCGGTGCGTTCGTGTCTTCAACTAGCATCCTCTTCTCTTCTCTCTCTCCCTCCCTTTCTTTCTCCCTCCGTCGACGATCCTGCTGCTTGTCTTCGTGGTCCGTCGATCGGTTCGTGGTTCGGCTGTCGATCGGCTGGTCTTCGTCCCTCGGTCCTTTCGTTTGTTATCATTCACGCACAGTAGGTGAGCAATTTGTTTGCGTGTGCACTTAAAATCCTATTAGTCTCAATTATCCGCCGCTCAATTGCATTTCTCTCCCTCTCTTTGTCCCTCTTTCTCCTCCATTTTCCTCTCTTTCTGGCCTCAAGATTTTCCTTCTTGTCTTTGATTTTCCTGAGAATCACGTCTGTCTTGTTGTCTGTGTTCGCCCAGAAGGTGAGAAAGAGACGGAGCGACGTGTGACGACGACATTCGATTGTTTCTTGGCCAGACGTCTGTCTGTCTGTCCCCTTGGCTGACTCGCTCTTTGTCCTCTGTCTATGTCGTCTATTCTTATTTTTACAACTCAATTCATTCCGTGTCGTTTCTTCACCTCGCTCTGTCTCTGTCACCCTCTGGCTTTCTCTCTCGCTCCCTCCCACTCTCAGTCAATTCGTCGACTTTTGAATGAACGACGTCGCTGCGATCGCCCGCTGAGCTCTTGTCCTTTGACATTGATTCATTTTCCCAAACGACCAGACCAAGCGAATAGAGAGAAAGAAGAGAGGCAGACAGAGAGAAAAACAGGCAGACAGACTGAAGAATGGACAGACAGACAGAAAGTAAGTATAAGGGAATGAAAGAAAGGAAAAGACAAAGAGAAAGGATGCTGGAGGAGAAGAGTCTTCTCTTGGTTACACGGTGGTCCCTCCACACGGTTTCTCAATTCTCAATGTCGGCTGCACTTGTGTGATGATTATCTCAACCTTCGTCTATCTCTTCTCTCTCTCTCCCTCCCGCTATATTGTCTTTCTCACCTTCTCCCACCCTAATGTCCTTGAACCGGTGGCCGCATTTATTTGTTATTTTCGTTATATCATCGAAATGAAATAATCACCCGAGATGTATAACTTAATCCGACAGCTGCTGAGGTCGACAGACCGCCGCATGGTTAGACGGACAGACGGAGGGACGGACAGACAGATGGGCGGACAAATGGTCGGATAGACGAACGTGTTTCTAACCAGAATGAACCGATTACGATGCTCGTCCAAATGAGTTGAAATGATCCCATTGTCTACCTCGTCTCCTCGTTGCCGCTTGCAGGTGGTCAAGCCTTTGCTTCATTTTATCTCCTGAAGGACATCTCCAACCATCTCCCGGGAGTCGGTCCTTCTCAAGACTTTCCTTTCCAGACTTTCAAATATGATTTTTCTTCATTTGGTTTCCACTCTACGCCATCGGTTCACATGTTTTACGATGTGTTTTTGTAACTTCCGCCCCCCCTCCTCAACTCGACGACCCCAATTAGAGTGTGAAGAGGGACAGTCGTTGAATTAATTCGCTTTTCCAGTTCGGAGTTTGCCAAATAAAACCATGATGATTTTAACTTGGTTCACAGAGGGAGCGAGGACGAGGAGTTGAAGACGAGGAGTTGAAGACGAGGAGTCGGAGGCGAGGAGTTGAAGACGAGGAGTTGAAGGAAGAGGAGAAGAGCAGGACGTTGGTGGGCCATGTCTCCAACCTGGACTCGGTCGCACAGTGTTCGACTCGATTCGGCTCAGATCAGTTGGCCAAACGGTCGCCTGTTTGGTCCGAATGGTGGTTCTCTTTGGTCGGTTGGTGCTTTGACGTTTGGTTTGGTCGGCGGGCGATCGGTTGGTGGCCGATGGCGGTTGGCGTTTGGCCTCCGGTTGTTGCAGCCCGCACACACATGTTGCCGGACTTGAGTCGGCCCGGCTCGGCTCGGCTCGGCTCGAATCGGTTGCTGGGAACCTTTTAATGATGTCATTTTTATGGGTTTCTCTCTCTCACCACGTTGTTATTGTTGTTGTTGCTGCTGCTGCTGCATTTGTTATTATTGTTGCTGCTGCAGTTGTTATTATTGGTGTTGTTGTTATAGCATTTATTGTTTTTTTTTTTGTTATTGCATTTATTGTTGTTTTTGTTGTGTTTTCCTGCATTCGGTACGCCTGCGGTTTGCGGGCAATTTGGTCCGAAGTCGTTGTTGCTACCGTCCCTCTCTCTCTCCCTCCCTCTCTTTCTCCTCCCATTGTCTTTGATGCTGGCCAGTGCTGCATCTTCTCATTTTATAGGTTATGGGAAAATTTCTGCAGCAGCTGTTCACCACTTCACTTCTCGCTATCTCTTTCCAACACAGCGACCATCGGATTCCAACTCATTTTTAGTCATTTTGATGTTTTTTTCCTCTATCTCACTCACTCTCTCTCTCGTTCACTCTCTCTCTCACTCACTCTCTCTATCTCTCTCTCTTCAGGTTGTAACTTTTTCTTCTCGGCTCTGACTTTTGGGCTCCACTCGGATACCCTGGGCTCTCCTCCTGCGCCACCCGCTCCTCCTCCCACCCGCTCCCTCATCCACCAGATTTGACGACGGCGGACGATCGTCGAGTCCGATCACACGCCTCCCAGGGGACTCCATTTGCCTCATCGGGAACGATTTGATTTCGTCGCAGTTCGTCTTCTCCACGAGTCGCGATCGATGGACAGCGATAATTCGGCGAGGTTGCCATCGGTGAGGGCTTCATCGACAAGGGGAAGGATTCGTCTCCGTTCAGCTCCAAAAAAAGGACAACTCCAGCAGGACCTCAGGGAATGTTGATAGTGGACAAATCTCGAGAGGAGTGGGAGGAATTTTGTCGACCACCTCGTTTCCACCTGTTGAACCGACAGCCACCGACCCTTATCGCTTTCAATATTTGCTCATCCCATACAGAAATTTCTCATCCCAGAAAACATTTGCTTATCTCAAAAAAATATTTGCCTATCCCATAAAATATTTGCCTATCCCATAAAATATTTGTCCATTCTATCCAACATTTGTTCATTCTATACAATATTTATCCATCCGCAGGCTGTTTCCGATCCGGATGTGTGATGAGGTGCGAATGAGTCCACAATGGCTGAATTGTTGAAGCCGCACTTCATCGTTATTCAAGTCGAGTTGCGAGGTGGCTGATGAATCTCACCTGTCCTTCCTTCCATCCGTCCGTTTTTCCTTCCAACCAACCTCTTTCCTTCCAACCATCCTTCTTTCCTTCTATCCTCCATCCCTCCATCGATTTGAGCGCCTTCCATCCTCGATCAACATCGTCGCCGCCACAGTTGACTCTGTTTGCTCTGTAGCCAGGCGCGGCGAAGTGCGGCCAAGTGCGGCGAGGAGAGCCCTCAAGAAGAGGTGGGGCGTGGCGGGGCGAGGAGAGGAGAGGAGAGGCGGGTGCAGGTTGCGTCGGTCGGTAAGTTTGCATGTCATTACGTTAAATATTTGCGCACGCGTCTTGTGCACACACAGACGACAACGAGGGCGCGATGTAGTCAAAAGAGAGATCGAAGGAGTCGAAAGAAAGATCGAAGGAGTCGAAAGAAAGACCGAAGGCGTCTGAGGAAGGAATCTAAGGTAGTCTGAGGGAATCTAGAAGTCTGAGGGGAAGGAACCCAAACCAGATCTAGGAAGCCAGCACCTTGAGTTCAGTCCACAAGGTGCAACAACGCCGTCGACTTCTGTCCGTCGGAGCCATAATTTGAATATCGTTCGGCGAAACAGACTTCGGTCTTGGTGTGTTTTCTGATCGCGCGTCTGGTGCAAATACAAACACAAATGGCGCTGAGCAGACAGAGAGACAGACATACCGACATGAAGACAAACAGGGAGACGGACAGGAGGGTAAACAGACAGATGGACGGACAGACATACGACCAGACATTCGTATTGTTTGCCACGTTCATGCTAACAACGCCAGGAGGATTCGGCGAGCCTTTGTGGCAACAAGAAGTCGGCGTCTCCATCATCCTCTCTTTAGCGATAGCGAATTATTCTTCATTATTTAGTTCATCTCCATCATCGTCTTCATCTTTATTAATAAGCTCTTCTTCATCAAAGACCTCGTCGTCATTAATAATCTCATTATTATCAACAAACTCTTCTCCATTACCAACATCTTCGTCTTCAACAATCTCTTCATCATCAACAACCTCATCATCAGCAACTTCATTATGAACCTCTTCTTCATTAAAGACTTCTTCTTCTTCATCAACAACCTCTTCTTCAAGATCAGTCTCATGTTCAACATCAAATTTTTGTTCTTCATCAAGTTCATCTCATTATTAACCTCATTTTAGTTCTCATCTCATATGAAACTCCATCTTCATCAAACTCCTCAGTCTTATAATCATTTTCAGTCTCATAATCCTCCTCGGTCTCATCATCGTTCTCAGTCTCATCATCTGCCTCAGCCTCATGTGTAGCCTCCTGCTCTGTGGACTCATCGTCCACTTCATCAGCGTGACGATCATCCACACGATCATTGCCATCCTCATGATTATCCATCTCCATCTCGATCGCCGCCTTCGTCTCCACCATCTTCTTCACCTCGAACATATTCCTCACCTCTGCCTTCTTTTTCACCTTCTCTCCACCACCTTCGTCTGCTCCTCCTACTTCGTGGTCGTTATCATTTTCACATAGCGCACAGCATGGGACGTCGTCCAAGTAGCCTCACAGCAGTCCAACCCATCCCAGCCCCGGGTCCTCCTCCCTCCGCCTCCAAGTCCTCCTCTCCCCACCTCCAGGTGGCGGCGGCACCCGTGCTCCGGGAGCTCATGACTCCTGGTCGACAGCGAGAGGATGGACGGACGACAGCGAGGACGGACAGGCGTCGAGGACGGACGGACGATGAGGACGGACAGACGTCGAGGACGGACAGACGTCGAGGACGGACGGACGTCGCGAGGACGACGCCGGCGTGGATGAAGATTAACACTTTGCGCCGCTCACGGACGCCAGGGCCAAGGCGTCGGGTGGTGGAGGGGGGCGACGTGTGCGGAAACACGAACGCCTGGACCGCTTCAAGTCGGCGCAGATCTTGTTTGAGCAATTGGAATCGCAAGTCATTTCATGGGGCGAGGATGAGGTTGGTGAAGGGGGCGACGAGGAAAGTGAAGGAGAAGGTGGCGACGAGGATGGCGAAGGAGGCTAGCAGAGAAGGAGGCTGCGTGGTCCGATGTGGTGCCGGCGGCTTCGTCGCGGATCTGGTACCGAGGCGCCTGAGAACATTATCGCCCAATTGAAGCGTCGGCGTGCACACAATGTGTGCAAGGCGAAAGGCCAAATGAAGAGACGAGCGGGAGGAAGGCGAGGAGGATAAGTCGGTGGAGAAGGTGGCAAGGAGGAGGATCAAGAGAAGGAAGAGAAGGTGGCGAGGAGGATCAAGAGAAGGAGAAGAAGGGAAGGGAAGGAGAAGGAATCGGAAAGATGTTAGAGAAGAAGTTGAGTCTGGAGTGGAGTGTTGCAAGTTGAAGGTGTGGAACGTGCGTTCGATGGTCTTCTTAGATAATGAATGATGCCCGCTGGTGGTGGCGGCGACGTTTGGCCAGGAGCAGTCGTCAGTTGGCCAACGAGACGTGGCTGACAAACAGGATAATGACAATAAGTCGTAGATGATGATTAGGATGATGTAAAGCAAAATGATGAAGATGTGGAGGAGGATGAAGTTGTGAAGGAGGGTGATAAAGATGTGCAGGAGGATGAAGAAGATTTGGAGGAGGTTGGAGAAGATTTGGAGGAGGATAGAGAAGAAAATATGAAACTTCATGAAAACAAGGAGGAAGAGGATAACGAACACGATGGTGATGATGACATAGACATCGGAAGGAAGAATGGAAAATTTTTAAAATATCGAAAATATCGCTACAACAGGACGAGATGAAGGAAATTGGAAGAAATTAGGAAGAAAAAATGCGAAAGAAAGGGAGAAAATTATGGCATTGAGAGAATAGGAGAGAATAAAAGAGAAAGAAATCTTTCAAATCGATCCAATATTTCATGAATTAATTGTTCATGACATCTCATTAGAGAGATTTGAACGCCGAACCCTCCTCATAGCACGCTTTATCGGTATCGCTAATCCGATTACCTTTCTCCCCCCCAACCCCCTTTAAGCAAACAAACGAAATAAAGGACATGTCAAAATATTTTCTTTATTCCTCAAATTAACCCTCAATCGAGGAGATTGCAAGAGAAATAGAGAGGGAGAGGGAGCAATTTCACACGCAATTGATCGCTGCGATCGGATCAACGTGAGTCCAGGTCATCGATCGAGAGAGAGAGAGAGAGAGAAGGGCGCCCGCTCAAAAAGGACAGCTGACGGCTGGCGATTTCCCCGAGGATTCGCACGGCAATTAAATTCGATTTTTAAGGACCCTTCGCCGGGACCCCCTTGGGTAAGCAAACAATCGGACCGTTCTCAGCATTCAGTGGTTGCTGATGTTTTGATTTCGCAAACAATCGATCGATCGGTTTTCAATCAATCGCAATCGACGATCGCATTTCAAGAGGTCCTTCCACAAGGGACCTCCTGCCTCTCAATCCAATCGACATCTTCTCTCTCTCTCTCTTTCTGTCGACAAATTCTCCTAATTTTCGTTCTTCCCTGAGAGGAAGACCCGGAAGGCTGAGAGTGCGAGATCGTTTAATATTCATTTTCGGAGTGTTAATTGGATTCGTTTCAGCCGCGAAGATTTGCGTCGTTTTATCGCCTTGTTTCGAGATATCATGTCCGCCTCCGACATGCGCTCTGCGCCCCCTAATTTAGCATTTATCCGCTCAATCGCATTTAATTGCCGGGCTTCGTTCGCTCGTCGCTACTTAAGATAACTCTCAGACCGACTGAGATCTGTTCGATCCACCGTCCATCCATCTGAATCTCGGACTTTTGGTCTGTCCATGCGTTCGTTTATCTGTCCATCCGTTTGTTTGTCTGTCCATCCATTAGTTTGTCTGTCCATCCATTCGTTCGTTTGTCTGTCCATCAGTTCGTTCTTTTGTCTGTCCATCTGCCCGCTCGATCGCGCGAGCACCTTGGAACGTCGACTGATGGACAGACGTTCGGTCACTGGATATAATCTATAAAAGTTCGCGCCTTATCAGTGAGGTTTGGGAGTCCGATCGTCGATGGTAAGACGGTAGATCGTTAGAAGATCCTCGAGTAATCGTTGGAGGATCTTCGAATGATGTTTGGGGATCATCGAAAGGGTCGTTGGGAGATCCTCGAGTAATCGTTGGCAAACGTTTGGAAAACATGAAGCGATCTTACTTTGATCGCTGAGTGATTCTTCAGGTTATCTTTGATAGAATCCTCACGGTTGTCGGGAGATCGACAAAACATGATTAGATTAATTATCTGGTTCATCTGGATTGGTCATCTGTTGTTGATTCAAGAACAGCGGTTTTTGATGGCGGAGGCGAGGTGTCGATGGAGGATCATCGGGCATTAATTGAGACTGATCATGAGGGACTTCATGCATTCGCATATCGTAAACATATCGGTACATTGTTTTAATTTGAATTTCGTCACTCGTTATCTTCACCGATTTATGTTAATGCTTGATCATTGACCCCGATCGAATCGTGCGTTATTTCGACCTGCAATTTTTATGCTGACGATCGTAAACTCTCTGAGCAGGGTTGTCTTGAGTTGTTTTTGTTATTGGGTTTAATACTTCCCATTTGTTGATGTTTCTTTTTTTTATCCTCCCAGTATTTGTTGTTGTTGTAATTGTTATTATTGTTTCTACCGATCTGCCATTGATTTCATAATTAGGCGATGTCGTTAAATTTTATGGGACAGTAATTGCAAGGCGGCTGCATCAGAGGCTCCTGGGATGAGACGATGAGACGTGAATCGATTCGAGTTGTTTGTTTTAATTAAATTGAAGTGCGAGACTTTGTTGTTGTTGTTGTTGTTGTTTGCGGTTTCCCCCTCTCAATGCCGAATGATGAAACGATGGAAGAGAACGAAGGAGGGAGGGAGAGAGAGAGATGGTCCTCGAAAAATGGGTTGTCCCAAAGCTGAGGTGAGTGGCTTCCAAGTGGGCTCAATGGGTGTCGACGAACCGAGTGATGCGACAGAAAAAGTGACGTCGATCAAGGGAGAAGGAATGGAATCAAAAGAGTCGACCGAGAGGAGAAAAAGAGTCGATTCAGAGAGTAGCAAGAGTCTACTTAGAGAGGAGAAAGAATCTACTTAGAGAGGAGAAAGAATCGTGACAAAAATGCAAACAGTTAAAGAAATAGAGAGCCAAAGAGTTGTTGACATTGTCGCCAAAGAAGCTACCGATTCAAAAATAGAGCTAGTCAGGAGGACATCGGGATCCTTCGCCCCCCCCAAAAAGCCGTAGACTCAAACATTGTTGTCCTCCTCCATCGTCGGGCGGCTTGAAAGGCTCCGACGGAGTGTTTGCCAGAGTCTAATGTTTCCCAAAAAATTCTTCACCTTTCGTCCTTTGACCAACCTCCTTCGACGCTAGCTTCTTGTCTTGTTCTCCTCGCCTCTCGTTCTTATGCCCTCTCCTACTTCGTCATTCGTCACCGTCCTTCATCGGTCGCCCATGGTCAGGATCGTATTTCAAATGGCTCGAAGATTTGTGGTACAAGCAATAAAGTCATCACTTAATGCGAGATGACACATCCAACTACCTAAAACGCCACCAGACGGCGATAGAATCAAGAATCACAGACGAGAAAGAGAGGGAGACAGCCGAAGTGGGAGAGAGAGGTAGGAGCGAGAGAGAGGTAGGAGCGAGAGAGAGGGGGAGAGGGAGTGAGACGACCCAATTGGTGGCAGCAACAGCAGCAACAGCAGCGCCGTCGTCGACAGCCGACAAATATTGGCAATTAATAAAATTAGCAATCGTAGCGCTAAATCATCGCACGCCGTCTCGATCACGACCCAGCCAGCCAGACAGTCGGCCAACAGACAGAGAGACCGAGACTCAGAGAGAGAGAGAGAGATACATAGAGAGAGGGAAGGTGACAGAGCGAGAAAGAGACAGAGTCATTGGAGCCAACGACAGGCGACCCATAAACAACCTGGCGATTGAGCTTCTCGTAGGCGCCAAACGGAGCTTCTAAGCTCAAGGTCTTGCTACGGTCGATCGGCGGCATCGGGCAACAGCAACAGACGTTGTTGACTCTAACAACAACAAAAAGAACAACAATAATAACAGCAAGCAACAACAGCAACAACAACAGCAACAACAACAACAATAAAGCAACACATCTGTGTGGCCGGTCAGAGCGCACGAGACGAAGCCGACCAAATGCGACGAGACACGAGGTGGTCAGTGCAAAAAAGCAGAAGCTCCAGAGGCCGCCGGGACAAACAGATAGAGCACCTCATAAACGAATAGACAGATAGAGAGACCCATGGACGGAATAGATAAACAGTCGAAACGATGGATTCATAGAAAGAGAGAGTTCTATAGAGAGACGGAACGGAATAGATTGACAGCGATAGATCCGTGGACAAACTGGAGAATCAGAGGACAGAGTGAGATCCATGGAGAAATGGACCCATGAAAGATGAAAAAAACCCAATGAAAGTCGAACTCCTCGGACAAACGGATGGACAGGAACTTGACGAGAACGAGAACTTGCATCCCAGACCGCAACGAACCAAAATCGAAAGCAGAAAAGGTGAAAATAGGAGAAAAAGAAGAAGTGGCAGAAGAGATGCCGATCAAACGCTAAACGATCGCCGATCGCGAGATTTAGATAAAACCCATTAGACGCGAATTCATTCTCATCGTTCTCAGTTCGCAGTCGGTTAAGCGCCAGGTATTTTCGATTCGACAGCTTTGTTGCTGTTTAACCTATTATTGTTCTTGATATTGTTGTTGTTGATATTGTTGTTGCTATTGCTGTTGTTAATGTTATTGTTGTTGCTGTTCCTGTTATTATTGTTCAGAAGCAGAAGCGCGATCAACTGTGCCGACCCATCGCCCGGTCGATCGATCGCAGTCGAGATAATCGTTGGCGATAATCGGCCCCAGCCGCGATTCGCGAGGGTCTCTCGTGGCTTTCCGTGTATGTAGGAGGGCTTATTAGGAACCCGTTGAGAGCTGGGACGTTCCCAAGATAGAGGAGGGTGATTGGACAAGGTCAGACATTTCACCGCTGAGCTGAGATGATGGATTCTCGCCAGTCGTGAGCTCAGTTGAAGCATCGGCAGCTTTCGTTTTCACTGTGTTTTCTTCACTTTTGTTTCTCACATTTCACTTTCTTCACATTGGTTCACGTTGAGGTTTTTCTTTCGCCACACTCATCTTTCCTTTCATCGATGGCTGTCTTTGGAAAGCTTTATTTGTTAAAAATAATTTTTATTCATCTTTTTGTCTTAGCTTTAATCTTCTACTTCTATTATGTTTTTATTTCCATTTTTATGATTTTCATTTCTTCTTATGTAGCATAGTTCCATCCTTCCTAGTTCGACTCCAATAAACTGAATATCCCACAAAATAAGACCCTTTGATATTCATGGTCCTTAAAATATAATCTAGAATATCAAAATTCTAGTTCAGATAGTCGTCGTATTCCCAAAGGGAACTCTTCGCCCGATATTGAAATGTCGGGTGAGCTCCTCCATCAATCTCTCCTTTCTGCCCCCTTCATCCTTCGTGTCTTCCTTGTCGGCGAAGCTTTCCGTCTCATTCTCTTAGTGTCAGTCGGCTGGTTTCCGAGGTGTCTCGGTATGGTGTCCTGCATATTGTCGATAGCGCTCGACGTCCAGGAATGCAATTGTTCGCCCCGAATACAAAGTTGAAAGTGAATCAGGAACAACAAGAATAAAAGAAAAAAGGAATAATGAAAACCAAAATCGAAGAAAAAGAATAATAAAAATCAAAAAAGCGAAGGAAAAGAATAATAAAAATCAAAAGAAGAACGGTAACAACAACAGCAAAAAATAGCAACAACAACAAATAATAGTAACTACAACAAAGGATAGCAACAACAGCATATAATAGCAACAATAACAAAGAATAAGAGTATCAGCAGTAGCAGCAGCAGCAACAACAAAGAGCACCAACAAAAAAGACAATTGATTTTTATGCACATACTTAAGCCAGACCAAGGAGCTGCTCTTTTTATTATGCGCCACTGGTCGGTCCAGAGGCCTCCGTCTCCTGCCTCAGGGCTCCACCGATGAAGGTGAAGTAGGAGGAGGCACCACTCGTCGCCTTCATCTTCTGCCGCCTGCCGTCTGTCGCTCGCCACCAACCCCCCCTCCATCAACCCCCCAAGCCTCAACTCAAGCCCCAGTCGCAGCCTCATCCTCTGCCCCAGCTTCTGCCTCATCCTCTGCCCCAGCTTCAGTTCCAGCCTCTGTTGCACCTTCAGCTCTTTCGCCTCCACTTTAGGCTTCACTCTGTGTCCTCCGGGTCGATCGATCTCGTTGGCCAAAAACAATTGAATCCGATTGAATGCACCGCAAAGGATCACATTCCAGACGTGTCGCCGGCGACAAAGGGTCCCGGGAGCAGTCGAAGCGCCGCTCTTAAAGACAATCAGCAACACCTTTTTGGTATATTACAAGTCGTTTATGGCCGAAAAGTATTCGGGCTCCCCTCCTCCTCCTGTACCGATCGGTAACGTGGCTAACGCGAGCATAACTCGCTCCACCGAAATGACACAATGGAATTCAGACCAGGCCAGACCAGGCGCTTTTTTTTTGTGTTCAGACTCACCTCATCCGAAGCTCTCCTCTGTGCCCTCCTCGAGTGCCCTGGATTCGGCAGACACTCGTCCCAAGCCGTCGTCGTAGTCGGGAGCCATCGTCAACATCCGGGGGAAGTGGGGGGCATCAGAGGCGGCAGAAGAACGAAAGCCCTTTTTTGGCCAAGTCGGCGCTGCATCATTGTCATTGCCTCAGGGTCCGGGTCCGGGTCCGGGTCCGGGTTGTGGCCAAGTGATAACCTCTGGTTGACATCATATTTGGGCACTAAAAAGGCGCCGGCAGTAGGAAAAAAGGAGTAGGAGAAGTAGGATGAGGAGCAGGAGGATGGCTGAAAGTGATGGAAGGAATAGAGACAGTTCCGAAGGAGTGTTGGACAGGTTTCCACTGGGATCGGGCCAGCGATCCGAGGAGGCCACACTTTCCACGAGATCCGGGGAGGAATGCGATGTGGGGCATCAAGTGGAGTGATCGAGAGGTGGAGAAACGGGAGCAAGGAGAAAAAGGAGCAGGGAGGAAGATCCTTCGCTGAGAAGTCCGTGTGCGGGAGGAAGATCGATGAGAAAACGTCTGATCGCCAGACACAGACGACAGAGCAAAGAAGCAGAGATAGAAAGAGATCTGGTGAAGACGTTCGCCAACGAGGTCACCATGCAACACGAGACCTTCTCTGGCACCTCTGCCCCTTCCCGTCGCCCCTTCTCCATCTTTTATCTCTTTCCTTGCCCCTTGAATCTCATCGCATCGCATGGCGTCATTGGGTGGCCCGGATTCGGATTCGGGTCCCCCAAATGAATTCATTAACACCTAAAAGCAGCATCGTCTGGATCGCGATCGGCCACAACGAGGCGAGGGGACCCCATGTCTCTCTGTGTGTGTGTGGAGCTCCAGAAATGCACGAGGGGCCACAGAGTGAGAAAGAGAGCGTCTGAACTGAAACAAAGGAGATAGGTGGTGGAGGGCGATGCTTAAAAAGGAGCTTCCAAAACGAAGTAGAACCGAAAAAAGACAGACAGACAGACAGACAGAAAGCAGCAGAAACAAAGAGTGAAGTGGGAAGAACGAGACGGAGACAAAGACACAAGATGAAGATGACGGTGGCGGCGACGTCGAGAGGTAGCAGCAGAAAAAGCCACTTTAAGCTGTAAGAGGATCCCTGTAAGTTTTGCCGCCTCTGAAGTAAAGATTTCTATCTTTTCATGGGAGGTTTGCCCATTTCAAAATCAACAGACGTCGGCAGGCGGAGGTGGAAGAGGAGGAGGGTGAAAATTAAAAGAAGCTGCCCGGGTGAGCGAGGGTTGGACGAGGGCTCGTTTTGAGCGGCCTGCGAAGCGTGATTTGGCAAAAGACCGAAGTCGTCGTCATCGTCATCATCATCGTCGTTGTCGATGCCGCCTGCAGCCGAACGCAGAGCCAATTAATTTATTAAATTGAAGGATTTCGGTCAAGACGCAGGCGCAGACACTAGACCGGGGCTTGGGGGGCACCGATGGACCCAGTGGTGGCCGAATACATGGCGGCGTCGGACACACAGACAGACAGACAGACAGGGACAGACAGCTAAAAGCGAATTTCGGGCCGGTTGAGGATGGAAAGGGAGAGCGAATGTCGGCGCGTTAATGCCAGAGGCTTCTTCTTCTTCTTCATCTTCTCCATCGTTGTTGTCTTCGTCTCTTGGTCGTCGTTGGCGTTGTCGCTCCCATCGACCTGATATATTGGGCCAACAGTTACTTAAAGATGTGACAAAGATCTTATTAAAAGATCAGGGAATCTGATAAGGAAATGATAAAATGGTAGACGCCGTTTTCAATATGATTGGAATTTCTTGCTTAATTTTTTATTTATTTATTGTGGCAGCGGTTCGTTCTTCTTCTTCTTCTTCTTATTGTTGTTGTTGTATTTATTGTTGTTGTTATTTGTTGGGTCGTTGTCCCGGGACAGGCAGCCAGGCAGGATTCGTTGGCGCGGAGTCGGCCGCGCATCGAATCGGATTCGACGCGATCGTCGCAGACACCTCACAAGTGGCTCCTCGGCATCGTCGACGTCGTCGCCGTCGTCGTCTTCGGAGGAGGCTCGTGTTCGGGGCCCTGCTTCGCGGTGGCAGGGTCCGACTCGGGTCGATCTGGATGTCCTGCTGCATGCCGAGTTGAAAGAGGACCCTGTGTTCATCGAGGGCGATCGACCGACGATCGTTGGAGCCCTGGCGATGTCGCGTTTCTTTTTAATTTATTTTCATGTCCAGCTCTTGTTGGAGGCTCTGATGGTCTTCTTGTTCTTTTCACTTTTGTTGTTCTTGTTGTTGTTGTCTTTTAGGTGCGAAGCGCCTGTCCCACTGCCACCACCACCGCCAATAACAACAACAACAACAACGAGAGAAATTTCGGCGCTTTGCTAATACATTTTTTTTTATTTCCATCTTTCGTCTTTTGGCCGGCGTCTTTCTTGCCCTTTTCTCTCTGTCTGTCTGTCTGTCTGTCTGTCTGTCTGTCTGTCCATTGCATCCCTGTGCTCCTCCATCCGCCTGTTTTTCATTCCATCCGTGGATCGTTCTGTCCCGCTCTTCTCTGTTCTCTCCCGTCCCCCGTTCTTCACTCCTTCTCTCTCTCTCGTTCTTTGTCGTTGGTGTTCGCTCGGTGCGACGACATTTTTATTGAGCCCTCGTTATGTGCTGAGAATTTATCTTATTTTGTTTTCTCACTTGGCGCTCGCGATCGTCTCCCCCCGTCCTCTCCCTTTGTCCTTCTCTTCCGCCGCCCCCGGTCGCCCCCCTTTGCATATTTTCTTAATTTATTTCGCGAATTGCAATATTTTTGCGGTCAACAAGTTTTGGCGGCGCTCGTCTGTCTGTCCGGCTGTCTGTCTGTCTGTCGTTTGGTCGGTCCTTCCGTCGTCGTCGGTGATGGCGATTGCGTCCGATGGCGGGTTTTATGTCGATTCACACGCTGTCCTGGCCCCTTCATCCACCCCTTATCTCTCTCTGCCCCGATTGTCCTCGTTCTGACCCGTTCTTTCTTGTCCTGTCTCTCAGTCCGACCATCGTTGGTAGTCGGCCATTTACTTGGCTGGAAGGCAGGCGGTGCCGCGCTTTGGCGCCCCCGTGTCGTCGTCGTCGTCGCCGCCGCCGCCCCTGCGCTTTCGATCGTTATCGCGATCCCATCTCGACCCCAACCCCTCGCCTCCCTCTGTGATTGGACCCAGACCAGGTTTTTATTAGCGGCCTGCGATTTTGGGCTTCTGCCCTCATCCTCTCCGGTGGCTTCTCTCGCTCTCCTCTCGCGATCGATGGAATTCCCTGGTAGCTGATAAGACAGTCCTGGCCGCCAGATCGGTCTAAATCTCATCGGATCGGTCTAAATCACATCGGATTGGTCTGAATCACATCGGATCGGTCTGGATCGTATTGGATTGGATTGAAGCGATTGCATCATGGCTCGAACGGTGCCATTTCCTCAGTTCGGTCATCGGGGCATAAATTACCACGCTGAGGGGCCGAACGGACGGACAGACAGAAGGACACGAACGCAGACGCCGGCCGTGGAGGTGACTCGTCGTCGTTCGACACCTCGCCACGGAAGCGCCAAACCGGGACCACCTAGGGTCTAGGTGTGGAATGTCCCTCATTCCACCTCTATCTCTCTCGTTTCTTCTCTCCCTCTCTCGTTTTGTCCCTTTATCTCTCTCTCTCTCTCTCTTCCTCTCCATCTCACTCTGGCGGGGGTCCACTAATTGAAACATTTTGTGAACGTCGCCGGCGTCGTCGTTGGGTTTCGCAGAGATGGACGGACGATGGACAGAGAGACGAACGGGGACAGACAAACGAACGGACGGACGGACGGAGAGACGTTAAATCGGTAGATGTTTCTCTTCTATGGAGCGGAGTCTGAGGTGAGGGAGGTTCCTTATCGGCTTCTGATAACGCCAATCATTAAAGTAATTAGAGAGCGACGTCATCCACAGCTGCTGTTTCTTCCTAGTATTCCTCTCATTCACTTCACCTCCATGTTATTGCTGTTCTGGTTGTTGTTGTTCTTGTTGCTATTGTTGTTGTTGCTCTTGTTGTTGCTGCCCTCCATCCTCCTTCCAGAGCAGATGATTCATGGCCCCCTTTCGGATTATTTATAACATGGCGAGACGGGTTTCTATTTTTGCGCTCGCAACTATTTGCATTTCTCGTGTCGTGCAGCAACCCATTCCATTCCATTTCTTTGTTTCTCCAGCGACGTCGGGCGACATCGGAAAACCCAAGTGGTAGCTCGTGGAGATTCTTTCGACCTTCGAATTTTCAGTATTCGATTCCAATGGAAACTTCTGGACTTTTGCCTTGGGTTTCTAGGAGACTATTGGTATATATTGAGCTGATAATGGAGGATCAGCCGAGGTCAGGTTGAGTTATTGGTTCTTAAGTTGGTCCAAATATTAATTAAAAAATATATTTAACTGTAATATAAATTGTTAAATAAATGGAAAGCTATAAACAATATTCCATATGTACATTACATTTACAGATAGAACAAATTCAATTTTAAAGAAGGTTTGTAAAAAAAACCGAAGGTATTTGTTTATAAATAGCAGTTGGTGATATCGTTAAAAATATAGTCTAGATTGGAATGTCAGATATCTATAGAGTTTGATATAATTCTTCGTCCAATTATAGAAATTATTAACACATATTAAATTAAAACATAGAATATATAATCGATGCAATCGAATAATAGCGAATCACGATCACGTGCGGAAGTGACCACATTGTTAGCAACTTGTATTGCAATTTGCGGCAATCGTTATCGCACGTAATCACAACCGGACGGACGGTTATCCCAGTTTATCAAACCAATTGTGTACGATATTTACGACCGTCTATCAATTGATTTTTACCGCTCGTTCTTAGTCATAAGACATACATGTCATGAGTAGTTTGCGATTTTCTATACATTCTTATAACTAATTGCTCTTTAGTTATTGCATTCCTCGATCGATCGACGTTTGCACCTCGAGGCGCCATTGGGGAGACGGGAGTCAGTCGTCATGAGACCCATTAAAGTTGGTCGGGTAATTAAAAGTTCGTCATGCACTGGCGTTTTCTTCGATTACTAATCACTTGCGATCGTCGATCTAGACAAGATTTATATAATTTCCCAAGCGACAGCAAGTGAATATTGTGTTCGGACAACCCATAACCTTTGGACAATGCAAAAATATTAGACAAATCCGTAAAATTTTTATGAGAGTATTATTTTTAAATTGATATGAAGGGAAATCACCACGATATTTCATCATGTCTGTATTTAAACAATAAGTTGTCGATTGGAGTGCAATCAGTCGATTAATTTGCTTTATCTTTCGTTTTAATTTTAATTAAAAATAAATATATGTAGATCGATAGATTGACTGATCACATGGATTTGATCTACAGTTGTCCTCTAGAATACTTTATATTGATCTTCGGTGTATTACTATCCCAAAAGACCCAAGTGCCCTCTGGACAATATATGGAAGCGCCACGAATTTGTGCCAAATCATCGGATCCACAAGAAGAAAAGAGAGTGTAAGACAAGAGAGAGAGAGAAACACATGATGACAATTGCCTTTGAAAGGAATTTAAAGCTGCTGAAGTGTCTTTGTCCAGTGGTCGAATCTTTGTCGCATTTGTTTTGCTACGAACTTTCCATGTGTTTTTATTTATCCTCTCCTCCCGAACACCTCTAACTCTTCTTCCCTCCTTCTTCTACCATTCTACCATTGATTCCCATATGAGTCGAGAGTGAGTTCAAAAAATTCCCATCGAATTTCGCTTTTTCTATCTATCGATACCTCCACCTACCTTTGTCTGCTTCTTCGCCTTCATCTTCTTGAACTCGGGTTTTTGTGCTCTCTGTACACAGTGTAATCCAATCTTACGCTTCGTAATCGCTTCTCGCTCCCGATCAAAAGGTGCGAAAGTAGTTCCAATCATCATCTCCATCATCGTCATCATTGGCTCAGACAGCAACAATCAATGTGTTGATGACAACAACAACAACAAAAACAATCATCACCAACAGTCACAACAATGCCAGCGGCAACAAAAATATCAATATCAGCAAACAACAACATCTTCATCATCATGAGTGAACAGCGAACAACACACAGAGCAATGATAATTGTAACAAAGCCAAGTTGACAAAAGTCACTTAAGCTCTCGATAAGCTCTCTTCAAAAGGGGTACCGTAAAAGGGTCCGAAACCACCGCCGCCGGCCCCACGTAATCCAAGTACGTAATTGTCTTACGAGAGTAAGACCTCCATCCCCTCCACAACGACTCCTCCTCCTCCTCCTCCTGCTCCTCGATTTCATCGACTTGAGTTCAGTTCAGTTGAGGTGTGGGAATGCCTTTAATTAATCTCGAGCTCACGGAGACTCCACGAAGGAGGGGTCCGAACGCAAACGAAAGTGGCCACTTGTTGTTGGTATAGTATCGTTGTTGTTGGTATAGTGTCGTTGTTGTTGGTATTGTAGTGTTGTTGCTCCTATAGTTGTTCCAATAGTTGTTATTGCTTCAGTTTCATTGCTTTCGTTGTCTTTCTGTCGGGTGTGGGTTTCAATTGTTGCCTATTTTGCCTTCCATGGTAGCCATTGAGGTGTCATTATTTTGACTTAACGTCGACTTCTCTTTCTACTCCCTCTCTTTTTTTTTTATTCCTCCCTCTCTCTCTATTCCCTCTCCTTCTTCTGGGTTGACAAGTGTTGGCCCTCCTGCTGAATGAGGTAAATTAGTGGTAGGTGTTCCTGGTGGTCTCGTTGGCGCTGGTCGATGGTGCATTGAGGAAGAGCATTAATAAAAACTTCGCTAGGGGAAGAGTTTCGAGCATGGGAATAATTTAATAGTTTAGAGTATAAACTCTTGAACTCTTGAAATATGATCGGTAAACTCGGGTGAAGATTAGAATTATTTGAATCAAAATCAAGCTTGTTCTACGAGATTTCCAGATCAAGGGATCATTCTCGAACTAGAGGTCAATTCCAGTATACTATGAAGAAATTCTATCGATTTTTGCATATAACTATTTGTCTGTTTGTCAAAAAATATAAAAATATTAAATATTGGATTTAACTCATGTTGATCATGATATAATCGACCTATAATAGAACAGATCTCTCACCTGAAGGTGTCGTTGTTGTTGTTGTTGTTGTTGTTGTCGATCGTCAGGTGGCCGCCCACTCGAGGGTAGCCAAATGTTCTGAAGCGTTTTCATAGTGAAATAGCAAAAATGCCAAAAGCAACAAAAACGAAATTTGGAAACAATAATAAAGATGACAAGAATGGAACACCTTCTACCATGGCTCAGACGACGGCTACTACTGCTGCCATTGGATGCTTTGGCAGACTGACGGTAATGGTAATGGCTTTGAGTGTTTTTGGCCATTTATGTTGTGACAACATTTGGGGCTGTTAATCTGTGATTTTTGCGACTTAAATTTGATTTTGATTGTTTATCACAACAACAGCGACAACATCACATTTATCACAACAACACCATCTAAGGCGACAACAAAACTATTTATACAAACAACAACAACTCAGCCACAACAACTCAGCAACAACAACCCAGTCTACGACAACAAAACTAACAACAAGAATCTCTACTACTATTTGCTGCTTACTCACGTCTGCTTCGAGCCAAGTTAAGATCGGGCACTGACCAAAGGGGATGGATGGGGGCGTGGGTGGGGGGCGTGTACTTTTGGTTTGGGTTGTGTTTGCATTTCGGGGTCTTGTGAAATCGATTGTTGCTGTTGTTGTTAGTGTTGCTTTAAGTGTTTTTGTTGTTGTTTTTATTGTCATCAACACAGAACAAGTGAAGGCTTTGTTGACAAGCGCGTTTATAATTCGGAGGTACCTTGTGGTGTTTGTTGTTGGCTTTGTTGTACTTGTTGTTTTGTTGTATACATGTTGTTGTAACAGTAGTAGAGTAGTATTTGTTGTTGTTGTTGTCACTACCGTCACACAATAAAGCAAATAATCATGGGAAAATTTCGACTGTAACCATTTTTTGAACTTCTTCTTTTCTTTTCTTTTAGATTGCTGTTGCTGTCTCTCACTAACTCTGACTCTGACTCTGACTCTCCCACTCACTCACTTACTCTCTCTCTTTCTCTCTCTCTTTCACTCGCAATCTCTCGTTCGCTGTTGTTGCTTTGTAATGGAACTTGTCGTTGTTGCTCTTATTGTGGTGAGTATTTATTTTTTCCTTCATTCCTTTTTCTTCTCATCATTTGACGCCTCTTGCTCTCTGTCTCTTTGGCCAAACGTCTTTTGGTGAACGACACAACTCGTGCAGACACTCGAATCGACACTCGAGCACCCCTCAAATTGGCCGTTTTCACAACTTGACCAGGGCTCGCTCTCTGATCGATTACGAGCTGCCGAGACCGGTGTGATCGGGTCGGGTTGGATCGGGTCGGATCGTGTCGTTGGAAGGAGGTCGAGGTGACGATCGTCTCCTCTCTCATCATTATCGTCGTCGTCGTTGTGATCTTCATTCTTCTGATGATCATCAGGTCGTCCTGAAATCACTCGAGCGTGCCAAAGAGGGAACGGGGGCGCGAGAGATTGAGGTTCCTTGAGGTTAGGGTAGTTATTGTTGTTGTGGCTTTTATTGTGGTGTCTTCTGTTGTTGGTTTTCTTGTCATGTCTTCAGTTGTTGTTGTTCTTGTTGTGGTGGTTGTCATTGTTATTGTAATTGTTGTTGGTCGGCAAGAAGATAAATGCGCCACGCCTAGTTGGAGACCTACCAAAGTGTGTAATTATAATCGGCCAAAAATTTAAATTCTCCTTCTTCCTTCCTTTAGTCTTCTACTTTTCTTCTCTTCCTAGTTCCTCATACAATAACACACACACACACACACATGGTCACCCCAGCCCTTGCATTCACTTCCTCCGTCTCTTTCATCTCTTCCCCCTCCTCCTCTTCATTCGCTGCCCTTTACCTTGCTTCCTCATCCTCGGTCCGTCCCGGTGAGAGAAACAAACATCGCATCAGATAAGAGACTTCCATCGGCGGCCACTTGTGCGGCGCAGCCAACAACAGGTTGTCTCTTCCTGCCGCTCTTCTTCTTCTTCGTTCCGAACCTAACCGCCTCCCTCCCTCCCTCGCCTTTGACTCTTGTGCATTTTCCCTCGACTACGTTTGAGCCGTCTTTTATGCACTTGTTGGCTGTTGGCCAAGACGCAGAGCCGGAGGTTTCCAAGCGGCGTTTGCTTCGTGGTCGTCGTCGTTGGCGGCGTCGTCACCCGAGAGTCACCCACGCGTGACGTCGACGCCTCGGCCGTCGGCTCTCAGATGGTGGCAACCCTACGGCCGGCTTAACGCGGCCCATGGAGCGAGGGGGCGAAGCAAAGTCAGGTGAGGCAAAGTCTGGTGAGGTGAGGGAAGGGGTAGGGCCCTGCCTCCCGCCGCTTGACCACAGAAATTAGTGACTCGAGTTGAAGGCTGTTTTCGGTTCACATCGCCAAATGACAGTGGGACAAAAGAACGCCAAATGTTGGATAAAAAATCGCAAGGCGACGATGAAAATCAAGCGATCGTGTGAATGATGAATGATTAAATTTATGTAACGATGATGAGACTCGGGTAATAATGAAAATAAGGTAATGATGAAAATCACACGACGATGAAAACCAGGAGACGACAAAAATCGTATAATGATGAAAGTCAGGACATAACAAAAATAATATAATGAAGAAAATCAGGAGACAACAAAAATAATATAATGAAGAAAATCAGTTGACAAAAAATCATATAATCAGAAAACGATGACAATCAGACGATGATGGGAATCAGGCGACTCTGTAAGGAGACGATGAAAATCGGACGAAATCGTGTGAATCAAGTGAGGAGAAAGAAAGACCTATAGACAATGGAAAAAAGGAAGAAACCCAGATGAGAATCGTCTGGAGAAATTTCGAACTCTCACACGTTCCTGTTGGCTCCGATCACAGATATTTCCAGCTCTCTTGCTTATCTCCTGAGAACCTTTCGTAGCTTCGGCCACGGACCCTCGGAGATCAAAATCGGGGGAAGCGGAAGTTGACACAACTCCCGGCGGAAGTCTCTTCCGGGACTGGGAGTGGAATTTCACTCGCTCCGCATTGGGGATGTGAGAATCTTCCCGGTGAGAAATTTACGGGCTCCCGCAGTCGGCTTTGTCTTGGATTCTCTCTCTTTGTTTCTTTCTCTTTGCATAACCTTTTATTCCTTCAGCGCGTTTTCCCATGTGAACTGAAAGGTTTCGTAGTGATTTTATTTTTCACGTTTTCAGGTTCTTCATCTGAAAGTTATTTGACTATTTGTTAATATCGTTGTTTCTATAAAGTCTCTCCTATTTGTTATCTAATTTAAAAAAAATTATAAAAGTATTTATAATTTAATTAATTTATAAGACGTTTATAAAAAAGGTTATTTTAATGGAAAATGCATTTTTTTGAATTTATTTTTTTCCAAAAAGTCTTTTTTTTTATTTCTTTAAATAATACAATTTTTGATGAAATCTGTATTTTATTTACACACAACATTTTTTCTTAGTAAAACAAGATATTTTTTTAATTTTTTTATGAAATTTGTATTTTATTTATTTTTTTATAATTTGGAACAAAATTTGTTTAACGACATATTTTTATAGTTTTTTAATTTTTAAAAAAAAACAAAAATTATATCATTTATATTTCTCATAACTTATATAATTGGAAAATCCTTTTCTACCAACATAATTTATTACAAAACTTTTATCCTTTTGCAATTTCCTCCAATTAACCCTTATCTGCTGTCGACACCTAAATTTTCAAATTTCCATTTTTTCCCCTCTATTTATTTCCAATTTACACAATTTTTAACATTTTCACTACTTTCACCTGAAATTATGATATTCTCATTTCAATTGCGAAAACCATCAGCCGATGACAACTTTTTCGTTTTTATAGTTTTCCTCCCCCCGCCCCTCGGAACGCTTGGGCTCCCCCGCAGCTCCTTCTTCGGAATCGTTTCCAGTTTTTTCGTTGCTTCAACGGTGAATTTTGGGTCGTTGAGAAAAACCGAAAGAAATAAAAACAACGACGAGAGGAGAGACAAAAACTTCAACAATAACAACACTGTCAAAAACAACAAAAACATCAGTAGCAGTCACAACAACAACATTAGCAGCAACAACAACAACAGCAACAGCAAACAAACTAAAAAGAACCCGAACGGAGCGAAGGAGGAAAAAAAAGTGCTCAATAATCGTAGATAATTAAAATTAAATTAGTGTGGATTGATGTTGTTGTCATTGTTGTTGTCATTGTTTTTGTTACTGTTGTTGTTATTGCTTTCATTGTTTTTGTTGTTGCCGCAATGTCAACAGCAGCGACAGTTGTTGCTGCTGCTTCCTTCCGTAATGCTGCGACATTTTCCTATGTATTTTTCCCCAAAAAACTTCTTGTTGTTAGTTGAATTGTTGTTGTTGTTAGTCCTATTGTTTTTGTTGTTGTTGTTGTTGTTGAGCAGGGAAAACATTTGTTGCTGTTTATTTTTGTTTTTCCCCCTTCTCTTCCCTCCAATGTGCTGTGTTGTTGTTGTGTTAGTGTGTGTGTGTGTGTTTGTTTGTGTGTGGGTCGGTTGCGCATGCGCGAGCGTTTGAAAAATTGTTGATGATGCGATGACGTTGCGCTTGGCAGCTGTTGTCAGCAAGTGTCGTCCCCCGCCTCCGCCTCCGGCCTCGATTCGCCGCCGTCTGCCCTGAGACGAGAAACTAATGATTGTTTTATAATTTCTGCCGCTTCAGTTGTTTGTTGTTTTTATTGTGGTGGATCTTGCTCTCTTTTTCTTTTTCGTTTGTGAATTTTTCGATTTCATATTTCTGAATTTTATATTCAAATTTACAACATTTCTTTCATTTGTATTATATTTCTTCAAATTTACAAATTTTTTTTTAAATTTACAAAATTTCTTTAAATTTACAAAATATCTTCAAATTTACAAAATATCTTCAAATTTACGAAATTTCTTAAAATTTACAAAATTTCTTCAATTTTACGAAAATTTCTTCGAATTTGCGAAATTTCTTCAAATTTACAAAATTTCTTTAATTTTACGAAATTTCTTCAAATTAACAAAATTTCTTGAAAGTTATAAAATTTTTTAAAATTTACAAAATTTCTTTAAATTCACAAAATCTCTTCAAATTTACTAAATATCTTTAAAATACCTTTAAATTGTAAAAAAATCTTTGATTTGTCAAAATTTAGTTGAATCCAAAAATTTTTTTAAATTTTCTAAATTTCTTTATATTAATATTTTTTTGATTATTTAAATTTTTTAAGTTTTTTTTGAATTATCTAAATTTCTTAAAATTTCCAAAGTTCTCAGATTTTTAATTTTTAAAATTTGAAAATTTTAAAATTTTAAAATTTTAAATTTCTTTGAATAAATTTAAATTATTAATATTTCTTTGAAATTTTTAAATTATTAATATTTCTTTGAAATTTTTAAATTATTAAAATTTCTTTGAAATTTTTAAATTATTAAAATTTCTTTGAAATTTTTAAATTTAAGGAAAGTTCTTTGCAAATCTTCTTCTAATTCCCTTCCCAATGTTGCTCAACAAACGTCTCTGTCTGCTGCTGCAGTCACCGCATGCGCAGCAACATTGTTGCAGCAACATTCGCATGACTGCACAAAATTATTGCAAATCGCGTTTTTATATATTTTATTATTTCGCTTAATGATCTTCGCGTTCTCTCTGTACTATTCTTCTTGTTGTTGTTGCTGCCGCTATCGTCTCCGCGATTAAGTTGTTGTTGTTGTTATTGCTGCTGATACGCTCACTACTCACACATGTTCGTCGCTCTCGCACACACTCCAACGACGCCAACGAGACTCACTCGATGAAGATGTAAACGAGAAGACCGCCGTCGCTTCTGTCGCATCCGCCGCTCGTCGGCTCGAAGCGAACTATAAACACAACATGTTCGAAGTTGCAGCACACACACAGCCAGCAACATGCTCACGCACACAACGAGACGGTCACGCACACACACGACGTTCCACCGGCGCGGTCGGCAGGACCTCGGCTGCAGCTGTCCGAGGTCTGCCGATGAGGACGAGGTGAAGGATTCGCTTTGGACTACGTCTGCCTCAATTTCTTCTCTCTCTCACTCTCTTTCTCTCTTCCCAACTCAGCCCACTGCGGTGATCGTGAAAAGCTCTCGTGGGCCGACGACAGGTTGCGACCGATCGCCGGCTGGACGGACGGACGGACGGACAGACAGACGAACATGTTGTTGTCACTGCAGCAGCAGCAGCATCAACAATGCGTGAGCGAAGTTTTGAGTTGGAGTTCGATGGCTTCGATTCGATGTGAGCGAGGTTGGATTCGACATGAGGTTTGGTTCGCCTCGATGTTGTGTTTGACCGAAGTGAGGTTTGGGTTCGAGTTCGATTCGAGGTTTGATGGGATTTCGTTTCGGATGCGGTTCGGTTGGAGTTCGCGCGAGTATCCGGCGAATACACAGATAGTCGTATCGTATGTACACGAGACGTTGCGGCGGTGACGTAAAAACAACAACAACAACAACGACGACAACAACAATAACAGCGACAACGACAACGGACGGCAATGGCAAAGGCAACGTCAACGGCAACAAAAACAAAACAGAAGAAGGAATGAAAAAATGCGGCCGCAACCGAAAGAAATTGAAAATACGAACGACGACCGTTCGCTTAGTTCACAAACGTCAACCGTGGAGTTCGCATGTCGTTTCGGATTCTCACATCGCACGGATACGTGAAGGTGGTGCAGTAAACGAACAGATAAAAGATACAATTGCAACAACAGTAGATAAATTGTTGTACGCGAGCATTACAACAACAACTCCACCAATTCAGATAAAAACACAAACTGACTCAAGTCGCAAAGCAACGAAATTATTTGAAAATTAAAAAATTTAACAAATCAAATTTGAAAAATATAAATGTTAAAATAATAATAATTGAAAAATATTTCAAATTAAAAATCACTCATTGAATATTCAAAAATCAACAATTAATAATAATAATTTATTACATGGCAATCAAATTGAAAAAATGTAATTAAATTAAAAAATTAATAACAATTAAAATTTTGGTCGAAATTAATAAAACCAAAATTATAAAATTTTTTTGAAAATTGTGAAAATTCCACTGGTCGATTTTTCCCCAGTGTAGAAAATCGTGAAAATCTCTCGACCGACGAAAATTCACTCGAATCTCAAAACTCGAGAATCGGAATCTCGTGAATTTCGCTCATACGCGATTCTTTGCCGTCGTCTTTGCTGCAGTCAACGTCGCTGTCACAGTCGCTGTTGACGTTGACGCCGACGCTAACGTCGACGTAAACGCCGCCGTCGTTTTCGACAGTTTTCCCGTCGGGGTCTGCTCCGAAAATCGCTCGCGCTCCGAATCATTCTCGTGCGATACGCTTTTCCGCCGTGATCGTGATCGTGTCGTGTTCGCGTTGCGGCCGCCCCGAACGGAAGCCGAGTGCAAAAACCCCAAACAATCTCAATTCTCGAAATCCCAGCATCGATCGCCAGTCCATCGATCGACGGATCCATCGACAACCATCGGACAGCATCGAAGTTCAGTGGCGAAGTTCGTGAAAAAGGAAAAACAAATTGTTAAAGCGAAAAAACTAATCGGAAACCGGGAAAACCTTCGAAAAATCGGAGCAAAATCTCCATCGAATCGAGAGAGAAAATTAATTGAAATTATTGAAGAAAATTGAAAAATTTTCAAATATTGAAATAATTAAAAATAATCGAATTAAAAGTTATTGAATAAAAAGTTATTGAATTGAAAATTAATAAGTTGTGAATTATTGAATAAAAAATTATTGAATATTTCAAAATCGCATTAAATTTTGAAAATTATTGAAAATTTGAGAAATACTGAAATTTCGAAAAAGATTAAAGTTTCGAAAAAGATAAAATTTCGAAAAAGATTAAAATTTCGAAAAATTTGACTTTTGTTGTGAACAAACGATACTGGAAGAGAAACCCCAACGAAGGATAAGAAACGAACGAAGAGCGAATCCCAACCCCCGGCAGACCAAAGAGAGAGAGAGAGAGAAAACAGAGAGAAAGAGAACGCTCTTCCCCATCCCCTAGCCGGGAGCGATCGACGGCCAGGACACGCCGCCCAGGATCCCGTCGTCTGCGAACGAATTCCCCTCTCATCCTCATCGTCGCCGCCGCCGCCGCCGTCGTCGTCGTCGTCGAACGGACTCGGACGAAATTTATAATTACTCTGTCTAAATTTAGAAAACGTGTGTGTCTGGCAATTCACACAGCCATAGACTCGCCGCCGTCTTCTTCTTCGTCGATGCCGCCACCGTCGTCGTCATCATCGTCGTCGTCGTCGTCTTCGGCTGCTTCAGAGTCGTCGGAGTCGTCGCCATCGACGTCGTGGTCGCAGTGAATCAGACGGAGCAGCAGCAACACTTGCCGCGCTCTCTCTCTCGTTGATACCGAGCGACGACTGATTGACGAATCGACCGTCGGAACGTCGCCCGCCCCCCCCTCGTCTGGCGGATTACAGCACTTTATCTGCGAGATTCGCCGAGCAACAGGCACCAAAGGCCGACGCGGAAAATTCTCAGCAACAACAGAGAGAACAACAAGAACAATATTAACAAGAACAAAAGCAACAAGAACAAAAACAACAAGAACAAAAGCAACAACCACAAAAACAACAAGAGCAATAACAACAAGAATACGAAATCAGAACGAAGAAAGCCGAGCGCATCTCGTGTCGTCGTCGTCGTCATCATCGCCGTCGTTGTCGTATCGGAAAAGCTGCAGTTTTCCTTTCGTTCGCTCGTTCGTCGTTTGGGGTTCCCGCAGTCGCTGTCTCAGTCAACGTCTCAGTCAGCGTCGACGTAGACGTTGACGTCACTGCAAGAGAAGGATCGACGCCTATAACTCGAAAACTCTGAACCGATTCGAACCAAACAAAACAAAACTGAGCTGAATCGAGTCAAGAACTCAATTGAATTCGCGTCGCGTCGTCTCGTTCGCGTCAAATCGTGCCGTCTCGCTCGCTCGCTCATTGGCTCATTCTCATTCTTGTTCGGTGAGGGTGATCGCGATTGTTTTGTAAAAATTGTATCTTGTAAGAAGCAGAAGTTGAAGAAAAATTCAAAAGAAGAAAAAGTACAAGAAGAAGAAGGAAAAAAAAAAAATTGTTTCTGCGGCCAAACTACAATAACAAAATCAGAAGCAAAAGCAGTGGCACTCAAATCGCTCAACAGTGACGAAATCATTAAAGACACAACAACAACAACAATAATAGGGAGAAGAAAAAATTACAACAATAAGAAGAAGATCGCAAAGAGCCAAACCAAAGTCAAAACGAAGACAAACTCAAGCGAAGCGCTTTGGTGGAAAATGCACACACGGCTGCTCGACAGCAACAACAACAACAACAATAAATAAGAAATAATAACAAAAAATTACAACAAAAGTAATTACAAAAGTAATTACAACAACAACATCATCATCATCGACAACTGAAAACTTAACGAAAACTCCGCCGCCGATCTAGAAAAACGCTTCAACTTATTCTCGAGACAGACCAAGAGAGAGAGAGCGAGATAGAGAGGGCGATAGAGCGGAAAAGAGAGGGAGAATTTCTCGATTTTCCTTGACACCGCCGCGCTCTGCGTATACGTAACGCGTCCGGCGATCGTCATCAGCGCTGTCGTTGTCGGCATCGTCGACGTCTTCTCATCGTCGTCAACAGACGCACGTCCCCCATTTACCGTTGTTTTTGTTTTACCTCCACCTCCCCAACATCATCAACATCATCATCATCATCAACGTCGTCGTCGTCTTCGTCTTTGTCGTTTTTGCTCGAAATTCGGAGCTTCCGACCCGACGACCGCCGTTGCCGCCACCGTCGTCGCCTCCCCCGGCCGCCGACGAGCGAAAATTCTGAACGTTCTGAAGGCTCCGACGCACCCACCCTAGACTCGAACAACGAGAGCACCAGAAAGAGAGGAGGGCGCAAAAGAGAGAGAGAGAGAGAGAGGAGGAGAGAAGAGAACGAAAAAAGAAAAGAGTTCATAGATTGCTGCGTATCTTTCGGGGCGAGATAGAGAGAGAACGATTCAATTCGATTGCGAGTGGAGTCGAGTCGCGGACGGATTTAAATACGAAAATCGAGAAGTGTTGTAGATAAATGTGGACGGAGAGGCGAATGTGCACGAAAATAGAATAGGAGAGAGAGAAAGAGAGAGAGAGAGAGTACGCACACACGCACGCACTTCTCGTACGCACACACACACATACACACACACACACACACACACACACTGAAAAGAGTTTCCCCACGCGAGCCCGAGAAGGAGGAAATCGCAGTGGAAGTTGAAGTGGAAGAAGTAGTCGGAAAAGTGGAAGAAAAGCGATCGGTGCGAGAAAGTGACAGAGAGAAAAAAGTGAAAAAGTTGTGAAAATAAGAAATAGTGAGGTTTTGACACAAAAAAAAAAAAAATATCTGACGGATTGGTCGGAAAAGTATCTGACGGATTGGTCGCAAAAGTATCTCTGACAAAGTGCACGCAGATCGAGGCGAAAGAGGAGATTCAGACTGTTCAGACTGTTGTGAAACTCACCGAAGGACTGTGAAAGAATCTCTCGTGAATTGTGTGCAAGAATCTCACGAATATCTGCGGGAGTAGCTGACGGATCGTCGAGTGTATCTGGTGAATACGTATCTCGCTGTCGGTTGCATTCGAAACGTCAAGTGTCGGCTCTGGCAGTTGTGATTCAGCCACACCCCCAACCACAAGCCCCAAACACCCCCCGCCCCTCGACGAGAAATCTACGAAATTTTGATAAATTTTCAACACGACGAAAAACAACAACTACGACAATAATAATCTGAAATCATAAAACAAAATAAAATAAATGAAATGAAAATAAAACAAATCAAACGAAAACAAATGCGAAAAGTGTGACGACGAAACAAATGTCTGCGCGGCCCCAAAGTCTATTTTTTTCTCCCCATCGTCGTCGTCGTCGTCTTCTTCGGTGTGGCGGTTGTTCCAAAAACTACAACAACAACAACTATAGCAACAACAACAACAACAATAACATAGAGCGATCTAGTTGTGCGACAATTTTGTGAATTTTTATTAATTTGCGGCTGCGGGTGTTTTTTCGAAAATCCAAATAAAAATAAAAGGAAAATACAAAATAGAAATAAATAAAACCAATCCGTTCACTCGGCGCGAAAGCAAAGAAAATGACTCATTCGAAATACGCTGCCTCGACACGTAAAAAATCCTCCGCAGCCTCAGCCTCAGCATCATCGCCAGCAACACCCCCATCAGCAGCAGCAGCAGCAGGAACGCGAGCAACAACAGTGACAACAACACGATCCTCATCGCCAGCAGCTGAAGAAGTGTTCGATTTTATGCTAAATTTGAGTGCGTTCGAGTGTGAAAAATAAATTCTGAAAAGCCCAACAATAAAACGAGTGAGAAATTTGTGAGAATTTGAGAAAAAAATCGAAAATTTAAAAAAAGTTGAAGAAATTCAGAAATTCTAAAAAGGTGAAAAAATCTAATAATAATTGAAGAAATTCTAAAAAGTTGAAGAAATTCTAAAAAAGTTGAAGAAATTCTAAAAGAATCGAAGAAATTCTTAAAAATCGCGGGATTTCATAATAATCAAAAAATTCGATGAAATTAAAAAAAATCGAAAGAATTCAATGAATTGAAAAAATCAAAAAATCCGTGAATAGAATAAAAGTTAACGAGAAACCGGTGAAGAGAGAAGAAGAGACATTGATCGCTGAGGGCGTAACAATGAAGATCGTTCGTCGACACATCGATCATCGGCCACACGCGTATCACCAGAAAACCAAACACGAAAACGAGAACAACAACGATTGCTGCGAGAACAATAATACAAGCAACAACTCAATCAACAACGAGGACAAAAGAAAAGGCAACGACGCATCGTGAGCAGCGACGTCTCCTGCACACAGGACACAAGTGAGTTGTTGCCCGCAACCGGCGACAACGACAACGACAACTGCAGCAACTGCAACCGCAACCGTCGGCAACAGTTGGCGATATCGTTGCCGCAGTCGGCTGTCGGTTGGCGGCACGCGAGCGTTTTGTCGTTAGAGTTTGTGACAAACTCTAGGGACGCCATGTATGCGCGAGTACTGCGCAAATGGAGTCTGAACACGAATCTAATGTCTTTCCTGTGGCTGGCTGTGGTCACCCTGTTGCTACTGGTCGCATCCGCTCCACCAACGACATCGACATCAACATCAACATCAATCTCCTCCACCTCCACCAAAGCATCGGCATCGTCAAGCACAATCTCAATGTCATTGTCAATGTCAACGAAACCACCAACGACAACAGTAATAAGAACAACAATAAAGAGAAGTCCACCATCATCACAAGCACTACTACCAGCACCAACATCAGACCCATCCTCAGCAACATCAGCGAGGCGAACACAAGCTTCTTCTTCTTCGATGGCAGCAACATTGACTCCCTCCACCCGGCTCCTGGCGCTGCTTCCGCGCACCCCAGCGGCTGCAACATCACGTCGTCGTGTCACGTGGCGCGGCCTGGCCGGAGCAGCAACGGCAACAGCAACAATGGATATTCCAGCCAGAAATGCTGGCGTCGGCGAAGAAAGCTTCTACATCCCGGTCGCCGTCGGCAACGACTTCGGCGTGGATTCCGCCGAGCATAGACTTACAAATAGCCCTAGTAGTAGTCGTAGTAGCAGCAGTAAGATTCGTAGCAATAGTAGACTTATTAGCAATAGTTACAACCACCAGCAGCAGCAGCAACAGCCGCCTGTTGCTGGCCGTCCCTCCAACGTTGCCGGCGCCACTGCCGACAGCATGGCCTACGCTCACTATTACCGAGGGGGCCCGGACACGCCCCCAATCGCCTCGCGGGACTTCAACGAGGACGAGGTGGATGAGAATGAGAATGAGGAGGAGGATGGCGACGATGAAGAGCAGGAGGAGGACGTTGAGGAGGAGTTGGAGGAGGAGGAGGAGGACAACAACAATGAGGAGTCCGATGAGTCTGAGGAGCATGTTGCCGACAGCCCAGTAGCAGCAGCAGCAACCACAATACTTAATAATATTAATAATCCTAACAGTGAAGATAACAAGCCTAATCGTAATAATATTAATAATAATAATAATCATAACAATAAGCAAGTTCCAAATGTTCCAAATAGTCAAATATTTAATTTATACAAAACTCTCGCTGCGGATCAGAAGCATCAGCAACAGCTGGGCTTCGAGGCAGCTGCAGCCGGCGCCGCTGCCAACGTCCACAGCACGAAGGCGCGGCGACACATACAGGAGTCGTATCTGCAGCAGGCGCCTCCTCAGCAGCAGCAGCAACAGCAACAACAAATTGTTGCGGCGCGACCGACCTTCCACAGTCCAGTGCGGGAAACTGCGGCCAAAGCGAAGGCGGCGGCGCCGCCAGCGTCAGGCGTCGGCGTCAACGCGACGCTTCTGCCCTATCGCTACATCATCGAGTCCTTCGAGATTCCGGCGACGCTGCCGTACGCCGAGTTCACCGAGCAACAGCGACGCATGTTGCTGCACCAGCAACAGCTGCGACGGCTGCGCATGCTGCAGCAGCAGGCGGCGCGCAGTCGACGCGACTCGCGGGCGTTCGGAATGAGTGGAGGCGGCAGCAACAGTGGGTACCAGCAGCACTTCTACAACTCGCAGCAGCAACAGCAGCAGCAGCCGTACCAACGATTGCAGCAACATGCGTCGACCTACGGAAGCAGCAGTAGCAACAGTAACATGAAGCAGCACCATGGTGGAAATGGCAACAGCAACAACAATCATCACCACCACAATCAGAACAACCAGCAACGCAGCCATCATCAACATCAAAACCAACATCAGCAGCAGCAACAACAGCAGCGCAAGCGTCGTCGCTACTGCTCGGCTCGCGATCCCGCCCAGCTGGCGTTCGAGGCGCCCACCGTCTTCGAGGGCAAGATCATCTCGATGACGCCCGATCGGCGGGCGAACTTCTCGGCCACGGTCGAGGTGAAGGAGGTCTTCAAGCAGCAGATCGGCTTCCGGCTGCAGAAGTACCTGCGCCTGCAGTTCGCCTACCGCAACACGAGCGGCGAGTGCGACATCTATCGGGAGCAGCTGCGTCCGCGCGGCCTCGTCCGCGGCGATGAGCTGGAGCAGGGACGCGTCTACCTGTTGTTCGTGCAGCAGATCGATTTGGGGAACTTCACGATCCTCGGCCAGCCGATCCGGAAGACGCGGCGCGTCGTCGAGGCGGTCAAAAATGCTGTGAGCGAAAACTATGGTGAGTTGAAAGCATCCATTATTCCATTATTATTTTGTCCATATAGGGAAAGAGTTTGCAATGGAAATGGGTTAATATGGGTTAAAGGATTCGAAATTCGAGGGTTCTAGGTGGCCATGATCGGGTCGATCGTAAAAACCAGGGTGGTTTAATTCCTCCAATTGAAATAAATCACATTGTTCGAACAATGAAAGAGATTTTGATCGCGATTTTATTATCGATTTTTTGATCACCAATTTAATCGTAGTTTTGATCGATTTTAATCGTACTTTTGATCGATTTTAATCATACTTTTGTTCATTAATTTGTTCGAATTTGTGAATATCAAATTATGCAGTTTTTTATCGCAAAGTTTATCGACATTTTTGTTCACCAATTAGATCGAATTCGTTTGAATTTTTTATCGCAATTTTTCGATTGCAAATTTCGAGTTTTCGATCTCCAATTTGATCGATTTCTTGATCTTGATAGGACGAATATGGATCGAGCGATGAAACCGCCGACCAATGCCATGAATTGAGCGGGCGGTGGGCCACCAAAAGATCTTATCGTCCGGCCAATTAAAACGAAAACTCCAAAAACTGCCCCCAAGCCGGCCTCAACGACAAACGATCGGCGATCATTTGTCAGAGCTGGCGATCGACTCACGGTATTGACAAATTAGCAGATGCCGCCCACATCGTCGTCAACATCGAGATCTCGGCGATCGATCTTAACGAAGAAACCGCGAAACATTTGCATGATCGTTTGATCGGCCGGAATTCGTTGAATTCGCAGTGAATTCCATATGGCAATAAATTCCAATCACTCGATTCGGTTCGGGAGGAGGGGGGCGGACAGGGGGCGTGGTGGTCGGTGTGTGTGTGTGACGTAGCGCCATTTGCAGGAAATCATTCTTCTGTGGAACAGCTGATCATCGCAGTTGAAGATCAACGAGGCGATCAAAGGCGTGATGAAGAGGGAAAGAGATGGAGGAGAGATGGTGGAGAGAGAGTTGGAGAGGAGAGGGAAAAGAGTTTAAGAGAGGGGTCGGGAATGAAATGGTAGGAAGTTCCCTAATGAGCAGAGCATTAAAACTGCATCGAAACAAGAGAAAAGTGAAGTTGGCTTCTGCTCTCCGAACTGGAACCAGAAGCAGCAACAGCAACAACACGTAAGCCTAACTCTGACATGGCTGTTGTTGTTCGGTTGCTGCTCAGCTGGTGCCGCTGTCGCTGCCTGCAATAATTACATTTATTGCTGTTGCTGCGACTGTTGCCGGCCGCCGGCAAAGGTCATCGGCGATGTGAGGAAGACGTTTCATTGAGAATGCAGAGGGAAATTAAAAATGCAACAATCGCAGCAACAACAACAACGACAATCAGTCAGTACCCCCAAACACAACAACAACAACAAAAATGGGCAGCAATAACAAAAATTATTCAGTATATTCACAACAATAACAAAAATTATTCAGTACCTTCACAACAACAACAAAAACATCAAATATTCAGTACCTTCATAACAACAACAACAACATCAAATATTCAGTACCTTCATAACAATAACAACAACAACAATCCCAACAATTGGTAGAAGCCACAACAGCAATAAAATACAGCAAAGAAGAAGAGCACGAAATTATTGCGAATATGATTAAAAGAGATCAAAATCCATGTAACTTCCACACCATCTGTTCGTGTGTGTGTGTGTGTGTGTGTGTGTGTCTGCATAGGTGAGTGTGTCTGTGTGTGTGGGTGTGTTGAATAAATTATTTCGGTCTGGTGGCTGTTAGCAGAGCGTGAAGTTGGCAAAAATTAAAATAAAAAATAAAAAAAAAAAACACCCGTCGTCATCGTCGTCGACGACGACGACGTCAAAAGAGAACCAGCCGAAGGAAACCCTGAAAAACCAACAAAAGCGAAATAAAAACGAGCGAACGATGGGAGGAAGGAAGAAGCGATCGGTCGCTCGATCGTTGCAATGCTTCGTCTTCAACCAACAACTCATCAGTCCGTCCATCAGTCAATCTCTCTCCATCTCTCTGTCTGTCCGCCTATCTCTCTGTCCGTCCGTCCGTCCATCCATCTGTCTGTCCTTCCTTCCGTTCGTCTGTTTGTTTGTCACCTCGAGCTCCTCCGCCGATCTTTATCTTGCATTATTTTCGCCGCTGCTCAGCCGAACATGCTTTTTCCAATTTTCATCCGCTTCACAGCTCTCACACACATACTTACAAACACATATAGAGACAACACACACACACACGGATGCATGCGGCACATCCGCATCCGCCTGCAGTCACATTGTGTGAATTCGGTTTCGTCTCCCTGGGGCTTCCCTCATGCATTGTTTTCGTCTGCCGCCGTCGTCTGCCTTATCGCTCTCTCCACATCTTCTAATTCACTGTCTCCCTCTTTTCATCCTCTTCTCCCTTTCTCTTCCCCTTCAGCCATCTTCCTCCCTCTTGAACCACCTTCACCACCCCTTACTCGAACTTATGCTGATTTCCATTTTATTGTTTCAAGTTGGGAATTTTAAATTTTTCATTATAGTTTATTGCAACGTTGCGTGCCGTCGACCGACGCCGTCCTTCCTCCCATCGCATAAATTTACTTTGCTGATTTGTGCTCGATCTCTCTCTCGCTCTGTCTTTCTCCCTATCACTGTCTTTCACTATCTCTGTCTATCACTATCTTTCTCTATCTCCCCCTCTCTTTGTCTCTTCTGGCCTTTGTCGCCTCCAAACAATTTCAATTAAACGAAGTGTGTTTTGGTAGCAGGAGCCGACCGAGGCCGACGGCTTCCTCTTCCTCACCTTCCACCTCCAGGGCTGCCGCCGCCGGTCGGGTGCAAACTGATGCAACCAGGGAGCTCTCTCCGTAACGAGACAGTGATTTATAATCGCCGGCAAATTGACGACAGTTGCGAAATTAGTTAGTTGGACTCGGTCGGGTTGTCTACCCCGAAGTGGAATTGCTTTCCAAACCCCATGGGCGAAGGTGGGGAAGGAAACGGCAGCCCCGGAGACAGGGACACGATATGAAATAATTCGTTGCTACCAGGAGTATCGAATGAGTATCCTTAAAAGGAGAATTAAAAAAGAAACTTCCAAATTAATATACTAAAATATTCTTCGTTAAAGAAATTGAAGAAAACTTTCAAGATTTGTTTATACAAAATAGAATTAATTTAAATTATTTATAGTCTTTCACTTCATCCTCTCCTCAATTTAATTCTTTTGATAAAATGAACATCAATATTCCATTGAGTTTCGATCAAATAAATATCAATATTCGATTGAGATTCGATCAAATAAAGAACAATATTCTACTGAGTTCTCATAAAAACCATAGTTATTGCAATAAATTTCCTACTTCCATTAAAGATAAAAATGCGCTAAATGAAATTAAAAGCAAACCTTCAATTGAATAGAAAAATGAATTTCATTACATGTAGAAACTCCATTAGATATGGGAATTCCATTAAGTGCTGAAATCGCGTTAAATTGTCGGAATTCCATTAAACGAAGATCGAAATGTTCCCATCGAGGCAATTTTCTCTCTACCATCCAACGAAACGACTTCGATTAATGGTTACAGACAGTTCAAGATCAAGTTCGCAACACCTACGTTCGTTTGTTCGTTCGTTCGATTTGGATTTGGTGTCATTGGTCAATTAGGAGAGCCGCGGTGAGAACCACGAGAACAAAGGCGGCCTCTGAAGCTCGACAACGGCTAAAATGGGTTCACAAGGTTCGAGCGAATTCGAGAAAAAGAAACGACGACGGAAAAATAAGTGGATCATTGACAAAATACTCGAGGTAGATTGGTGTTTGTACGATATTCGTATGATTTACATACAGACATGAGCTTGTTAGAACCTCGGGGGGCGTTTGTGAAACCGCAATCAGTAATAACAACAGCAATAGCAACAAAAACAACAATATCACCAGCAACAACATTAACAACAACAATGGAAACAATAATGATTTTTCAAATAATGTGAAAAATACTTTTGCTTACGACCTTGACTGTAAGTTTTCATTTACAACAGCAACAACAAACAATTGTATTAAGAACAACAATAACATAAGCTTCAACAATATAAATCATACCAAATTGCGACTCACTGGCGACACGAGCATTGGACAGACAGATAAACGGACGGACAGACAGACAGTTGGACGGACAGATGGATTTTACCACAAATCGAATATCTCTGATAGTTGATTATATGTATTTTTATATCGGTCGTAACTGAATTTATATATTACACAATATTACAACATCGGCAATAATATCGGCAACAAATCATGAGAAACAGTGACAACCATCACAACAACAACAACAACAACAGCTAATACAGCAACAACATCAATCATAACAACAACAATAACAACAACGACGACGACAGCAACAATGACAACATTATGAAGACCATTCGATCACCGTTTGACGATCATTGGATCGATTGTTGTTGGTTGGTATGACGACAACAGCAACAACAACAACAACAACAATGTGATATATTATTATAGCAGTATTTGTTGTTGTTGCTGTTGGATTGAAAAACAAAATTGAGCCATGAACGAACGAACGAGCGAACATGTGGAAAAGTTAGACCGGAAAATTACTTAAATGTGTTGAGCAGATTTCGACCGGACGTCAGCGAATCGCACGATCGAGTCCGGGAGAAGTCATTAGAGACGAGGTCTCCACCTTCGCCCCTTTTATCGCCTCCTTCTCTTTCTCTCCCTCCTCCTCTTTCTCTCCCTCCTCCTGAATCATGCCATCAATCGATTTCTTGACCACCCATCCATTCATCAATGAAGTCCCTGTTGTCAACTCGAGGTCGCTTCTCCACTTCCGTCGAATCTGAAATAAGAAGTTTCGCGTTTGTGGATTTTTCTCCCATTTCCCCTTTATATATTTTTCTTCATCCTATCTCTCTCTATTTCTCCCCTCTCACTCTTCTTCCCACCCTCTCTCCTTCCCTCCCTCTATATATTTTCCCATTTCACTAATTAGAGTTTCACAGAGTTCTCTCTGATCTTTCGTTGTTCTAATGTTTTCCACGCTCCACACCCCACGGCTTTTGGATCTCTCAGGCAGTGTCTTCACCTCCGTTTTCCTCTCTTTCCCTCTAACCCCTTGTCCTCTCCCTCTAACGTCTTGTCTTCTCCCTCTAATGCCTCCCTCGCTATCTCTATCGCCGTGTTCGTCATCGTCTCATATTTTAATTACAAAACCTGCGCTTATTTAGGTCAACGCGCATCCACCTACAACAGACAAAAGGAGGGTGGGGCGGCGGTTGTTGTTGCCAGCACGTAACACGTTCATCATTTTCATCAGCAATAGCAATGGCAAGAACAACAACAACAATGACAACAACAACAGCAACAACAAAATCAACACCATCGAACATGCAGCATCGCACTCAAAAATAGAACCGATCTGGCGGGGAGAAATCATTAAAGAAGATCGCGGAACGGAAACTTTTCCGACGGATAGACAGACAGACAGACGGACGAAAATACAAACAGACAGACAGATATACAGATGGACGGACATTCAAAAAAGACAGACAGATACAAAGAGGAGATCGACAGACAGACATACAAAGAGGAGACGGACAGACAGACAAGCAGATATCGAGATGGTAGATGGATGGATGGATGGCTGGCTGGCTGTTTGTTGGGTGGAGTGAACGAATATAATTAGCAGACGAGGGAGCCCCGTGGGAGTTCCAAGAGTCGGAGGCACCGACCGACACGCACCTTCACACGTTCTCCCCCCAAACTCAACTCAACTCTCGACACGACACGATTCAACTCGATTCGACTCTGGTCGGCCGGATTCGACATGACCCGACCGACCGAACGACCATCGCCTCCATCGGGTTCACCTTCCCGGTGGGTCTGACGGAGTCTGGTTTCGACCGCGTTCACCGGTTCTCGTTCTCCTCTCGTTCTGCTTCCGATGACTTCGCCGCCGACTTCTCCTTGGGCTAATTATTTTAATAAGTGTCAAAGAGTAATTTTAATACCGCGATTGTCGTTCCCTCTCCTCTTTGTCAGTCTGGCTGTCTGTCCGTCCATCTGTATGTCGGTGTCGCCTTCACCAGCACGAATTTCGGCAGCTCAACGACATCGCATTACGATCTCTTTTTATTGTTGCTCTTGTGTTCGCTGCGATTGCTTCTGTTTGTATTTGTGTTGTTGTTAGTGTTGTTAGTGTTTATGTTGGTGTTTGTGTTGGTGCTTGTTGTCTTATTTTTTAATGTCTGTCTCTTATTTTTAATTTTTTATTTTTACGAGGTAATAATATTTTTGTGTGCGACATTTATAAACACGTTATAGGGTGTGAAAGAACATCATTCTTCTGGAACGAAACTTTCATCTTCTCATGACTTCTTCTGTCTCTCTGTCTTTCTGCCTGTCTGTCTGACTGTTTGATCTGTTGGCTTGACTCTTCGACAGGAGGAATTGCCAAATAGTATAGTTGGAAAATATCTCTTGCCTATTCGATATGTGAACTATAAAATATTGGGTTGAGAGTTGAACTATCAGAAAATAAAATTCATTTTCTTCACATGACCCTCGAAAAGGATCAAAACCTTAACTATAAAAGGATCTTAAGATGAATGACTTGAGGTCTCATTGATTCACCTCCTTTAAGTGTTCCATGCCAAAGGCCAAGAAGCCATTTGTTCTGTCCACTCACACAATCACGTCATTCTGGCGATGCTGCAACAACAAATCCAAACACATATATCGAGTGCAGAGAAAGAGGCGGCCAGGGTGGGGTGCGACGTCCACAAACAACTTAACCCAATTCATTGCATCATTCAATCAAAATGGAGCTTTTTAACTCAGACCCCGACTGAGACTGATGTCTGTCTCACATGGGTTGACTGTCTGTCTTGCTGTCTGTCCATGCGACAGACTGTCGTCAATCGATTGACATCTCAGAGACCATTAATAATGCAATCAAATTGTTTAGACATATTACTACAAAAACAATAAAAACAACAACATATTCCAAGTATACCATCATCGGCAACCTTTTACCACACTTCATGCCCTCTCTTACTCTATCGCTCTCTCTCTCTCTCTCTCCTGTTGTCTGTCTCACTCTCCTCCTGAGAGATGTCTGAGATGGAAGTCTACTACGAGCTATCGACGGTTTGCGAGCTGTCGCAAACGAGCGATGATTTCATAGACGGCTGAACGGATGAAAAGTGTATCTGGGTTTGCGAAATGCAAATATACACAATCACACACACACACACACACAAATATTCACACATTCGCTGTCTGTCTATCTGTGCACGAGGTGGAATGATATATATTCGAGTGTTTTTACGTGTTCGTTTTTTGCAAATTGAAAATGTAAGAAAATTAATTATTATATCACAAACGCAGGCAATCGGACAGACAGGGCGGACACACTGACATCCAGACAGACCCAGTCGCGGAGACAGACAACAGCGAGATAGATAGATGGATGGACAGACATCTAGACAGTCCGATAGATAGATAGATAGATAGATAGATGGACGGCATCACGGCTTCTGAGCGAGTCAATCACCCGATTTCATCTGCGAACTCATTTGCCCGACCATCCATCCGTCTGTCCGTCCATCCATCAAGCTGTCTGTCTGTCTTTCCATCAGTCTGTCTCTCTATGAGTTTGTCTGTCCATCAGTTTGTCTGTGCAAAGTCTTCTCGCCATTTTGCGCTTTCATCGGCGAGTGAAGTGAAACATTTCGTTTCATGCAAAAACAAAAAAAATAGTAAACAAACGTTTTCATTGATTTATTTGATGGTCTCGTTGTTGTTATTATTATTGTTGTTGTTATTATTATTATTGTTGTTGTTGCCGCTTCTCCTTTTTTTTCTTTTTGCTATCGATGCTGATGGTTTTTTTTCTCTTTAATTTCTTGTTGTTATTAAGTGAAACCACTCGGCACCTTCTTGTCGCCGACTCGATCTCGTCTGCTCTTTGTCTCCTCGACACTTGTCCGTCCATCCATCTGTCTGTCTGTCTGTTTGTCTATTCATCCATCCCTCTCCATCTTTCCATCTCTCTGTCTATGGCTTTGTCTCGAGTCTCCTTCGTGGCGCCCTCGAAGGGATTCCCTGAAAGTATAATCGGAATCCTCAAACCCCAGCCTCCTCGTCATGGTCGGTCAGAACTCAGTCTGGGGCTGCCCTTTGAGCCCTCCTCAGACTTCTACGCTTTCTACTTTCCACAGTAACGAACGGTACCGGAATCTCTCTTCTATTTCTATTTCCCTTCTATTTCCCCTTCTTCTCCTTCCTCTTCCCTTCACCTGCCTCCATCTCCTTCCTTACCCTTTCCCCCTCGTTTAAGTTCTTCTTCTTCGACGAATCCATCAAATGTTTTCTCCCACAACTTGTTACAAAAATATTTGTTCACTTAACCAAGAGAGGAACGAAACAAAAGCAACAATAATAACGTTAAAATATGAAAAAAATAGTAAAAACTCCACAAAAAAAAAAAAAAACAAACCAAAAACAAAAACCATGGAAACAGCTAATCATATATCTTCAAAAGAAAAAGAGTTCGATACATACAAGTAGAGGAGAGAAAGGGAGAAAGAGAGAGAGAGAGAGCGAAGAAGGTTAAAATAAACGATATGTAACCAAAGTGTTTAAACGGTGTTAATGCTCTGATTATCGCGTCTTCGGGCCGTCCCTTCTCGACCAACCGACCGCACGATGCTCGGCCTCACTGACCACACAACGAACCGGGCAACCAACCATCCATCCATCCATCTGTCCGTCTGTTCACGTGTCAGTCTGTCCATCTATCGATTGCTGACCGGCCGACTGGTGGTGGTCGAAACGCGCGCTCAATTCAAGTGGCGCCTCCACTTTATGGCCAATTATTTGAGCGTTTTACACTTTGGCTGCCCCGAGTGATTGTCCATGTGTGAGTGTGTGTGAGTGTGTATGTGTGTCTGTGTGTGTGTATTTAGTTACCAATTGCCGTGAAGCGATCCAATAATCTGTCTACCCGTATCATCTTCATATCAACGCTTAGCTTGACTCTAAATTGAGGTTTCGTTTTTTCTTCATTTTTTTTTCTTGCCTCTCACTCACTTTTCTTGTCGATGTTCGGTGTTTCCTATTGATGAGTTGTTACCATTGTTGTTTTTATTATTGTTGTTGTTGCTGCTGTCATGCCATTACTCATCCATCCAACGGTCGGTTCATCGTTTCGTTGTCCGTGATTTTCAATCACTTCCCACACTGATCAATTACGTTTTTGAACCATCGGCTCGATCGGTCGCTTCAGGTGGCCGCCGGTTGCCGGTTGTTTTTCGCCACATTTGGTGCTCGACGCCGGCGTCTAATGAATGGCCATCCAACGATTCATCGACGCCCCCGCCACGCCTCTTTTTGGACCTTCTTCAACTTCAGTTGATCTGCTTCTCATGACAATTGAGGCTTCGTCTCGAGTTCCGCAACTTTTCATTGGTCTCATATCTGTGTCTATCTTTGTCTACATCTCTATGTTTTCATCTCACTCTTCGTCGTCCTCTCTCCATCTCCCTCTATGTGTCTGCATCTCTTCTATTGCTTCCATTAGCTGCCTAACCTTTTGCACCCCAAGCGCTTGGAATTCCGTGCGATTCTTGGAAAAACTTCGCACTTTCTTTCTTCCACGAGATTCTTCATTCGGATTCATCTCCCCTTCTTTCTCTCTCATCCTTTCTCTTTCATTCACTCAATGATTCCTTGCTTCTCACCCATCTGCCCCACTATAGTTTCTTCCGTCTTCATCTCGCCGTCTTCTTCTCGCCATCTGATCCTCGTCGTCATCGTCGCGCATTCTATCTTAATTATGCATTAATTACATCAAACATTAATAAACGCCTCGGCCCAGCCGATCGTCGTCCACCGCCAACCGCCCCTCGGCCACGCCCCCCACCCCGATGGCGCTGATCTTGAGGCGAGTCTTCGCAGAGTTCGCAGCTAGCGTGGCTTCGTTGTTGCTGATGGCATACGTTATTGTTCTTGCAATTCTTGTTTATGTTTGTTGCAATACTTGCAGTTCTGGTTGATTCTTGTTGTTGCTACATCTCTCATTGTTGCTAAAACTCTCATTATTGTTGATGCTGTCAAATTTGCTGCTGCTTCCAAATTTATCAAAGTTTTGCTTTTTCGAAAGTTTAGTATTTCTTGAATTTTAAATCTTCGCATTAACATGTCCTCTTCTGAATATTTTCCACGCAACAATTTCCATATGATCTTCCATCTCACTCAAATGTGTTGTGTTGCAACATGTTTGTTTGGATTTATTGAGGATCGATTCGACTTCATTTTCCAAACGAGGAATATGGACCAACCGTGGCTTTTGTCCTACCTGTGGTCGCTCGGGTTCGTCCTGCGGCGCTGTCTAATCGTGGGAAATTTCGCAGCTCCGGTGCATCACAAGTTCACGCATCTCCTTCCCACGATCCATACTCTCCATATCGATCTTCTCTCACCATATTTCTCTCTAATCCCGCTGATCCTCGGTTCGTCACATGTTCACATGTCCTTCCAACAACAGGTACGCGAGGGCGTGTGTGCGGAAGGGCTGCATGTGCTTTGATGAGGTCGAGGCGGAGTTTGGAAAGAGCGGAAATCCCACGATGCCACGAAGGTTTTATGATCGTCCTGTTCGGTTGTCGTCGTCGTCTGTCGTTTTACGATCGCGCCGAGGTGACTTCGGTTGGCGTGATGACGGAAATTCCCTCGGTCCGGTGGTGCGGCGACGACGACGACGACGACGCCGACGTCTGGACGGGATTCCCGTCATCGGTGCCGGCGACAACATGTGTTCAGGGGGAGGCGAAGGATGAGAAGGAGGCGAATGAAGGGAAAGAGGCGAATGATGAGAATGAGGCGATGAGAAAGAAGCGAAGGATGAAAGCAAAGATACGAACGAGACTAAGGATGAGAATAAGGAGAAGAAATTAAGGAAATTCCTTGTGAAGGTTGCGTAAGGTGCCAGTTGTTGTTGTTGTTGCCGAGGTCGTACCAACATGTTCCAACAACTTCTAAACCGAATCAGAGTTCGATTTCCTTTCGTCGCTCGGTTGCCACCGCCTTCGAACATAATCGATCGACGCCATGGTCGAACTGTGTCCGTCACTCCCGCCTTCGAGCCCCACCCCCTGTCATCACACGCCCTCTCCAGCCGCCTTTGTCTCCCTCCTTCCCGCCCTCTTTTTGCCACCGCTCGCCTCTGGAACGTGAGAACTTTGCGCCCCACCTCTCACTAATTCCATCTGAATGCATAACTCAGTGAATTCCCATTAAAATCGCCAATCAAGGGGGCGTGGCAAGGGAGGTGGAAAGACATCGGCCGAAAAAAAAACAAAACCCATTTAAATACCACAACGAAATGTGGCCGAGTTTGAATTTTTATTTGTTTCATTTTTATTTGGTTTTGTTTTTTTGTTTTGCTGTTTTGTTTTTCTCTCGTTGACATTGAAGCGGTCAGTTGTAGCAAGAGTTGTTGTAGCGGCAACAACAACAACTAACATTGCAACAACAAGTAACATTGCAACAACAATCAACGTTGCAACAATAACAACAACACCTACGTGCAACCGAACAGCAACCGAAAGCTTCCCGAGAATGCCGCGCATGCGCAGCTCGAAATTTGTTCGGCGCGCAACTCGCGAGCCCTCCACACGATTCTCTTCACCCCAGGACGGCTGCAATCAAGAGCATGGGAACCACGCGCGCTGATCAGGCGCAGCAGCAGCAGCAACATGCACACACACACACGCATATTGGGTCGCACAGTCAACGACAGACGGACGGACGGACGGACGGATAGAGAGACAGACAACCAGATGCCGGCCGGCGAGCGCTCGACCAACGCACGCCTGACTCACTCTGGTCCAGCGATCGATCGATCGATCGATCGGTCGGTCGTTCAGACGAGGGTCGCGATCGCCTTGCTTCGTGTTGGTCGCGTGCAGACGAAGCTCTTCTTCCTCTTCGTCTCTCTCTCGGTCTCATTCTCTCCCTTAATCTCCCCTCTCTCTTACTCTCTCTGAGGGCCCACTGGACTGAAGTCAGATGCCCACATGTTGCTGCAACATGTTTGCTCCAACTCTATTTACCACTCTCCCTTTCGCTCTATCTTCCCTTTGGCTCTCTTCATGCGTCTCTTTAACATCTCTTCCTTCGTCCCTTTCATCTCTCCTCCTGCGTCCCTTTCATCTCTCCTCCGATGTCTCTTTCATCTCTCTTCCTTTGTCTCTTCCATCGCTCCTCCTCTCAATCGACATCGTCCTTTATCACTATTGTTGTTGTTGCTGTTGCCTGTTGCTGGTGCATCGTGCGAGTGTTGCCGCCGATCTGGGTGGTCGATGGAGCAACATTTTTATGTTAATTTTATGCACATTCCGACAACACTGAAAAATCCCGCAGCATCAACAACAATTGCGATGCCTCAGAGTCTTCTCAGAGTCTCTTCCCTCTCTCCCCTATCTCTCTCTCTCTTCAGAAAATGTTGCTCCCCTTCTGCTCCCCTTCTGAAAATGTTTCTCCTCCTCCTCCCCCCCGCTGCTCTTGTTGTCTTTGGCGATCGTTTCAAAAATTTATTTATTTTAATTTTATAAATCAGCGTATCAGGAATTTTAAATACGCGTTTTTACTCGTTGATTGACCTCCTTCTCTGTCTCTCTCAATCTTGTTCTCTTTCTCCCTTCTTCTCCTCCTCCTCGGAGTCGACTCCGATCACAGCAGCAACAGGAGCTGCTGCCGTAATTTCCACCCCGGGGCCAATCGACGAGCAGCAGGAACTAAATTGCTTTAAACCGAGAAGCAGCCACAGTGATTGGGCCGCTGTCTGTCCAGCTGTCTGTCTGTCCGTCTGTCTGTCGGTTGATCGTCTCCCCATCGATGGATCGTCGCTCCATCGATCGTCTGCCCATCTTTCGCTCATTCGTTCGTTCGTTCGTTCGTTCAATCGTTCGGTCGGTCGGTGTCCGTTTGAAGGCTCGTCGCAGGCAAATTGAATGATTTGCTCCTCGATGTGAAATTCTTGGCAAAGCAGCAGCCGATCAAGAGGAGAGCAGAAGCAACCGATCAACAGGAGGAGCAGAAGCAGCAGCAGCAACAGTGGCAACAACCCAGCAGCATGCCAGAGCAGCGACAGCTTCCGACACCAGCAGCAGCAGCAGAAGCGATTGCCTCGGTCATCGCTCGTTGCTGCAACAAAGCATTTTAACTGCAGGCAACAACAGGTGGAGCGCTTTTTTGCAATTGAAGTGGTTCAAAGAAGAAAGATGAAGGAAGGAAGGAGAAGGTGGAACGATGATAGAGAGACGAAGATAGAAAGACGAAGATAGAAAGACGAAGATAGAGGGACGAAAGAGGGCGAAGATAAGGAAGGATTGAGGACGACGATGAAGCGAAGGAAATTGATCGGCGATTTTAGCCGCGGGCATCGTTGATGCTCTCGCATGACAGCAGAATAATTATGTAATAAGCGACCGGGTGCCTCAGAACCTGTGGTGATGGCGATCAAGGGAAGGAGAGGGAGAGAGAGAGGGAGATGAAAGGAATGGATGGGAGAGTGAAAGACGTGAGAGTGAGGGATGGAATGGGATGAAGATGAGATGAAGTCAACGGAAGGAGCCTCAGAGGAATGTGTGGAATTCACTTCACATCGGTGCAACTCACACGCTGGCCGCAGGAGCAACTGTTGCTGCCTGTTAGCGTCGCATAAAAATTGATGCAAGACCTCCAATGAAACTGAGCGATGGAAAGAGGGAGAGCGTGAGATGTAGAAGAAAAGAGTTGAAGAGAAAAGAAATTATGATCGAGGACAAAGATCGTGTTAATTGCTGTTGAGGAAAGAAGAGGAAGGAAGATCGAATATTCCAATGACAACAAGTTGCAACAACATTCATTGCATCGAAATTCTCACTTTTATACAGATGGGAAACATTTGCCAACATGTTGCAGCAACATTTCTCAGGCCTCCGAGACGTTAATGACATTTAACTACAAATCACAGCAACATTTTTTACATCCGTTTTTACTACTCTTGTTGTAGTTTTTTTTGTTGCCATTGCTATTTTTTTGATGCTATTGCTATTGTTGTTGCCATTTCTATTGTTGTTGCTATTCTTCTTGTTGTTGTTGTTGCTGTTGCCGCCAAAACATCGCATTGTTTGCGTGCGAATCGCATTCGCGTCCATGAGAAAATCGCCGCACGGCAGCCGACAACAGTTTCCATCGCCGGCGACGTCGCCCCAAACGTCGTCCTACGTATCGGATGCTAAAGTAACAGAAACAACAATAACTACTACAACAACAATAACTACCAAAACAACAAAAAATATTTCATGAAAAAAAAAACAACAACAACAACAAGAAAAATAAATGAAGGCGCTCAAGTGCGCCAAAAGATCGTTTGCCACATGCAAACGAGGCAGCAATTGTTGCGGCGCTCTTTTGTTGTTATTATTATTATTGTTGTTGTTGTTGATATTGTTGTTGTTGTTGTTGTTGTTACAACAGCAGCCAGCATCTGCGGCCATGCTCTTGGCTTCTCTTGGACCGGCTGGCTATCTGTCCGTCTGTATGTCTGTCTGTCTGTCTGGCTGGCGGCAATTGCTGCCGTCGTCATCGTCTCTGTTGATTTTGTTTTTTTTTCTTTTGTAATCCATGCGCTAACGTGACTCTATTTGGTGCTCACTTTATCTCTCTTTCACTCTCCCCGTCTCTCTCTCACTCTCTCTCTCTCGGTCTCTCTCTCTCTCTCTCTGCCTCTCTCTGTCTCACCGCTCGGTAATCAATAATCGCATTGATAAGAATCATGTTTAATTCTTTTTGTTTTCTCTCCCTTAGTTCCTCCAACTTCCTCTCCTTCACCTTTGTTTCCTTCGCCTTCTTCTCCTCTTCTCTCATTTCCTCCTTCATCTCTTCCTTCTCCACCATCCCCTCCTTCCCCTCCTCCTTCATCTCTTCCTCCTCCTTCATCTCTTCCACCTTCATCTCCTCCTCCATCGTCTCGTGGAGGCTTCTGATGCCTCGGCGGCTGCAACAATTGCCGCATGTGCGACTCTGTGTGTGTGAGTGATTATGTGTGTGTTTGAGCCTCATGGCGACATGAATTATGGCCCGAGTCCGAACGAATGAGCATGCGCGCAGATCTATGCGAATTTGGCAAACGATCGCGACGCGAAACGAAACGAATCATGGAATTCCTTCTATTTGTGTACGGACAGACGAACGAGTCGATGACTGGGCGGCTGTGTGGTTTGGGGATGGACGGACAGATAGATCGAGAGACAGACAGAGAGACAGACGGACAGATAGATATAGAGACAGACAGATGGACAAACATTCAGGACGCTCGTTCGTTCGCACGCTTGCAGCCGGTCGTTTCTGAGTCTGAGACTGAGCTTCGGCTGCTGCTGCTGCCTGTTGGTGGCGGCGTCTCGGATTCCGCTCAGTGGCTGGAGTCTGTGGCTGGAGTCTGTGGCCAGATTCCGCATGTTCCCTTCGCCCCGCCCCCTGCCCCCTGGGTGCCTCATTCTCTTCTCCTCTGCCGCCCCTTCAATCGGCGGCGTACGCTTCTCTATGCTAATTACGTCATGTGGCTTACGGCCCGGCTTACGGAGGCTTTTGCATTGTGGGAACCGAAAACTGGAATTGAACTGTTTGCGCCGACCGGCCCCGCCTGCTGCTGCTGCTGCCTACTGTGGTTGTTGCAGTTGTTGCTTGGGGGCTGCTGCTGCTGCTGATATTTAAGCAATGTCGCGCCATGGCGCATAATAGCTTTTTATTATTGTTGCGGCTGCTGCGGTTGGTTTATGTGGTCAACAACAACAATGAGATTTTCAACAATAACAATAAAAATCACAATAACAACAATGACAACAATCACAACAATGACAACAATCACAACAAGACATATATCACAAATAAAGAACAAAACCAAAAGAAACCGAAAACAAAAGAAAAAATAACCCAACGAAAATGGAAATCCTTCTTGTTGTTATTGTTGCAGAGGTTTTCTGTTGCCTGCCAGAGGAATGTGTGAAATTTTTGCTCGAGGTTAAGCGTGCCTCAAGCGGCAACATGTTGCAGCAACATTATGGAGTGTAGTTGATTTTTTTCATTCATGGTTTTCTTTTTTATAAATTTGTCAATTTTCTTGTTAATAAATTTGTCTATTTTCTTGTTGATAAATTTTCGGAATTTGAGAACTATGAGAAAAATGTATTTTTGTTGTCGACGGGTTGTCAGCAACATGTTGCTGTACTTCAATTGAAACACTTTCTTTCAACAGCTGTTTTGGTGAACATATGACGAGGGGAGAACAACAATGACAACAGTGATAATAATAATAACAACAATAGCAATAATAACAACAATAGCAATAATAACAACAATAGCAATAACAATAACGACAACAATAGTAATAACAATAACAACAGTAGCAAAAACAATAACAACAGTAGCAAAAACAATAGCAACAATAACAGAGATAATAAAACACACTTGTTGTTGTTATTGTTGTTGACATTTTGTTGCTAATTTCTTGATTTTACTCTTCTCATCGTGTCGTTGCAATTTTAAGGTAAAAACTACAACAAGTTATTGTTGTCATGGTTGCTGTTGCTACTGCAACAGTTAGAGCTGGAAACTTGTCTGCAATGACAACAACAACAACAATAAAAAACGACTTCACAGCTGTTCGTCGTGGTGAGATTTTTCTCGTGAATTTTCATTTAAGATCGCATTGTTGGTGTTATTGTTGTTGTTTTCGACCGATTCTTATTGTTGCTGTGTCTTTACCTTGATTAGTTTTTCAGTTGCCAGTTTTGCAGCACGTTTTTGTTTTTAGTTGATCCCGTTGTTGTTGTTGTTGTTGTTATTATTGTTGCTGCTGTGTCTGTTGATGTTTTGCTTTAACTTTGTTATTGTTGTTTCTGTTTATTTGTTTGTTTTTGTTACTTTTTCACTTTTTTTTTGTTACTAGTGTTCATTTTGATTAGTGTTGCTTGTGTCTGGTATTATTGTTTTTGTCTTGTGTTGTTGTTGTTTGTGTTGTTGCTCTTAGATTTCTCCGCATTTTCTTGCCATTCGCTTTTTGTTATCTGGGATTTGCCGCTCAACAACAATAACAAAAACAACATTAACAACAGCAACTATAGCAACAAAACTAACAACAAGAAAACCACAAAAATAACAACAAACACCAACAACAATCATCAATGACATAATGTAGATGCGCATTAGAGGCCGTTGATGTTTTTGTTAGTGTTCTTTTTGTTGTTGTTGTTTTTGTTGCTGCTCCCGTTGCTCTGATAAGAAGCATCCTCTTCTGTCCCTTTCTCTCTCACCCTATCTCCGTCTCTTCCACTGTTTTTTGTGGCCACCTGTTCGTTGTCATCAGAAGAAGCTGCAGAAGATAAAACTCTGATGTTTATTTGCTTGAAGATTAACAACATTTTGCAGCAATTTCTAGTTCTCGCAAGATTTAGAGCGTCTCCAAACAACAACAATAGGAAAATCTTTTAGAACAACAAAAACTGAAAAGAACAACACGAAAATCTCGGGCAATAAATGGAAAACGTGCTGCACGGCGTATGCGTAACGTGTGAAAATAAAAAATCGCTCATACGTCAGACGGTCGCATTTTGCGCTCCTTGTTTTCGTTCTCTCTTCGGTCGGGTTTTCGCTCTTTAAATTTTCTGATCTGATAGATTTTTTTCTCTGTGAATTTTTCGTTCTCTTTCACTCTGTTTTTTCTTTCTCATTTCATTTGAATCGATCTTAAAGAACATAATTTTTTACTTATTTATTTTTCCTTATGTTTTCTTTATTTTTTCTTATTTATTTTCTTGAGTTTCTTGATTTTTTCATTAGTATTTTTATTCTTTCTATATTGATAATTTTTTGTTGATTTTATCTGGAATTTTCCCCTCACATATTTTCTTTTCCTCTTCACTGTTTCATCTTCATATTTTTACACTCATTCAATTGTTTTCGATTTTTTTAAAATTATTTATTTTTCATTTTATTTCATTTCTCCTCAATTGTTTTTTTCTCCTCTTTTTCCTTCTTTTTTCTTCCACTGACTCTTGTCTTCTTCAATTTATTTTAATTTGCATTAATTTACTTGAATTGTCTCTTTTTTTTCCTTTTCACTCACATCTTCTCGTTGATTTTTTCCTCTCGCTCCTCGTGCTTTGTTTTTTCGCTCTTCACGATCGGCGAAGAAATCAATAAATCAGTTGCCGCCGGCGGAAATGTGCATCAGCAACAATGTTGCTGTTGCTGCTGCCGTCGTCAATTTATTGCCGACGCTGCAGGCGAGATCGAAGCAGCAACAACAATAATAATAGGAAAAACAACAATAACAAGAAAAACAACAATTACAAGAAATACAACAATACCAAACACAAAAACAACAATAAGGAAAAACAACAATTCCAACAAAAAACCACAACCAACAACCGTCCGATGACGACGAGCAACACTTTGATAATTTTTTTTCGCGCTTAAATAAATAAACAAGCTGTGTTTTATTCCACGCCCACCGCACCCCGCCTACTCGCCTCCATCGCTGTCGTCTGGCCGAGGTAAACGCACCTGGGCCTTGCTCGTCTCTGTGTGTGTGTGTGTGTGTGTGTGTGAGAGATGTCTGTCCATCGATGTCTGTTTGTCTGCCCGCCGCATTTTTTGCGTCACTTGCAAATGTTGATCCGTACTCCAACCAAAAGGGAGAGTTTGACCGATTTCTCAAATTCTCCATAAATTCATTAAATTCTAATATTAACAACAACAACAAGATTAACAACACCAACCAATCCTCAGCAACAACACTTCCATGGCCAGCAAGAAAGAACCACAAATTGTTGACAGCGCAAACAGAAGTCGTATAAGATCGACGCTGGCTTCCCTTAGACTTTTCATTCATTTCACCTCTCCACGAGAGAAGATTCCTCCAATTTTCCTCTTCCTTCCTCATCATCTTCAACTTCCTCATCATCTTCAACTTCCTCATCATCTTCAACTTCCTCCTCATTGTCATCATCTTCACTTTCCTCTTCATTCTCATCTTTCTCCTTATATTCTTCCTCATTTTCTTTATTTTCCTGATGTTCTTTTGGCGAGAAAGAATTGAAAGAATAAGGGCAGAGGATGCGTCGAGTTCCCACCTTTTGACGCGCGTCCAGATCTCGACGGCTCGTCTGGCGCACGCACACAAAGATCAAAGTGCGTGTGTGTGTGTTCGAATGCGTTTATGTTTGTGCGTTCGTGTGCCGCACGCAGATGCCAAAAATAAGCGCAAGAAATCGGCACAGAATACAACAACAATAAAAACATGAGGAACAGCAACAACATGATGAAAAGCAACAACATGATGAAAAAGCAACAACATGATGAACAACAACAACATGAGGAACAGCAACGACAACCAAAAGTGAGAAGATCAACAATAACCAACAACAATATGAGAAAATATCGGCGACATCAGGACCATCAAATGAAGCGCGCGCGCCAGTTTTGCAGTTGTTGTTGTTGCTGTCGGTGTCATTGTTGTTGTTATAATAGTTTTTGTTGCTGTTTTGTTTATTGTTGTTGTTTTTGTTGTTGTTGTTGACGATCTTCTTCTTCATCATGTTCCTCAGACACTTGAACTCGTCTTCACGATGTTGATATTGTCGTTAATGCTGTTGTTGTCATTGTTGTTGTTGTTAATGCTTTTGTTGTAATTTTCTTATTGTTTTTTTCATGGTCTTATGTTGTTGTCATTAATGAGTGTCGCTCGCATCAGTTGCCTTTGTTGTTGATCTTGGCGTTGATATTCTCCCAGATGTAAAACATTTTTGGAAGAAATCACACAAAATTCTCTTCTTTCATCAGAATTGCAAAAGAAGTTGAACGAAGTTGAAATAAAACGAATTAAATCGAATTAAGTCTTAAAAGTCGGTCGATTCGACGTTTGGTCTACACGGCGTATGAGCAACAAGATCTTCTCCTTTTCTCAGCTGGCCATCGATCAAAGTCCGGCAGTGGAAACTTGTCAACAACAATGCGACAACAACACCACACGAGCGAGGGCAGGAAAAGAGTCGTCGACGAAAGAAGTCGTCGAAGCTGAAGTTGAAGTCGAAGCCGGCATCAAATGGCTTTCTACTTGACCATGTTTGGCCCGAAGACCGCGTCCAGTCCATAAAAAAGAATTGCGTTCAACTGCGTTTGTGGCGAATTACTATTGTTGTTGTTATTGCTATAGTGTTGCTACCGTGGCTGCTGCTGCAATTTTTCCGACATCAATTCATTTCTTCCACGGGATTTCGTTATCAAGTTAATAAACAAAAGCGGTCATCGACAACAACAATGAAGGCGAAGAAGATGACGATGATTTTATTAGGCAAGCGAGAATCAACAGGTTTCCACAACATCGGACCAACATCTGACGACAACATGTTGCTGCAGCATTCGCCTTGAGCATTTGGTGAATTAAAAAAAAAAACAAAAAAAATTGCTACACGTTCTTTATGTTGCTGCAACATCATCAGTCATCGGTGAATGACAGCAATAAACGTGGTCGTTGTTGTGGCGAAAATCTGAATTAATTGTTTGTCTTTGCGGCTCCTTAAATGACGATCATTTGTCTGTCTCTCTGTCTGTCTGTCCATTTGTCTGTCCATTTGTCCGACGCGCGGCAATGAAATAAAACTCAATTGCGTGCGATATCAATCAGCAGCCGTCGTCGTCGTCCAGCGAGCAACATTGCAAATTGCAGCAATAATTGCATCATTTCGCAGTCGATGCGAACGATTGGGAATGTGATTTTTCACCAAATCGAAAACGCGAACCTACGCGCCGAGGAATGTTTGTTGTCAACAGCAAAAAACAACAATTTTACGACAACCAGAATTAATTGCCAATGACATAGAAACAGAAATGCAAAGCACGGATTGCGATGAAAACGCATCGTTAGAGTTCGAATTGTTGTCATCGATTGTTGGTTGTTGTTCGTCTGTTGTTGTCGTCGATTGTTGGTCGTCTGTTGTTCGTTGTTGATAGTCTGTTGTTGGTCGTCGGTCGTGTTCCCTGTCCATAGCGGCGGCCGCGGCAACAACCACCACAATCATCATTAGTTGGCCCCATCTTTGGGTAAATAGTGCAGCCCTGTTTGCATAATAATGAAGCCAAAGCCACCGAGCAGCGAATTCCACAGTCGACGTCCGCAGCCTCCAGACGTTGGATTCCGTTTTGGTCGTCGGCTTCTGCCTTCGTTGCTGCTGCCTCTGCGGGAAACATTTCTGCGCTCCAAGAAAGGCGTTCGAGCGCTCACCCGGTAGTGGCGAGATTTCGCCTTCCCTCTCAAACCATTTGATTTACACTTTTTGTTCGAAATTCATTCGAAGATTTTTACCGCATTTTCTTCGAAGATTTTTGCCACATTTCTTTTCAAATTTTCCAGCAATTTTTTAGGCGATTTTTCGTCATATCGTTCAAAGATTTTTCTAGTTTTTCTTCCCAGATTTTCTCCTAATGTCGAAGTCCCAACTGAGGTCGTCTATCGCCGAAACTTTTATCATTAGGCTTTGGGTCTCTTTTTAGCTTCGAAAGGTCCATCCATTGGTGGCCCCCGATCAAAATCGGTTCAGTTTTTCTGCCCTACAGTCCTTTGATTTCATTCCTTCCCTACAATTCCTCAATTTCAGTTCAGTTTTTAAGACAAAACTTCTCCTTCAATTGATCTGAAGAAATTCGAGAGTTTCCAATGGACTTTTCATCGCCTTCCACTTTGTTTTATCTGGGTACTTCATCTTTTCACCATTGATTTCCACCCCAAGAAAACGCCCTCCTCTCTCGATCCCCCTCTTGGGGCGCCCTTGTGCCCGGCATCATCCACTTGTTGTCGTTTTTGTGTTTGTTCTTTTCAATAAAAGTTTCTCAACTACTCGGCAATAATATTTCTTGGCACACATCCATCGTATGAATAAAAAATTCGATATTTTTATGGTTCTTCACTTTTGTCTTCTCCCTCGCTCTAGCTATCTCTATCACTCTAGCTAGCTATCTCGTTCTAGTATTTTGTTTGTCGAATAATTTTTTCGTTGAAAACCAGAAGATATCTCGAAATTGGCGCTAGTTTTTGAGTATTCTTGTAATTGGGTATTGTTTTTAGGTATTGTTGTTGTTTGGTATTGTTGTTGTTAAGTATTGTTGTTGTTGTTGTTTAAGTTGTTGTTATTACTCACATTACTGCATGCAGCACTCGAGATAAGGCTCAAGTATTGGCAGCACTGCCAGCAGTAGCAACAACAGTAGCTACAGCAGCAATTGCTCGCCAGACACGAGAGAAATCTCGCTGACGAAAGTAGATGGGAATTTTATTATTCTCATTATTTTTTGTAATTCACTTTTCGAAGGAATTTCCCCAAAAAAAAAAAAATATCAGAAATTGATATTGAACGAGGGAATTCTTTTTTGGTTTTTATTGATGTTCTGGTTTTTATTGTTATTTTTCTGGCTGGGTTTATTGATATTTTCTGGTTGATTTTACTACTCTTATTGCTGTTGTTTTTATTGTTCTTTACTGACAATCTTAAGTGCATTGTTTTCCGCAATCGAAAAGAACTTTCTATCGATAACAGAAATCTAATAGAAGTCACCGATCACTCTCGAGGGACCATCGTCGCCACCTGGCGGCATCTGATTTCCATAACAAGAGCAACAACTGGTGTTGTTGCTGTTGCCCTTTAGGCCAACAGCAACCACAGGGCAAAATGATTCCCACGTTGCACTCGCTGAGATCAAGGTGACGGCAGCATTTAACGATCGTGCTGTAGGCGTTACCGCGGGCGATAAAGCAGTGACAAAAACAGCGACAACAACAGCGACAAAAGGAGTGAAAAAAAGAGTGACAACAATTGTGACAACAGGAATGACAACAACAGTAACAACAACCATGACAAGAAGAAAATCAGAGACAACAACATCAACATCTGAGACAACAACATCAACATCTGAGACAACAACAACTAGTCAAAGGTGGCCGGCGCTTAGCGTGCGTCACAGCCACAAACAACTCTACCAACAAGTGACTGATCGCCCTTCGCAGCAAGTGTTGTTGACATGGCATGGAAATGAGAACCGCAGGCAGTAACAACAATAACAACAACAACAACAACAAATACAACAATAAGAACAGTAACAACAATGAGAGAGCTTTAATTGTTATGCGTTGCTCGTTACATTTCTTTGAGACGTTTTTTAATTGAAAAATAAAATGAGTTCGTGGGGCGCTTCAGGAGGAAGCTTTGGTGAGCACCGCCGAAGTTTGGGAATTGTTTTTTTTCACTTCATTTCATTTTTGACCATGTCTCTGGTTCCGTGTTCCCCCCTCTCATTGTTGTTGTTGCTATCCATCCCCCTCTCGCCGCGCAAGTGAACGACAAGTATTTCGAGCGAGAATCCACGTTTTGACAATTAAATATTGAATCGACTGTCGGCGCACTAGTTCTTATTGTTGGGGACCCCTGGATGTTGTTGTTGTCATTGTTGTTGTTTGTGTTATTGTTGTTGTTGGTGTCATTGTTGTTGTTATTGTTGTTGTTGTTGGGGGCGGTGGGGAACGGGGTTCCTTGAGAGACACTCGCCGACAGCTTTAATTAACATTTTAGGCACAACTCCTCGAGAGGTCTCTGCGTGTCGCTGTGGCTTAATTTTTTCTTCTCTCTCGTGTTTCTTCATTAAAATGTTTTCTCTGGATTTTTTCCTGACTCGACTCGCGGCCGAGAAACAAAAAAAAAAGATCGTTTACAAGCGTGGGAAACGCCATTTGTTTCGACGACGCCGCCGCCGCTCCCCAGGTCGGGCGTAATTATTTTCAAATTAAGAAAATCCGAAACGAGCCATAGGAAAAGTAATAAGAGAAAATGTTTAAAAACTAAGGTAATAAAAAATTACATGATAAAAAATTTGACAAAAAAAAAAAAATAATAAGGAAATTAAATAACATAAAACCAAAATAACAGAGCATAATCTAATATCGAATTAAAAATAAATAAATGAAAATATTACACGCGAAATATTTAAATATTTATATTCAAATTGAAATAAATGACAATAATAAAATAAAAAATGTATAAATTCTAAATATAAAATAATAGGAAAAATATAAAATTACTAGAAAAATTTAATAAAAAATAGAGCAAAAATAAATAAAGACAACTTATAAGAGATAAGAAAAAATTTAGTATCAAAAGAAAATTATAAAAATTGAGATAATTTATATTAAAAGAAAATATTTGTATAAAAGACAAAAATACACTTAAAACCATTAAAGTCCAAAGGATGAAAAATGGAAACCAATAATAAATTAGAAAAATAAATAAAACAATTTAAACAAAATAACAAAAGCATAAAGAGGAACTCAACTCGGTCTAAATCGCTCGCCCTCCACTGAGACGAAGGTGTTTGAGGAACTTTCATCGTTGCAATAAACTTCAGACGCCCATCACGCCCACCCACTAGTCGTCCCTCGTCCTACGCCCTCCACCCTCACCCTCCGCCCTTCACACAGCACGCGCTCTCACACTGCGTTGGCCACCTCGGGAGGGTTCTTTTGATCTCCGGCATCATCGTCGTGAGATGCGAGCGGCTTCTTCTTCGTCTTCGTCTGCTTCGCCTTCGCCGCGGTGAAAGGTCATAATTTGTGTTTCTCTTTCTCCCCCCTCCTCCTCCACCGTCGCGGGGTTCAGCGTTGAGCGAGCGCCATTGCAGCCAGCGTTGCCATATTAATCTTTCATCGACAATTACAATTAATTACACGCAGCCTCAGCCGACGCTCGACGGGCGGCAGGGCGCGAAACACAGAGAGAGGGAGGAAAAGAGAGAGAGTGAGAGTGAGAGGGAGAGGGACAGAGACAGAAAGACGTCGGCGTTCGCTTGTTCTTTTTCGGCTTCGGCGCGATTTCCCAAGAACCAGAGATGTCGACATCGAGTGGATCGAGTCTGTCTATCCGTCGGTCTGTCCGTCCGTCCATCGATTGCTCTGTTTGTCTGTCGCCCCATCGTCATCCCTCCTTCAACAGCGTTCTCTCTCTCTCTCTCCCTCCTTCTTTGAATTTCGTGGAACCCGCCCCGCCCTCCTCTCGCTCCACCTTCTCATTGACAGCCATCGATCGTGTAAACAATTGCGATCGTCGACGTCCGTTTCCAGCTCCCGATCTCCGATCGATGGAATCGTTCGATTCTCGCGCTAATCGGGCACGGATGAAAGCCATCCGTTTGGGATGGAGAGGGATGGAAAGGGAGAGACAGAGAAGGTTGGAGAAAAAGAGGATGAAGTCGGTCTGCTTAAGATCCAATTAATAAAAATCGTAAACTTACGACTGAGAGATTCTGCAATAGTTTTCGCAATATTTGGACGTGTTTGGATGATGGACGCGTGGCGGTCGTCACGAAAGACAAGCGGAAAGAGAGGAGGAGATCGTAAGAAGTGTCTATTGATTTATAGATCATCATTAGAGAGTGATATGGAGAATATTCTAAAGAGAAAATTATTGTTTTTTCTGTAGTTTAAATCCGTTTAAGCGACTTTTTTGAAGCCTTGGAAAATGTTCTCTTGAAGAAGTTGAGGAGACGTTTGTCTTAGTTTACTGTTTCTTTTTCCCTCTTGTTTTCCTTTCCCTTCCTCATCTGTCCGTTTCCCCTCCCACTGTCCACAAATGAAGTTAATGGATGTCGCAATTCGAACCGAACTCTGAGACGAAAATAAAACTTTCATTCAGCAAAATGTTTTCCACAAAAGGGTGAAGGGAAGAGAACAAGGGAGAGAAACACCGAGAGAAAATCACTTGAGTCTGGAGAGGGGAGGGCGACAGATGGACGGACGGACTGGAGCGACAACAACAACAACAATTGCAGCAACAAAACCAACAATTATAACAAAAACAATACCATGCCGCCGGGTCGAAAAAGTCAATGTTTCAATACTTCAAATGAGTATAAAATTTCGAATTTTTATGTTTTTGTTTTTTTGTTGTTTCTACTTCTAGTAGTTATTGTTGTTGCTGTTGTTGTAGTCTAGCTGTCGCATGTGAGTGAGCGATTGTGTGTGTGTGTTTGTGCGTTGACGACGGCGTTAACGAACACACAAATGACGAAATATTTATATGAAATCCTTCATGTTTTCAAATTTATGTGCGATTTATTTTTGAAACGACAACGCAGACAACCACAACAACAATATTCACCCAAATAACAACAACAAAATATTCACGAAAAACAACAACAAAATATTCATGAAAACAACCATAATTTTCACTGTAACAACAAAAATAATGTATAAAAAAACAACAATAATTTTCACTATAATAACAACAACAACAACCAATACAAGAACAGACAAAAAACAATAAAAAAAAAAAAAATCGAGAACAGACAGAAAGAACAACAACAACAATAGCGACAACAACAATAATAGCAACAACAAGAACAACAACAACTAGCCATCGAAGATGACAAACAGCAGACAGCTAGATGGGTCGTCCACAGACGCACAGACATCCAGACGGAGGGACGGACACGGACGGACAGAAAGACAGCCGGGTCCAGACAACGAGAAGGGGAGAGTGCGAAAGAGAGGGATAACGAGAGATATGCAGACTGAAAGAGAGAGAGAGAGAGTGTTCCAAGAGTATAAAAGGAATTTCCACTTCTTCATTCTCTCTTCAGCCCTTCGCTTTGGCACGAGTCAAACGATCGATTGTCTGTGTCTCGTTGTTGTTTTTATTTTTATTGTTGTTTTTTTTTTCAAGTCTTGCTGCTGTTGCGATGCAACTGCATTCTCCAAGTCTTCTCCCCACCTTCCTCTGCTCTCTCTCCATCCTCGCCTACTTCATCTACTTCTCCACTTTCCAGACTCTTGCTTGAAAATAGGAAAATAAGTGCCTGAGTTTGAGGATTTTTCTCTTCTGGTGCCCCTCCCCAGTTGTTGTTGCTGTTGATATTTTCAAAATAATATTTCATTTGAGAGCATTTTCCCTCAACCGTCTGTGAACCCCAACGTCTCCCCTCATCCGTCGACCATTCTCCCCTCATCCCTCCAATTCATGTTCGATCTTCGGGGCGAAGTGATATGAGAAGAATGAGGTTTTTCCTCGTTGATGGAGAGATGAGGAGAAGACAATAGGAAGGGGGGGGAGGGGGACTAAAATGGCGCCATGGGGGAACCACACGTGCCTCACGATGCGTAAGTGAGTGCGAGAGTCTCGTTCTCTTTCTCTCTTCACAGTCTGTTTGTCTGTCTTTTTCTGTTCTGTTCTGTTCTGTTTGGGGCACAGCACGACGGCATTGGAAGAGATCAAAGGTGAGTTACGCAAAAACAACAAAAACAACAAACGCCACATGATACTAATTCGAGTGTCTAGAACAACAACAATAACAAAAATATACTAATAATAACACAAATACAAGCAGCAAATTACAACACTCAACACAGTGGAGGAAAAGTGGAAAAATGTATTTTTCCAATTTTAATTGCATCGCATGTCAATCAGGGTACGGCGGGAAGGTTGGGGGGGAGGGGTTTCTGGTCTACCCTGATGATAGGGAGCATCATTAGGATCATCCCTCCATCTCCGATGATTCTTCCTTATTTTTTCTATCCATACAATCATCCATACAACCTATTCCTACTTTTATCCTAAAGAAATTCTGAATCCTCTGAAATCCTTTGGCGACTTCCGGTTACTGCAGCCGGATTTCCGGTTGGTCATTCGCTGGCATTCCACGAATCTTGTGAACCGTGTCCGTGATTCACGGGCGAAAGAAATGAATCCCCTTCGAGTGATGTGATTGTGATTTTCCTCTATCCAAACTAAAATAATAATAATATGAAAAACAATAATATGAACCAAAACAACAACAATATGAACCACCACAACAACAACAATGATTTGAACAACAACAATCGCATGTTTTCGCAACAATCAAAATAATTGCCGCCTCTTCGACGAGATGATTTCGATGTTGTTTTTTCGACTAAGGTGTTATTGCTAATAATCTTTTTGTTTCCATATGTATTTTGTTATTGCAATGTGTTTTTTTGTTGTTGTTCCTATGTACTTTTCTGTTGTTGTAAAATAATTTAATTATTATTTGTGGATCGTAAAATGAAATCCATCTGAATCAACCTCCCTCTCTGCCACCCACAATCCATCAATCAGTTGAGATTTCGGTCCGCGAGATGCATCAAATGCATTTCGTTTCCAATGCCAACCTCGGCCACACCCCCTCTCACAGCGCCCACACCCCCACTCTCTCGGAAACCCCATCGGATCCTCCGAAAGACGATTCGCGGAAACGTGCGGCGGACTTATTTTTGACACGCCATCCTCCTGCGTTCGGGTGGCCTCGAGGGAGAGAGAGGGGTCGGGGATGTGAAATGAGTGGGCAACGGCGGCGGCGTTCGCGAGCACTCAATTTTATTTATTTTTCTTGTTTTTGCCATTGTTATTGTTATTGTTGCTATGAAATTGTATAATTGAACGATGAGCGAGCGCGAGAAAAGAACGAATTTTCACGCCGGCTGCACGAAACTCAGGTGGAACTGTGTTCACCTTCCTCTACCTCTCACTCTCCTTCTTACTATCCTCACATCACCCTCCCTCTCTCTTTCTCCCGCACTCTGTGTACCTGTTGTTCGGCAAAGATTTTCTAATGAAGCCATGCGCGATTAAATCTCTGCAAAAGCAATAAAAATCCCCCCAAGAAGCAAATCCCATTCCGAACAACCCGAAACGATCTTAGGAAAAATGTGAAAAATGCGATCGAAATCCAAACAATGCGTCGCATTGGCAACACTCGTGCGGCCACTAAGACCAATGGTATGAGTTGCCCACGCATGAGTTGTTCATCCGTTTCCACTGAATTCTCAACGATGAACCATCGAGCGACAAATTATGGGAACTTCAGGAAAAGATTTCACCTATAAGAACAACAAAAATAATATTGATGTGAAATGGGCGACAATCGGGACTGGGTCAGCTGAATTTCCTTCGAAAAAATATTCACCAATGTAAATTACGATTTCAATTAGGGGAATCACGATTTTTAATTTTTTCCTGGAAGATAAAATCGTTTATTTACATTTATTTCCACTTGCAACAAGACGCGAGGAGCAGCAGTCAGTCAGCAACATGTTGCTCGCTGTCAATGTCGATTGAACAAGAGCAGCAGTCGTCAGTTGTCCGTTATCCCACGGTTCATGTCAGGTGGGCGTCCGTAATCGTTTGAAATTTGATGGGATTCCAATGAAATCTCCATCTGGGTTGTTTTCGAGGATTGTGACGTCAAATTCAAGGTGATCGTGGATTTAAAAGTCTGTCCGTTATATAGTTTTTCGTCTGTTATAATGTTTTTCCTTCTACTATTCATTCTTATAAATTCGCATTTCTATAAATTTTCATTCCTATATTTTTTATTCCTCTAAATTTTCCTATAATTTTGATCAAGTCTCCATCTTCATCTTTCTATGCCTCTTTACTTCGCAGCAAGAGTCGTGTCGCGTTTAAAGTTTTCTCATCATTCCTGAAAATCCCGTCCCTCAGGTTCCTCTCTCCTCATCTCACCCCATCTCTATTTATGTGATTCGCCAGTTGCCGAAGTTTATTTTCTTTCTTATCCGTGTCGAGTTGTTTAAATAGCGAATTTTCGTTTGCTATCGGAATTCATTGATTTTCTCAGAACTGGAGGAAATTACGATTTTTTTTTTTGTTTCCTATTTTCTGAACTTTTATTTTTCTTTTTGGGTTTGTTTTATTTTTGGAAAAATCGTTCGCAAGTTTTCTTTATGGATTTTTAATTGTTTGCAAAACTATCGACAATCGTAACAGCTGGCGATCGATTTTTTCAACGTCTCACCAACACCTAAAAAAAAAAAAAAAAGAGGCGAGGGTCCGTCCTGAAGCTGAGGGGAGTTTGTGCGGGGGGTTCTCTCGTTGCGATTTATTGGTCAAGCCACACGGATCGCAATTTGTTAACATGGCTAATTTACAGCGTCTAATATCGCGTCGGCATTCCGACCAAATGGGGAATGGAGGGGCGAGGGGAGGTTGGATCCGTCGGCTGAGAGGTCGGTTCATTTCGAACGCCTTGCGATTTCCGTATCGCGAGACCCGATCAAACCCGTTCGGGTGGCATTTGGAGCACCTTCGAGTCTGATCCGATCCAAGCCAAGTATCGTGCCATACCGTGCTTTACCTTGCCTCGGGTTGGCAACGCCGACCGGCGATCGTGTTGCCAACGAGAGCCCGGCAAATGGACGGAGGAACGAGCGTCGACAGACGGATCAATGGACGGACAGATGGGAGAGACAGACGGATAGAGAGAGAGAGAGACGGACACAGAGAGAGAGAGACAGACAGACAGACAGACAGCGAGACAGACAGCGAGACAATTAAAGCCTTCGAAGCACCTGCGAAAACGGATCAAAACAAAGGCACAGCTGTTGTTAATGCTATTATTATTATTATTATTGTTGTTGTTGTTGTTGTTGTTATTCACCATAACGGCATTTGTTGCATTATCAAATCCGAATTCCTGACGACGACGACGCGACGCGACGATGCAAATGACGCCGAGCGCCACCCAGCGACCGATTCGAATCGGGTCGAATCGAATGGAAGTAGTCGCCCAGAATTGGGTGTGACGAAACTCAGAGAGAGAGAGGGTGAGAGAGGGACGAAGAGAGATAGAAGGAGACGAAGAGTGAGAGAAGGAGACGTAGAGTGATGGAAAGAGACAGAGCGTGCTGAAGGTCGTGTGCAATTAGCCGCCAGTCGACTGATCGCGAAATAGCAGTCGACGCAGACGGCAACAAGTAGTGGAGTCGCCTCCGACCCTCGACCCTCGCGTCCTCCTCCTCTCGCCCAACCCCCCTCCCTCCCATTTGAACCGGATCAATGCGAAACGGTGGGAAAATTGGGTATTTTCCAATGAGCATTGTTTGTTGCTATTCATATTGTTGTTGTTGTTGTTGTGTGTGTGTGTGAAAACCCATTCAATTCAAATCGATTTGATTAGATTTTATTTTTATAGCATGTACTGTTTGAGTTTTCATAAATATTTCATTTTCACTTTCGCTTGCTTGTGCGAAAGTGCAGCGCGAACGAATTTACGGCCAAGGTTAGACTAATTAAATATTTATTTCTTTTCGAATATCGAAAGATCGTGAGGAATATGGTACCTATATACATATATTTTCGAACATCTGGTTTATTCGGATATTCTTTGGTTCATCTGCCTGGCAACGACGCGATTGGGATCGGATCTTTTATGGGCACCTCTTTCTGGGCGAAGTATTCGAGATGGGGTGCATGTGTCGCGTGGAGATCACGCGGTGCGCGTTCCTCGGGTCGTCGAGATCATCTTCGGGCAGAGGCCTTGGAGACAGAGCGACCAGAATTTGAACCATCGACCCAAATTCATGGATATGGGATACTGAACTTCAGCAAAAGGATAAGATTTTATATTCAATTAAGTCTTTTTATTAAATCTAGGAATGACTCAATTATGACTTTCATACAAAAAATATAATCGATATTTTTTTTGAAACATTTTTCAATATCAATATTTTACGATCAATTTTTCGATATCGATATTTTTTAAATTACTGTTTTTTACCAAATATTGATCTTTATTTCAACAATTTTCGTTTTCGTTAAAATTTTGACTGAATTTCAAATTTTGATCGATCGATATTTTCTTGATCACTTTTTTGCTTTCAGTTTCTTTGTCTATCATATTATGATTATAATATTTCTGTACAAATTTTGAGCATTATTTTTCGTAGAAAATTTGATCGATATTAGTTTTTCGATCAAATATTTTTACGATCATTTTTTTCGAAAATTTAAATCAAACCAAAATACTTCGCCATGAAATCATTGAAAATTTTCAAAGATCCATCATAAATCTAAATAACGAGCCCATAGACCACTTCTCTCTCTACCTCCAGCCTCCCCCCCCCCCCCCTCTCTCTCTTTCGCTCTCTATCTCCATCACGCTGCCCACTTTTCCGTGTTCTGTCTCTGTCGAAGGTCTTCCTATGAAAATCGCTTGAGTCGCTTCAATAGACGACGACGTGTGGGTGCGTTCGAAATCAACAACTAGTTGAAACTAGTCATCGCAATGAACACACCTCACCCTGATCCACAATAGACAGCGGTCGCCCCCCTTCTCTTTCCCTCAGCGCGGGGCACCCTCTCCTTGACTGGCGAAATTTTTCGGTGACACACTCATCGTGCGAGCATCCCAAAAATACCCTCGAAATGAAAACCATGCAGCCGTGCTTTTCAATTGCCAACAACAATTATTGTTGTTACTTTTGTTTCGATATTTGTTTTTTTTTTTCGGTTGCTATTCTGTATCGATCTGCTTTCGATCGCCATCCTCTTCACCTCTCTCGGGGTCTCGTCTCGTTAGCGTTGAATGGGTTAATTCTTCCCATTGTGGTTGGGTTCGGTTCTGTTCGATTTGGTTTGTTCTCGTCAATGGTTTTCCGATCGAGTAACCATCTATTGATCGAAAATTTGTCAGTAATTAGGGGGACCGCAGCTTGTTATGGGGTTTGTTGTTCGTCATTATAATGAGTCGCCCGAGGCGTCCAAATAGCTATAACGAAGCTCAGTAAATGGGATTCAAATCAAAGCTCAGAAAATGGAAACTCTGAGAATGAGAACAAAATAAAAACTATGAAAATTAGAACAAAACCAAAGCTCTGAAATGGGATTCTAAAAATTCGAAACCAAATCGAAGCTCTGAACATGTTATTCAAATTCACGCTCTTTAAATTAGAAAAAAGTCGAAGGTATAGAAATAGAATTCCAATCAATGTTTAGGATGGGATTCAAGGGTGGGAGACGCATGAAGGTGAAATTATTTTTTTTATCCACTGTGGTTCAATGTCATCTCGATCAGGATTTATAACCAAAAAAGGCCCAGTCGCGGATCCCTCGACTCCGAATGATCGCGTAATTAATTCCTATTTTTGTTGAAACCGATGACCCATTTCCCACCTGCCGAAGTCCCCTTCATGACCATCCCTCCTCGGTCTCCTCCAACACTCACTCCTCATTGTTGTCGACGGCCGGTGCATCCTGCCATGAAAGGCCCGACGATGCGCTTATCGTTGGACTCATCGACAAAGACCTCGTCATCATCGTCGTGGTCGTCGACACCGACGTGCGCAACGCAGTTCTCACGCGCTCTGACGCCGTTGCCGCCATCGTCGCAGTCGTTTCTGTCGTCAAGAGTCCAAAATGATAGCCCGGTACCACCTTCTACGAGAGCGATGACAACGTGTAGAACCAAAAGAGATGTCAAAGAAACCAAAAGAGTCTACAAAGAGACCAAAAGAGATTCCAAAGAAACAAAAGAAACCAAAAGAGACTCCAAAGAAACAAAAGAAATCAAAAGAGACTCCAAAGAATCCAAGAGAGACTCCAAAGAGACCAAAAGAATCTCCAAAGAAACCAAAAGAGACTCCAAAGAGACCAAAAGTACTATGATCCGATCCGTGTCAGGGAATCCAGTGACTTCTCATGCATTAGGAAAAAGAACGTCATCAGGAACAAGAACGTGATCATCTTCATTCGCATTGGGAGCAACGTCATTAGAAACAACATGATTACAAGCAACATGATCAGAAGCAACTTCATTAGAAGCGACCTCTTCGGCTGCAGCATCCAAGGAAGCGACTTCATCAACATCATCATTATAAAGAACAGCGCCATAATGAACCAGAACCATCATCAGCATGATCGTCTTTAGCAAAATTATTTCTACCAACATTTTCATACACAACAGCATTCGCAATATCAACATCATTCGCAATAGCAACAACATTGGCAACAACAACAACGTCGTGATCATCACCATTTATGTCATCATCATCATCAGTTGGTCCGGTGGAAAAGTGACTCCAGGACAACAATGGGAAAGAAAACCCCGAGCGGAGAGGGACGAGGAGGGGGTTTTAGAAAATAAAACAAACGTGACGATCGGTGGAACGCGCATTCCTCGTGGATCGGATCGGATCGGATCGGCTTCTCTGTCGCCGGCACCTACACACACGCCGTGTACTCCGACCGGAGACGTCAACATAAATCTTTCCCAGCAGCACCAGAAACAACAACAACACCAACAATAGCAAAAATAATAGCAAAAACAATAGCAAAAATAATAGCAAAAACAATAGCAACAAAAACGTCAACAACAATAGCAACAACAAGAGAAATAGTAGCAACAACTGTCGTTGTTGTCGTCGTCGCAGTCGCCACCGAAACTATCAAAACTCCAAACATGACCAAAATCCGCGTGTAACAAGTCATCATCGTATGCAGCGCAGTCGCTGCTGGCGTTGACGTTAACGTCGACGTTGACATCGGCGGCTACTGCTCGTAGTGGTTGTTGTTGTTGTTGGTGGCGGTGGAGCTGCCCCAAATGGAGTCAAAGTTTGTCCAAAGTGAGCCACAACTACAATAATAACAACAAGGAACAACGACAACAACTCACACAACCAACAACCATCGAGTTAACAACAACAATAAAAGCAACAATAACAACAACAAACCAAAGACAACATCAACGGCATCGAACAAAGAAGTGCTTATTGTTGTTGTTGGTGATATTGTTGTTTTTGTTGTTGCTGCTGCTGCGGCCTCTGTCCGATGTGGAACTGTGGGAATTTTATGATTGGTGACGGTGTCACATAATTGGTTCGGTTCAGCTCAGCTTGGCTCGGTTCGGTTCGGTTTGTCTCATGTCGGGTTCAACTTTGGCTCTCGAGGTTCACCTGATCGAGGCTGGATTGCGGAAGCAGCATCTTGAGGCTGCCGCCGAAGTAGAGAAAAGTGCGTGATACAAAGAGGAAAAATTATTATGAAGAAGAGATTAAGCTATCAAAAAAGAAATATATAAGAAATTGAAATCATGTAGAAAATGGAAGAGGATATTAGACTATATGATTATAGAAAATATAAAAAATTTTGAGGACGAGAGAATCAAATTTCAATACCATGATTAAGACACAGGATTATTTAAAAAATCGAATCACGATCTGGAAGAAAAGTTGATTAATTTCAGAGAAATTAAATTCTATCGACAAACAATATTCATTGAAATTAAAATTTTTAAAAGAAATAATAAACTTTTAAAAAGTTTTCAAAAATTCTCTCCGTCATTAACCATTTCATTATACTAACGAGAGTATTCACCCGAAGAATAAACTTCATTATATATGAAAACATTAAAAATCTTCTTCGAATTCAAACCGAATCTAACTCGACCATAGACTAAAAAAGCACTTCCAACATCTAGTACAATCCCATCTGATATGCTGTGCTGATCCTCAGCAGTGCGAGTCCCACTAGCCTCATTTCGAATGGAAATGGGAAATAGAACTCCGAATGTGATGGAACGAGATGGACTCCAGAAACCCATATTCGTCAATCAAAACGCAATGAGATCCTGTCCAGCAGACGGTTGTCGACTGTATTTATGAGAGAATAATAATAGCAACAACGTGAGGTGCACAACAACAAAAAATCAACAATAACAACAACAATAGAGACCCACTCAACACACGCACTGATACAAAGACACAAAGACGACTCCTGAGCGAAGCCGAAGACAAAGTTGAAGTCGACAACGTTGACGACCAACGATGATGACGACGATGATGGAGATGGAGTTAAAGTTGAAGATGATCCTGAATGTAGATAATGTGGGACAACACAATTTAACGAAACGTTGCTGCGGCAACACCAGCAACAACAACAATGAACAACAACTCGACTTAGTGAAGCTTAGTCATTGGATTACGAAGACGATGAGAAGATGAGGATGAAGAGGTGGAGAAGGCGTGGGAGGAGGGTGGAGTTGGAGGACAGACAGACAAACGAACGGACGGACAGACATGGCCACAAGAAGCCTTGTGAAAAGACAAACTGACAGATAGTACGACAGATAGACGGATGGACAGACAGACGGACAGATGGAGTGAATTTACAGAACCAACTGCAACTGTTGACGATGCTTTATTGGAAATGAGTCGGAGGATGGGATCAGAACGAATGTGGTGGGGAGATGAAGGAGAGGAAGAGCGGGGAGATGAAGGAGGAAAAGAGAGACGAAGGTGGAGACGAAAGGAGTTCCAAGGCAATCGGTGCGAAGGGACCGAGAGACAACAAGTTGCCTGGGGCTCGTTAAGCCCAACAAGAAGTTGGCCGATAAACAATGCGATATCGAGTGCGCGGGTGTTTATTTATAAAGGTAACTCCCCTCTCTCTCCTTCCCCTTTGATCCCGCTCTTCCACCTTCCTCGATCGTCATCACTGCGACAGTCCTTGCCGGAGGTTGTGACAATGAGTCAAGAGTCGAAGAGACGAGAGACAAGTGCTTTATCTGATTGGGTGGGAATCGGCATTGGCATGCACGTACAGACAGACAGACGGACAGACAGACGGTTGGACAGACATTCAGATGTACCTATGTGCGGCGTCATCATCCACAACAACAACAGAGACATCATCATCAAAGCCATTGTCGTCGACCCCAACCTCCAGACCCCAGACAGTGAGATCCCGGAGTCGAAGCAAGAACTGAAATGTCCTTCGATCAATTTAAAAAGAATTAAGATCATCAGTCAGAGGTGGGGAGTCGTCTCTCGGGGGCCGATGGACGGTGATCGGGGGCCGAGGGTTTGAGGCCAACGACTATAACTTAATTACTGTCGCAATGAGACGAGATCAGGTCGCTCTGGGCGGTGGCTCCTCGAGCGATCGACGGGAAATTATCGCGATTTGCGATTGCGCCGCCAGACATCTGCATAGTCGAGGAGCCATGGACAGGGGGGAGGTATATAGAGGTTGAAGTCGTGGATCTTGGCTTCTAGTTACCTTGGCTCCATCGTGGAATGCGATCAGCGTCTGAGAACTCGTCTGGGCAGCGAAAGTGAAACTCATTACCTCCTCACCTCAAACGATTGAACGTCCGTCCGCCTGTCCATCCGTCTTTCCCCCTCCTGGTGGTGCATTCTAACAGCTGTTCGTTTTTGTCCTCTTTCATTCCATGCGATCGAGAGATGCCTGGAGCGTTTTACAATAACAACAACAACAATAACAACAACAACAGCAATGAGAACTGCAGAAGCGGCAGCCGAAGCAGCAACAGCAACAAGAAATAAAGCTCATTTGAACATTAAAAAGATTTGAATCAAAGTGCGCCATGGTCACTTGTTGGCCACATTGCGGCGGCTCCCCACTCTGTTCCCACTCAGTCCCCCCTTCGTCCCGCTTTTCTCCCTCCTCAACCTCCTCCTATTGCTCGAAGCCATGCGCCTTCCCGGCCCGAACGTGATGCTGGTGCCACAAATTCTCACGATATTTTTCGCTCCTCCGCGACTCACGGTGCGTCCGGCCATCCGTCCGTCTGTCCGTCAATCTGTCCAACGCTTAGTAGGTCTGTCTGTCTGTCGCTCTGTAAGTCTGTCTGTCTCTCTATCTGTCTGTTGCTCTGTGTGTGTGGCGTTGACTCGATTCCTGTTTGCTTTCCGTTGATTTTCGTCGTCATCGTTCGTCGTCGTCGTCGATGTTGTTGTTGTTCTTATTGTTGTTGTTGCTGGTGATCCCCACCGACTTGTTGTTGTTGGAGTTATTGACGATACTTTTTCTTTTTGGTTTTTGTTGTTGTTGTGGGGGTTTTTGTTGTAATTGTTGGAGGTTTCTTTTGTGTTTGTTGTTCTGATGCATGCGCTTAAGCTGCGCTTGAAATCGGGACATTTTTCTGCCGGCCGCTTGGATTATCTCTCTCTCTTTGACTCTCAGTCATCTCTTTCACTCTCTTCTCCTCTCCAACTCTCTCTCTAAATCTCAATTTGCTCTCTCTCTCTTTTCTGATGATCTCCCCCTCTAAATCGTTCCCTCTCTCTCTCTCTCTCTTACCTCGATCTGTCGTCTCTTGAGTCATGTTTTCATTGTTGTTGCTGTGGATGATAATGATGATGATGATAATGATAATGACGATAATCGATAAATTGCGGACTCTGATCTGAGACGGGCTCCTTATTGTTGTTGTGATTGTTGTCATTATTGATGTTGTTGTTGTTGTTTTTGTTTGATAATGTTTATTTTTATCAGTCAATAGGTTTATTTATCGATGCTTTTGTTGTTCTTATTTATGTATATTATTTTTTTGTTTTTGCTACGAACTTTTCTGTCTCTGTTTTGTCTAGAAGTGCTGACTTCTTCTCTTTCTTCTGTTTCCTTTCATGGTTTCATTTTATTGTTGTTGGTGTGTTGTTTTTGCTGTCGATCTCTTGTTCTTGTTTATTGTTGATTTTTCTGCTGTTGCTGTTGCTGTTGTTGTTTGGTTGTTTTTGTTGTGATGCTGGGGGTTCCTTTCATGCTTCAGGATGTTTTCTGAAGCTTTTTCTCCACACAAATCGATTTCTTCGTTTTTGTCTTTATTCTTTATTTTCTCAATCTCTTTCTTCACGGATTGTTTCACTATATTTTTCATATTTTTTCTCTTTTTTCTCCCTTTTCCCTTCACAATCCCCTCAACCTTGTCGCCTTCTTCTTCGCCTTCGATACAACATTTTTACTTCATTACGCTAATTCCTTTACGATTTGCTCTATTTGCCGACGAGATTATTTTACTGCGTCTCCCTGATCCCCAGCTACTGTCCGCAGTCTGCCACGCCCCCCGCCGCCCTCCAACGCGCCTCCTCCGCTCTTCAACTCTCGGTTTATACTCATCTTTTACTCATCATCTCGTGCGATATGAACTTTTCTCACGTTATCATAAATTCACTTATCGTTCCATCGCTTCTCTCTAACTCTCTCATATAATAACCCACCAACTTTATCACTCCATCCCACTCTCTCACTCGCTCTCGCTCTTGAGACATCTGTGTGGGTGTGAGGAAGAAGATAGGCGAACGAGAGGAAACGTTATAGTGACGTCACTGATAAGATCGGGGGCTCGGAGTGATGACGAATTTCATCACTGCCGCAAACTCACTCACAAACACAACTCCAGCCGCTCGCATCGCATATGATTTACGATTTATTTGCTACACTCGAAAACTACGAGTAAATAATAATGAATGTGAGTGGAGGAAAATAATGTGGATTTCGCGGAAAATACGCAGGAACCTTCAACCTTCGGTGAGATGTCACCGGTTTGCCTCAGTGGTGACAATAAATACATCACGCCGACATTTTTTCGGGCTCCGATGCACGTCTGTTTGTCCGACTGTCTGCGTGATGACTGTCTGTCTGTCTCTCTGTCTGTTTGTCTGTCTCCGTGATGGCTGTCTGTCCGACCTCCTGACGTCTGTCTGAAAGCAATTCAAATATAATAAAATTTTCATCATGCGCAAGTTTTCATATTTTTACTCCTTCTATTTTTTATTTTTATTTTTTTTTTTTAATATAAAACATTTTGGAATAATTCATTATTGTTGTTTTTGTTGGATGATGCTGTGTAAACACAGTGCAGCCTCATGTGAAAATTCTCCTCCTCCTCCTCCTCCTCTTCGTCGTGTTCTTCGCTCAGATGTTTGTCTGTCGGAAGGTGAGTCCATGGGGGCGTGTGAAAGAAAACAACGTCGTCGTCGTCGACTCGACTCGACTCGAATCGGGAGTCGGCTGGGAGTGAAACGGGAGGCAAACAAATGTTGTTCTAAGAAGAGTTGCAGTAAACAAACGATCAAACAACAACAACACATGAGAAGAACAACAATAACACATGAGAAGAACAACAATAACAAAGTCAAGAGCAAAGACGACGACGACGACGCACTGAAGGTGAACCGCACAAGAAGTTGCGTCGGAGGATTAGAAGAGGTGGAGAAGAAGAGAAAGAAGAGGTGGATTAGTAAAGGAGGGAAAGAGGGAGGGGGAGGGGAATCTCTTGTTTACTCAGATCTGAACCTCCGGCCAAGGTTTAGATAGCACCGGATGGGGGTTGAGACAGAAAGAGAGAGATAGCGAGAGGTGCAGGTGACAGAAAAAGCAACAACTTCCGCTGGGCGAACGAAGCGCTTCCGTTTTTGGCCGCACTGTGTGTGTGTATGTGAATGTGTTGTTTTTGGTATTTTTCAATGTCACATAAATAATAACAACAACAAGAGCAACAAACATTATCGCCTTGTAGGTTGTAAGCGTCAGCGTTAGCGGCAACAATTGCTGCAATCAACAAATTTCTAAGCAAATAAACGACTGATACACAAACAAATATCAGAGTAACAATAATAACAACGACAAAAGACACAACAACAACAAGGAGAAAAGACAAAAACAACAAGCAGTAAAGACAATAACAACAACAAGCAGACAACAACCAACATCAAACATCAGCAACAGCAACAACAAACACAGATTCAGCAGCAGTAGCAACAAATCCTAACGCAAGCAACAGACGACCCACGATCATCTTCAAACGAGGAAAGAGAGATTGTCAGAGGGAGAACGAGATATGGACCACATTCGCGATGGAAAGAGAGATTGAAAAAAACACAGAGATAGAGAGAGAGAGAGTGAAACAGAGAGAGAGAGAGCGCGAGTTGCTAACGCCATCTACGACAAACACGGACGTGCTCTACAAAGCCGCGCCGTCACAGAGTCTCACGGGCGGCTCAAGCCACACTCGCATCCCCCTCCTCCTCCCTCCTTCTCTCACTCCCTCTCTCTCTCACTGACTCCTTCACTCACTCCTCCACTCTCTCTGTCGCACGTCCGTTTTATCGCGACTTTTTTTGTTGCCCGCGATTTTCTCACAGCGATAAGCGAGCGAACAGACGGATGGACGGACAGACTGACAGACGAATGAACGTGTTCAGCAGATAAGTTTGCTATTTTAACAACTTGTCATAACCAGGCAAAGGGAGTGAGGAGAGGATGGAACGAGAGTGGGAAGAGGACCACCGAAGGAAGAAGACGCTGAAGAAGCAGACGTGGAGATGATGGAGATGAAGGAGGAGAAGTAGTTGTGAGATAAGCGAGGGTCTCGTGTCGCCGCATCTGAGACGAGGTCGAGGCGACCGCAGAGAAGAGAGCGAGTGGCCCAAAGAGGGAGGGAGAGAGATGTTCTCTCACTGAGTGACAGGAGCGGTGACAGCAGGACCTGACGAAGCGGCAAAGTGCTGACATCTTCTCTTCCCCTGATCCCTTCAAGAGGATTGGAGATAACTAGAGGCATCCCATCTGATGTGATATCGGGTTGATGTGATATGATATGTTTATGTTAATGTTGTTGTTACTCCATTTGTTGTTATTATCATTGTGATAGTGATAACATTTGATCGCGATAAAAATATTTGGCTATCGTTCCGCAAATATTTTGCTATTTTTGGCTGATTTTCGTCGTTTGGCAAACAGAGTTTGTCGTTCGGTGTTTGTTTTCCTTGACTTTTGAATGTTCTTGATTTCCACGAATTTGAGTGTTGGCAGCACTGGTCGTCTTCCGTGAGGGGAAAACTGCTTTATCGACTGTTGGTTTTTTCACTCTCTTCATTCGCCAAAATAATGGAGGGCGCCGAAGGGCAATCGTAGGCTGTGGATTTTCATCCTGCACGTGATGCGTTTTTAAATCCTCATTAATTGCTCCGACACTTACATGCACCTTGCATCCCGCTTGCACCCTCTGTCCCCTTCTCCCTCTTTCCTTCTCTCCCGGCTACTCGAAGTCGTTGTGTGCGATTTCTCGAAATAGATCGTGACATGCGACGGTTGGGAATGTTCAACAAGATCAGCTGCAACATTAATCATAATCATGCGAATGCAAAAGCAACAACCAAAAACAATTATATTAGGAACAACAAGAACAACAACAACAATGATAAAGATAACAATAACAACAATAAAAAAGCAGCAACATGAAGACCACAATAACATCATAAACAGACAGAAACAGGAACATCATCTATGAGCGGAAAAACAAATTATTGTCTGGCTTAACGGAGGGACGAAAGAACATCGAGAGGGACAGACAGACATCGAGAGGGACAGACAGACATCGAGAGGGACAGACAGACATCTAGAGGGACAAACGGAGAGAATGAAATGGAAGGCGAGAAAAAATAATTAATTCTCCCTTTGGCGAGAGAGCAGAAGCAGACAAACATTTAGGGATTGCATTTTTATTTATTTGTTTTCGAGCGATGTTCGTGTTTGGGCAAAGTAACCACGCCCCAACGAGTACCCAGTAACCATGAGGGCGGGGGGGAGGTGAAGGACGACTAACCACAATGCTAACCAACCACTCGATTCACCTGTGATCGTTCCAAGGAAAAACAAAAAAGAACTGAATCAAGTGCAAGGTTTCATCAACAGATGGTGACCGACCAACAATGGCGAGTGTGGAAAATTATACACCATGAACAACAGCAATAACAACCATAGTAATAGTAACAATAACAACAACAACAATAGTAACAACAATAGCAATAGCAATATTAACAACAAGAACAACATACAAACATCATCATATCGTCATTGCATTCAGGGCACCGACAGACAATTGGAAACCAGAAGCGATTGCTACGAGTTCGCTTCGTTGGATTGAAATAATGAAGCTGAAGCATTGTTTGAATGGCCAACAGCATGCAATGGTGTTTTCGGTTTGCTTGTTGTTTCTTTGTTATTGTTGTTATTTTTGTTTTTGTTGTTTTTTGTTATTGTTGTTATTGTTATTGTCATTATGTTTATTGGCCCGTTTCAGGTGCATCCATCAATGAAACCTCATGTCCCGAAACCGATTACTTTTCAAACATCTAAGCAAAGTGTTGCCAATCGAATGAATGCCGGGGCAAATATCGCAATCGCACGCAAATGCAACATTGATGCGAGTTTGCTGCAGGAACAACAACAGCAGCAACAACCATATGTTGTCGGTTTGCAATTGCAGCGTTTGTTATTCGTTGTTGTTGATAGTGTTTTCTAGTTATTATTTTCTTGTTATTATTTTCTTGTTATTGTTTTCTTGTTATTATTACCTTGTTATTATTTTCTTGTTATTATTTTCTTATTATTGTTTTCTTATTATTGTTTTCTTATTATAGATGTTGCACTTTTATTTTTGTTGTTGTTGTCATTATTGCAGTTGTTCTTGTTGTTCTTTGCTGTGACGATTTTCGACATTTGTCGGCACGTGTTGCCAGACTTTTGCCTGTCGTCTACTGCTGTCGTCGTGTCGCCTTCAATAATTTTGCTAATATGATGCAGCACCCTCTGTTGTTATTGTAAATGTACTATTTGTTGTTATTGTGGTAGTTGCTTCTGTTGCCACAGTTGCTGAGGCAAACAAACAACGCTCTTGTTGTTCCTTTCTGTGGATCGTTTGCGGCAGCCCTGACCATCGCTAACGCCAGCTGTGTTTGTTGTTGTTTGTCTTCATTTTCATCTTCATCATCATCATCATCATAGTCCACATCTTCGTCTTCATCATCATCGTCTTCATCACTGTCAACACGCACATCAAATGTCAATAGATCGGTGTTGTTGCTGTTGTTTTTGTTTCTGTTGCTGCTGCTGCTGCGAATCATCTGGTGATCTTCTTGAACAAGAATTTTTCTTGAAAAATTTCGTGATTCAAAAAATTATTTTCCACTCTGACTGAACAGGTGAGAGAGAAATTAAATGAGTCTGTTCAATATTGAATAAGTGTGTTTAAAATTGAATGAGTGTGTTTGAAATAGAATGAGTGTGTTTGAAGTTGAATGAGTGTGTGTATGAAATTTTATAAGTGTGTTTAAAATTTAATGTGTATGTGTTTGGCGACATTTTTAAATGGCCTCAACAATTTTTGTTGTTGCGATCACGAAATTCGATTCGATTTGATGTTCTCTTAGAGATCGAGAGCAGAAATGCTTTATTTACGGCACGCGGTGTGTTTCGAAATTTTGAAGGGCACGCACGAGTTTGGCCAACCGACACCAGGTGTGCGCACCCGGTTATCGACACGTCGACCGAATTGATCTGGTTCTATTCGATGTCTGGGACCTTGTTATCGGCGCCCTCATTTCGTTCACATTTCATTCCTTCCACCTGCCCCGGGGACTCGTGTCACAGCTCCATGACATCAGAGCGCGAACTTTGCCCGCATCTCTTCGCCTTTTTCACCCACCTCTCGCCACCTCCCTCTCTCACCCTTCCCCTCCTTCTCTCACCCTCACACTCACCTCCCTCCCGCCCGATAGTCGAAATTGGTCGATGATTAATAGCGATTTACACAATGCAAGATTAATCGATTCCCCCGCCAAACTACTTGCCGCCGACTCCTCCTCGCGGGACAAGTGTTGAATTCTGTGCGAAACTTTCTTTTCACCGAAAATATATTTATTTTTTGCGACTAAGATTTTTTCTGTTTTCATAGCAAACAAACAAAAAAAAAAAAAGAAAACATGATTAATTGTATTTTGTGTTTGGTATTGTTTTATTTCTTTTTTTGTGTTTCTTGTGTTTTTGTTCGAAAATAATTATATTTTCTTCAATTTCCAACTGCGCTCTCAACGTGTGCGAAAATGAAAAATCCCGAAATACAAAAGAAAAATTTAAAGAGCCGAAACTAAATAAAGAGGAGCAGAAAATCGTGGGGGAAAAAAAATCTGTTTTAATGGCGTCACTTGGCAAACTTTTCACAAACAACTTGTTGTGAATTTAATCACTTTTCTGCTACTCTCATTGCTTTTGTTTCCCTGCTCCTCCCCTCCCCTCGCTTCGCCACCGCCTCTGTTCGGTTTAGTTTAGTTTGGCTTTTATTGTTTTTGGCTAAAATTGCAAACATTTCGAAAGCAAAACAGGAAAAAAACGTTTTTATATATTTTTGGATTCTTAACGTTTTCTCACAAGCTTCGCGAAGAAACTTCTATTTCTCCAGACAATTATTTCGCCATGTGTTTTTATTCTGCGAACAAGTGACCGTAGCCGCAATTTGCCGTGTGTTCTTGTTGTTCCTCCTATTGTTGTTGTTCTATTATAGTTATTGTTCTATTGTACTTGTTGTTGTTGTTCCTGTTGACGACGCTGTAGTTGTTGTCACCATAATTGTTGTAATTATTTTGCGGTAGCAAAAAGGTGTCATTGCGCTTGTTAACAAATTAATTCATTAGCGTGGCTCGAAGTCGTTAAAGTCGCGACTCTTCTCCCCCCCCTCCACCCTTTGTCCGTTCATCACTCCATCTCTACCTCCTTCCTTCATTCCATCATTTCTTCCATCCATCCATCTGTTGTTCTCTCACTCTCTCTGTCGCTTGTTCACTTTATCTAGTTGAATAATTGTTTTGTTTTGTTTTATTAATCAAAATTATGTTTATCTTTCGGTATTTCTGTTGTTATTGTTATTTTTGCAATTGTTATTGTTGGCGATAGTTGTTTTTGTTAGAAATTATTCTTGTTATTAACACGCAAGACAGAAATTAAATAATTTGATTGTCATGGCTGAGGTGGATGGGGTCTGTAATGAGTACACTTGGGGTTCATGTGGAGCGAACTGGAACTGCTTTAGCGACACGTGACTATATGCGATCGAGCTGCTTCATCGACTTCGGAAGATTCCCTTCTCCTCCTCTCGATCATCTTCAATATTTCATCCTTCGACTTCTCTATTGATGGCCACCTTTTGTCGCCCATTTCTTTCAATTGTCTCACATTCAACACATGTAAACGCCATCACTTGGGTGAAATAAATTAATTTCCTCCCTTTCTCCACCCCTCCTCTCTCTCTCTCTCTCACTCACTCACTCACACCACCCAACGATCGGTCCACGAGGGCACGACAGACACCTTCGGCGCTCACCTTCGTGCGATGTTCGATGCTTGACAAACGACACGAGTGTCGGTCGGGCCATCAAAACGACATTGATGGCCGGCCGACGACTTGTGGGGGCGTGGCAGAGGGTGAGGGAGATGTGGAGAAGGGGAAGTGAGCGAGACAGAGAGAAGGAGATACCGAGTGATCGTTTGTCAACATTTATGACCTCATTTTTGAAAATTCAGAAATAAACGAGATGACAAAAACAAAAAAAAACACTGACATTCGAGACCTGGTGAGAGGAAGTGAATAGGAAGAGTGAAGAAGTGGGAGAGAGAGAAAAAGGGAGAGAGAGAAGGAAAGAAAAACGGAAGTGGAGGAACTTTATTTCGGTATCGAGGTGGCGATAATTAGGAACTGCATTACCGGCGCTTAGCTGTCAACGTGGCCCCGGATCGAAGACTCTTCGACTCTCGATCGATGACAAACGACACCCACCCGAGGGGGCTGTAAACGTCAATGGGGTGACATTTGCAGCCCTCGTGGGACCAGGTCTCGGGACTCGGGCCCTCCATTCGTGTGTCGTCGTCGTCTTTGGCGACATCTCGAATTCGTCCCTCGACGACGACGACAACGACGAAGACGATGCTTAATGACCGCCTCACGTCATTAAGAACGCAATTTCGAATGCGGTGCATGACGGGAATCGCATTTTATGCGTCTCAGTTGGCGTCGTTGGCTCTGTTGGCTTCTCTGCCGGCGTCTCCTCAGCCTCTGGCACCTTCTTCTCTGCCTCTGCCACCGTCCTCTCGCCTCACTCCTCTTGGCTCTGCCGCCGGCCTCGTCGTTTAATCTCCGCACATAATTTCAAAGACAGATGGCGCTACGCATTCGCCACTTAACAACATGGCGGCGGTGGTGAATTCACCGAGCACCGTCGACAAGGGTTGGGGAGGGGGGTGGAGAGTGATCGAGGGCAGTCGAAGGAGGGGGCGGGGTTTCGATGCAGAGCGACTTCCGCTTGCGAACGCAGCAAACATTATCATAATTAAATTTGCAAGAGTGACGAAGAGAAACCGAACGACCGACCGACCGACCTCCGCCTCCCCCGCTTCGACGACCACTGTCGCGCTCTCTTTCGACCGCTGTCTTCCGTCTCTGTCTGTCTCAGTCTGAGTCTCTCTGTCTGTCGCAGTCGAAGTCTCTCTGTCGCCGCACATGATGTATTGAATAAATCATTGAAGCGACACGCTAGAGTGAAGCGCGACGGAGACAATTTTGAGCGACATTTTCTGGCGCATTGCGACGACCGACGGCAGACGGACGGACGGACGAATAGTTGGACAGACACATGGACGGATGGTTGAGTAGACAGTCGAATGGACAGACAGGCGGATGGACAGACAGACGGATGGTTGGCCGGGCGGGTAGACTTTTCCGGAAAAGTGGCGCGCCAAGAAGATGAAAAACGCGTCGACAACAACTACGAAGTCGAATACGAAAATGAAAGAAACTAAAAATTGCGAAAAATATTATGAAACCGTCAAAGTGTTGTCGCCCTTCTTATTCTTATTCTTCTTCGTCGTCGTCTTATTTTCCTTCTTGTTGGTGATGGTGGTGCTGATGTTGTTGTTTTTGCTCTTGTTGTTGTTTTTGCTCTTGTTGTTGTTTTTGTTCTTGTTGTTGTTTTTGTTCTTGTTGTTGTTATTTTTGTTCTTGTTTTGACATCGCCCGAGTTTATTGACATTGCGAAAATCCGTCTGCCGGAAGGGAAGAACACGAACCGCGTTTCCGCGTCTCCTCCTTCTTCGGCTGCCCTGGGCCGATGCTCAATCGTCGTCGGTCTGTCATCGAATTAGGTGAGGGGAATTTGTGTCTTCTTGCTCACTCTTTCACAGTCTCGTTTTCCCTTTCGCTCCTTTATATTTTTCTCTTTTTTCCACTTTCTGTTACTCTCGCAACTGCTGAGTGAACTGATTCTGAGTGGACGATATTTGATCCCACTTCCGGCTGCTGATCGCTTACCTAACGCATTACTCAGTCAGCACTCAGTGATTTCTTTCATTTTCGCTCTCTCTCTCTCTCTTTTTCTATCTCTTTCTCGCTCTTTTTTCATGTTACCTCTTGAACACCTCCTCCTTGTTGTGTTCTCCTCACTTTGGGCGCCTCATAAAAATGTCAAAAGAAATGACGCCTTGTGACACGCGATGCGGCGGATGCAGCAACAACAAAAATATCAGAAGCAACAACAACAAGAAGATCCCCGAATGAGGTCCTAAATTCGCGAATCATTACCTCGTGCTTTTATTGTTGTCGACGTCGGCGACAACGACAACAACAACAAAAACAACAACGACGACGATTGCGACGATCGTGAGAAAGAGGCGGCAATGATTTTTGTGTTGTTGTTGTGTCGATAACTCGACGAAGTTGCCAATAATTATCGTTGTTTACGACACAATAATGTCGTTAACTTGTTTATTAATACTTCTTCATGTTTGGAATAAAATTTTGGCCAATTGGCGAGATGAGAATATTAATGGAGTCATTTGAATCGATAAAGCAGTCAATCGGTCCCGAAAGTATATCAAACATATCGAAGATGATTATTAGAATATTAATGAACAATTGAATTAAATCGAATAGAATTGAATTGAGTTGAATTGAATTATTTTATTATATTGAGTTGAATTATTTTATCGTCAGCGGAACTCGCGTCATTGCGATTCCGATGAACTGATCGACTTCTCTGCTCGACTGCTTTACCGACTCTCACCTTGATCGTCGCTGCTTCCCTCTCCACCCTCTCTCTCTCCTCTCTCTCCCACTGTGACCATCTCTCTTTCCATCAGTGACTTCTCTCCAGCTGCTCTTCTAAACAAGGCATTTCACACACTTGGCCATGTCTTTCTTTCATTTCTATCTGTCTGTCTTTGGCTGCGTCGTCGTCTTCAACTTCTTCTTCGGTGGCTCGGTCGCTGCCGATTCCGTGAAAACGTAGAAAATGGAACATAATTTCATGCTTCGCGGATCACGCCTTCAAGCCTGAAGCGTTGTCGTCTACGATGTGGTTCCTCCCCTCCCCTCCCTCCACCTCTCGACCTCCCTCTGCGGTTTCCTCTCCCTCCCGAGGCGAAAAGGTGGCATCGCTCGGCATCCATCTGAAGTTTCGTGTGATTTTCATGATTTTTCATTATTTCTTTCTAATTGTCAGTCGAGTTTTGTTGGACTTGTAGTTGTTGTTCGACTTGTTGTTGGACATATAATTAGTTTTTGTTATTGTTGTTGTTGCCACCACAAAGCGATTCAATCAAAACGCAAAATTGTCACACGTTGTCGATAAATCAGTGATTTTTCGCCAACGTGAAAAATTGTCGCAAGAATTGCGAAAATTCGAAAGAAATTTCTTCGTCCGACGGTTCTGAATTTATTTTTTCTTAATTTTCGCGCATAAATTTCATGGCAGACGGTAATAAATTTAGCGCAGAAAAACTCCGTGGGGCCGGAGGCGAGTCGAGGGGGCGGACGGCACCGCACGGGGGGCGCGACAACGAAATTAATTTTTCGCCATTTTTTATTGCATCCATGTTCATTCGCGACGATGAGCAACGGATGGATGGACAGACGGATGGACGGACAGACGGAAGGATGGACAGACGGATGGATGGACGGACAGACAAACGGATGGATGGTTTGAGGAACCGACGCGTTGCCAACGAAACCGTTGATGAAACTGCAAATCGAAACCGAATTTAAATAAAACAAGATCAACTGCACCTCGCGTCCACCGCAATGGACAGACAGACAGAGAGACAGATAGATAAATAGATGAATAGCAGAAGACAGCGAGGAAAATCTGTCTCCTCGACATCAAAGATAAAAACAATAAAAAATAATAAAGTGAGAGAAAATTCACAAAAAATCAACAAATGAAGAAAAAAGCAGAAAAAATAGAAAAAACCAAAAAAATGAAAAAAAAAACGAAAAATTAGAAAAAATCTTAAAAATATGGAAAATACAAACAAAAATCATGAAAAAAAAAATCAAATAAAATAGATTGCAAAAAATCAAGAAAACCAAAAAAAAACGAGATTTGCGAAAAAATCATTGTGAATGAAAAATGAGAAGAAAACATGATTCATTTTTAATGTACGCTTCGAGCGATCTGGCAGCATGTGTTTTGCATAAAAGACAACTAGTTGGAATACGTTATGAGATCTTCCATGATATCGACCACCGACGGACGGACATACAGACAGACAGACAGATGGATGGACAGCCGGCTGGCTGATCGTGCCTTGGCCGCGGCGACAATTTATTTACGTGTCCATTTAATTAGATTTCCAATGCTGTTCCCGTAGTTGCTCGGTTTTATCGTGTGGCTCCGCGATCGCGAGCCATTGTTGGTTGCAATTGATCTTTGAATTAAAAATAGTGGGAGTCTCGTGATGGCGATTCTCGGCGACTATTTGTATTTTCGGCTTCGCTACTTGTTATCGCTCGTTTCTATTTTTTTGCTATACATATATTGTGTTTTTTTTAATCGTCTTCGTGTGGTTTCTTCTTGTTGTCATCGTCGACGGGACGATGAGTCAGCGGCCAATTGTGCGGACGAATTCGAAAATTCGACGGAAACTGTTTTCCCCATCGACTCGCGACGTCTCGTCGTGTATATGGGTCAAGAGATCGGGATCAGCTGACGGGCAGAGCGAACGGGAGGATTGATTGACTGCTTGGCTCTCGGAAGCATGAACGCGAAATTCATAAATCAAAACCGAACTTTTTTTCGGTTCAGAAAACCCTCCAACGTTGGATAACAATTTGCTCTTGATCGTTCCACCTGCCTCTGGCCCCCGTCTCCCTCTCGCCCACGGTCCTCGGCTCGTTCTGTTTCGCACGCATCCTCAGACACAGTGGAAACACAATAAATAAATTGTCGCCGTCCGCTCGATCGACCAATTGATCGCCGCGATCATGAGGTTCGAAACATTGTTTATTGCTTTGAAAACTTTGTTGTTGATAGCGAGCCAAAACTTCAGTCGACAGGGAGGGAGGGAGGTCAAGAAAGAGAGAAGGAGATATCGAAAATAGCACTCGCACAGTAGTTGCATAAAATCAATTAATTTCATTGCGATTATTTTCGATTTACGCGACTTCTGTCGCTGATCGTCTCAATGGCTGATCGAGGCGACGAAAAACAAGAAATCAAAATAAAAAGGAATTGAATAAAAATAAAGTTTTAAAAAAATAAAATTGAAAAAAATTAAAACACAATAAAAATAAAAAATTTGAAAAAAATAGAAAGAAAATGAAGATTGAAAAAATAAATCAAGAAGAAAAAATAAATGAAGAATAAAAAATAAATGAAAAATCTCCCCGATTTGATTTATCGTCGCTCGCCGTCCAAGTGTTGGCACTCGTGCGATCTTTTTATCCCATGGCATTAAAAAGCTTATCGCATGCGATCACGGATGATCATAAATACAAAAAAAATCTGATCAACATAGAAATTGATGGATCGCATGATCGATTTTTAGTTTTTCGTATTAAAATCCATTGCAAACTCGTTTTCCTCTATTAGAAATATTTTATACATACATATATACATTTTACAATTGTTATACGATGATTTCTATTTGACATTCGTTTTGGATATTTCGCTTCTTTACAGCACAGCTCGCATCGATACGTTCGATCACAGCCAGCAACCGGACTGTGGAGAACGGGAAGGAGCTTCGAATCGTTTGCAAGGTGCAAGGCAGGCCTCCACCGAAAGTCACGTGGTTCAAGGATCACAAGTCGATCAATCGCAATCGCAAGCTGTACCAAATCGTACCATTTAAGTGAGTACTCCAACGAAATTAGTTATATTTACATATTGATTAATTGATATTCCTTGCAGAAAGAGATCCGAGCTGATCATCAGATCCTTCAACAGCTCCGACGCCGGCCGCTACGAGTGCCGGGCGAAGAACAAGGTCAATCGCAATCTGGAGCGTCGCGCCATCGTGATCAAGGCCTATCCAGGTGAGTCGAACGCACAACCCCTCTCCCCCTGTCCTGCCCCCTCTGCCCCTCAAACGACCCCTCTGTAGTCGTGGCCACTCGCCAAGGCGTCGCGCTCCAATAAATCCCACATTTACGGCCACATCGTCTCGAGAATCAATTAAGCAACAAAATTATATAAATAAAAGTATTAATTAAAGCTCGAAGTTCATAAATTTCTCCCTCGATTCTCGGGTGGTTCCGTTTTATTCGACATCTTCGATGCTTGAAATCCCCCTAATGCTGTTTTTTTTTGTTTTATTACAACACATAAATTTCAAATTCCATCCGATCGAAGGCATAGATAGTGTGTTGTGATGTTATCTGTCGGAAGTGGGTCAAACGACTATTGGCCCTCTCTTTCGATGTCTCTCTCTCTCATTTCTTCTCCTGGTCTTCCAAATAAATCGAGACGGATCATCCCGATGACTCCAACGACGATGACTCGGTCTGATCGAGGAAGTTCCTGAAACGTCCATCTCTAGAACTTCCACATATCTCTCTCCCTCTCTATCTATAACATCCTCATATCTTCCACTCTCTCTCTCTAGAATCTCTATTAATCTCCCCTTCTCTCTCTCTCTCTTTCAGTGCCCCGTTACGAGACCCACTTAACGGGCGGAACTGGACACAACTGCCCTCCGGACGCGGCCGAATTCTGCTTCAACGGCGGCACCTGCAAGCTCTTCGTCGAGATCGGCTCCTACTCGTGCATGTAAGTATTCCACACATCGATCTCAAGACAAAATGGCGTCTCCACCATGGCGCATTGTTCACCAAAGGGTGGGGTGAAGGAGGTGTGGTGAAGGAAGTGGGGTGAAGGAGGTTGTTTCGGGGTGCTCGATTTGAGTGAGCTGGAAATTAATTGACTGCTGTAGCAAGTGTAAACAAGGCGAGCGTCAAGCCGCCATATTGATATTTATTTATTTGCTTACAAAAAGATTTCACAGTCAGCGTCGATGAGGGCGACGGTGGGGTGGAGGGAGGTTGAAGGTAAGAGCGGGGGCCGCGGTGTTTTATGTCGTGTGGAGCTCAAGTGAAAACAATGAGTTTTCGTAATTTTCGGGTGTCTCTCGTGTGGACCGGGGCGGCTGAAGTGAAGGAGACGGGGTTGGGGATGAGGATTGGTATGAGGATGGAGACGGAGACGAAGATGGAGAAGAGGATGAGGTTGGGATTGTATTGGATTGGTAATAAATGGCGGCGCTGAAAGACTCTGTTCGGCTGGCGCGCTCTTCATCCACTCACTTTCTTCATCGCGAACAGGATCAAAACGAACAAAACGATCAAACGACGGAACAAGGGGCGGGGCGTGGCTGAGGGAGAGGGGAAGGGGAAGGGGAAGGGAGACGAAAATCCGAGACGCACAAGAGACGCTTATAAAATATATGGCCGAATAAATGCAGGGAATAAAATAAAAGTCGAAACAAATCGAGAGGGAGGAGAAAATGAATCCAGCGCAATTAAGAAACGAAGAAGAAGGAGATGGAGGAGGAGATGGTGGAGGAGATGGTGGAGGAGAAGGAGGAGGAGGAGGAGAAGGTGGAGGAGAAGAAGGAAGAGGACAAGGTGGAGGAGGAGAAGAAATAGGAGGTGGAGAAGAAGAAGCCAGCGACGATGAGGAAGAAGAAATTAAATGAAATTAAATTAAATGAAACTGCGCGCGGCCCCTGCGTCAACCGTCAACCTTTTATTGTTGAAATGATTTTATAAACAACCTCTTAAATTTGTCAACAAGCCGCCCCTTCGTCGCGCCTGATTTCACACATCTGCCGTGGGTCTCGAGCTCCGATTGTCTGTCTTTCTGTCTGTCTTGTCTGTCTGTCTGTCTGTCTGTCTGTCTGTCTGTCTGTCTGTCTGTCGGTCGTTCTCCCTGTCGGGCGTTTTGTCTGTCGGTTCATCGCTTTGGTTGTCGGTTCCTCTGTATTTCGCTCTGTCTGTCCCACTGTCTGTCCCTTCATATGTAACACGCATCGCTCTCTCTCTCCCCCCTTCTTCTCCGCTGCCCTCGGCGTCTCCGCTGACGCCGGCGACCACATGTTGCGCCGCCAACTACGACGAGGGCTGCGCATGCGCCTGTCGTCGGCCGCTTGAGAGCGACGCCCGGCCCACGGTCGTTCGGTCGTTATCGGGCGGCAGCAGCCACGAAGATGCCGACGACGACGACGACGGCGGTACCTTCGTGAACCACTTGAGTTCTCGATAGTCGTCGATCGGCGATCCGTCGTCGCTGTAAACAAAACACCCTCGAACCGAACCGAAACGAGTCGTGTTGAGGGTGAATGAAAGGGATGGAGGGAGGGCGAGGGTGTGAGAGGGCGACTGCAGCATCCAGCGAGAGAGATAAACAAACCGGGGGCGGGCGACGATGAGTTGAACGAGGATGTTCTCAGTGTCGAGTTTCAAATGCAGATAACACTCGTCTCTCTCGGTCTGCACTGAGAGAAAATCTCAATCTAATACTAAAACTAAGAAAACGTTTGTTAATTTGAGGTGTTTTCTTTTTTCTTTTTTTATCTCTTTCCAGCTGTCCGGAGGGTTTCATTGGCGAGCGCTGCGACCGGAAGGAGGTCAACAACATGCCCCCTAGTACGTACAGCAATGAACAAGAATGTGGCGAGAAGAAGTTTTTAGGAAGTTATTATTGCTAAAATAGGCTATTCTATAGCATCGATTGTTTTGTTGTCTCTCTCACTCACTCATACACACACACACACACTCACTCGTACTATACTCGAAACTCTTCCCCTACTGCATCCCTCTCCCCCCCTCCTCCCACACACACACAAACACACATACATACTGAAGCCAAAAATGAGATAAAAACAGTCAGCTCTGAGATGAAATTAACCAAATATAGAATTAAATACGAAACGATACCGATTACCACAGTACAAATGCAGTATACAACAATTACAACTACAAAAACAACAACAACAAAACACAACAACAAGAAAAAAGCAACATTTACAACAACAAAAACAAAACAAATCAGACTAAAACGGCTTTGAACAGCTTTTAGAAAAAAACAATACAAAAGAAACGACCCCGAAGGCTGCCACGCCCACAGTCCAAGGGGCGGACGAACGCGACGACGATAGGTAGTAGTAGTAGATGAAGAAGAAGAAGCATAACTAGACATTCCATTAACACGCGACGAAGTAGAAGAAGAAGAAGAAGAACACGACGCACATTTAACGTTGAAATAAAAACAAAAATTTCACAACAAGAAAATCTCGCATAGTTTTTACAAACTTTGTTTTTTTAACGAAAACCCCTTTCGTTAGTTGTTAATTAAATAAGATCATTTACAAAAAAAAAGAGATAAAATATGAAGAAAATTATATAAAACAAAGGTGCTATAGAAAGTTTATTTTGTTCATAATAATTATTTCCGTTTAAGCATATTTATTTATTGAATATTTATTTATCGTACCGAACCTCTCATTAAGTCCCCTCTATTCGCTCCTCTCTCGTACATTAAAGTCTAATTTAATATCATTATCCTCAAAAAATATTACAACAAAAAAAAAAAACAAAAGAACCAAGAACAAAATGAAAATCAAATAAAAATAAAATAAATGCAAACCATCCAGCAAAATATAGAGGCTCTCTCTCTCTCGCTCACATCTTCACTTGCTCGGTACTCTTCATACAAACACATACGCATTAAAAGTAAATACAAGGAATATTTTCCTCGGTCATTCACTCACACATACACCCACACACACACACTCTCTCTAATAAAACAACAAATCTCGTTTATTGCTGAGATTGTTCTCGTTGCATAAGTTTATAATTTATTTTATTTTTAATTGACGAACGAACGTTATTTATTGTATTTTTTTTTAAAGCCAAGTGAATAAAGAACACATGTATTTTTAAGTCAATCAACAACAAAAAAAAAAACCAAACACCCAACCCCAAAACAAGGATAAAACCACAAAAAGTTTGAACCTTAACAGAAGATGGTGTTGCTTGCTGACAGGAAGCCGAGGAAAACGCGCCACGATCTCGGCTCGGGTCCAAGTCCGACTCTCCGACTTCCGCTCGGCTCGTGCTACGCGCTGGCTTTCGTAGCTCTGAGCTTGCGAGTCGCTGACACGAAGTCTTCGCGGTGCGTTTTCCACGGCTCTCCTGCTGATACCGGTTTCAGTTTTCTACTACTCCACTCTTTTGTATTATCATCTAATGGTTGTCATTTCTCGCGCCAACACTCGCTGTTTCTGTCTCCTCTGCCTAGTCCCCTCCCGCTCTGTACCCCTCTGGTTTCCCGCCGTACACTATGATAAACATTTTTGGTAATTTTGTAGTTTACAAATAATAATAGTAACCATTAATAGTTGCATATGTAACCATAATTGTAACCATAATTACTCTTTCCAACTGTTATAGTTTTTTTCTCGTACCCGTTCTACAAAAATTAACACTTTGGCTGTAGATTGTTATTGTTAGTTTTACTCTGGTGATTGTTTCAACATCTCATTTAAAATAGCAAAACTCTATTAACAAAGCAAAACCAACAAACAAAAAGTAATCGCTAAACGCCACGCCCCGTAGTCGTTCACCGAGATGGGCAGCTCAGTATTGTTTAACTATCTTCCTCTTGTTTGATTCTATTTGACTCTAGAGAAACCACGAATTAATCACATTTTTAATTTGATCTCTTCACAGATTTTTTGTTGCAATCTACGGCCAAATATATTCCCTTATTAATAGTATAGAAAGTCACAGAACAAACGCAAACAAAGCAATCGCTTAAACTTACCTCAATTTTACGGAATCTCGTTGCACATGATTTTATGGTTTACGACTATTGACTATTCTTATTTGTAAACACAAAACGAAAATATAATAATAATAATAATAATAATAATAAGAAAAAGTAAAACAAACCGCCACCGGGCAGCAACCTAAACGAAAGGTGGACGGGAGCCGGTTACCGGTTACTCGTCCGCCTTGCACGACAGTATTTCACAAATATTACCGCTAAACGATTATTTTCCTTTAGTTATTTTGTTCTTCTCGTTATGAAGTTTATTTAATTTTAATTATTTTATTTGTAACAAAATGTAAATACAATTTCAAATGTAAATGTAAAATATAAAGGAAAGAACGAAAGAAAGAAAGCAAACACAAACAAACAACTAAACTCAAAATCGCCTCACAATATATATAGAACTGTCCAGATCGATGTAAGCCTTAGACCTAAGACCTTAGACCTTGAGACGAAGACGTCGCTTCGAACCGATCTAGCCTAAGTTTCCAATGAAAACGAATAAAATAATCACGAACTCCAAGAGAACTTTGCATAAATTGAATTAAATCAAATGAAATGAAATGAAACATTATTAGCTCTAGAGTTTTCCGAACAATACTTGTAGATGATAAAGTAGTAGAAGAAGAAGTGAACGAAGGAAAAGAATTCATACCAAAAATATATCTAAAGCAAACTCGATAAATAATTTGTAATTTGTAAATTTTGTCGCTAAGACCAACAAAAACACCAACAACAACACTTTGTGGAACCCATGTTTAACTTGAGCTTGAACTCGATCCTAGATTTAGCGATTTGAGAAAAAGAAAAACACAAAAAAACTATTTATTAACACGCCTAGCCCTAAGTTTAATCGTAAATTGTACTTGACTACTCTATTCTAATATACATAAATTAATTAAAATAATTAATTTAACTTATTCGAAATAATTTAAATGCAATTAATTTTATGTTGTTTTTATGTTTGTATATTTTTCGAAATTCGATTTTTAAAATTAATTATTCAAGTTTAGTTCTCTAAGTTCTGTTTATAATTAATTAATGGAAAACTAAAAGAAGAAGAAAAAGAACTTTGTAATCCTAAGTTTAACTTATAATTTATCTAAATCTTAAAACATTGAATACACATCACCAACAACAAACAACAAGAACAACAAATAAAAATCTAAAAACATAAAAAAATAAATAAAATAAAATTATATATTTGAGACACAAAAATAAATGAAAACATTTCTTTTTATTTGCCTTTGCCGCCACATTTCATTGATTTCTTTCCGATTTAGTTTTCATTTTTCGCCTCACTTGTTTTCTAAGTTTCAAATCCGAGGTAAGCCTGGTTTTCTTCGTTTTCTCTCATCTAATCATGATTTGTTGTTTGTCATCGATTTGTCTCTTCTGCGATTTTAGTAAATGTTGTACTCTACTCATATTTTAATCTTAACTTTTTCGAACTGTCTTAATGTCTTAACTGTTTGTTGTTTAACAGTATTTTTGTGACTTGAACTAATTTTTATTAAACCAACTCAAATTCATATATTGTCAGAAATCAAGAAATAAAATATAACAAGAATATAATGAAATTGTAATTATGTCTGAGCAAAAACTCGTCACCTTTGTAATTTTATATATGTTGTGAGACGTCTTTGTTGTGTATAAAAAATTAAATATTTCACTAATTTGAAAATCAAAATACTAATTTCCCTTAGTATATATTTTATTTCCTGATTTACCCCTTTGTATTCTAATATCTTTGTTTCTAAAAAATTTAACTCTGCTTTTAAGACTGCTTCATTAACCCTTGATATTACAACAGTAACTAATATTGAAATTTATAGTAAATGAAAATAATTTCGGTAAATATAAATAAAATTTAGCTGTTGATTAATTGTTTATTTTTTAAACAGCATTAATGAAACAAAAATTTAAAAACAAAAATTTAATTATATTCTTATTAAATGCATGCTTTAATCCCGATGAAAATTCCCTGATTCCAGATTTTTCTTTTCAATTGAACAACAAATCAACTCAACGACGATTGCCTCAAGCGAATAGAAATTTAATCTCTTTTGTTGCTTAAGTTCTCTTTACTAAATTTACAGATCCGACCTACAAGACCGGGTACATCGCAGACGATCCCGGCGCCTACGATCCAGACCTCGACCCCGGACCCGTGGACAGGGAGCCGATCGGCCAATCGTACACGTCGTCCGAGGATGTGGACGACGTGGGCGATGTTGATGAGGACGACAGCGGCGAGGAGGACGAGGCGAAGGCGTCGATGGTGGCGGGCTTCTAATGGAGCAAATGCAGAAAACTTTTGGAATTCCATTACGAATAGTTTTAGGATCGCACAAAATAAAGACATAATGACAAGCGAATGAATTTGCCGAGATACCGCAGGATTACAGCAGAGATATTAATTATGAAAATACTCATTAGACTAAGCGCCAAATGCCAAAGATGTAAATTACAGCTAAGATGAAAAATAAATAAATCGCAAGTGCTTTCGAAAGAGTTCACCAGGAGAATTTCTACCTATGGTAGCTTTTTAGAACATTATAATTAATCCTATATTGGAATTATATTTTAGAGATTTCGCCTTAAGTTCTTCATTAAGTTTAGTTGGGTTATAATTAAATGATTTTAATTAAGTTTTAGATGTTTATTATTGATGTATCGCTTAACTGCCTTCAGCTAACGAATAATAACGTATACCGAATACTTGTTACAACAAATAAATTATATAAATTCCAAATGTTAAACATCTCGTGATTTGTTTTATTTCATGATTTTCCATAATCAAAAAGTGCATTTAGTACCAAAAGTACCATTTCGCAAAAGTGTAGGAAAATTTTAAATGTCGAAAGTTTGCAACGCTGGGGGCGCATCAGCTGTCTCGTTAGAATTTTGTGAATGACGTGTAGTTCTCCTAGCAGCCACCATGGCGCTGTTGTCACTTGCTGTCAGCTGTCATCCCGACAACAGGCCGTTGTCTGTGCGTCAGAAAGAGATAGCAAATACTAACGGTCGCCAGAATTTATTTCACTTTCCGAATCGGCGGCGAAAATTTGCAACTTCATTTGTTATATTTGTTTAGTGGGTTTTAAACCTTTTTAATTGCACTTAATTCTTAATAAAATTATTACAAAATGGCCTGCGAACAAGCGACGAAGAACTGCATCACCCTCAAGGGCTCCGCACAAATCATCGTTGAATATCTGAGTGAGTCTCCCGCGGCCAGAAACATCTTTGCGGCGCCAAAATTTTCAGAAATTTAAATCCGCAATTTCATTCCAGAATATGGCATCAACTCGATACTGTTCCAGCGAGGCATCTATCCACCAGAAACATTTGAAAACACCCAACAATACGGCCTCACGATCCTCATGTCCAAGGACAAGAAAATCGAGGAGTTCCTCCAAAACGTGCTGCAGCAAACGGAAGGTATGGATTGTGATTTTCCTCTGATGTCCATCTAATATTTTGTGTTTTTCACAGAATGGTTGGCCAAGAACATGATCAACAAGATTTCCATGGTCATCACCAACGCACACACGAAGGAGGTGCTCGAGTGCTGGGACTTCAAGATGCAGGCGGAGCTGGGCACCGGCGACACCAGCGACCCCACCAAGCTGACCTCGAACAAGGAACTGAACCGCATCCAAAACGAAATCCGCGACGTGATGCGCCAGATTTCGGCTACCGTCAGCTATCTCCCCTTGTTGGACTGCATCTGCACCTTCGATGTCATGATACACACTCTGCAGAACTGTGATGTCCCTGAGAGCTGGGACGAGACGGGCGCCGTATTCATTCAGAACGCTCAGGCGGTCCAGCTACGTTCGTTCTCGACGGGACTTCACAAGGTGGACACAGTGGTGAACTATAAGATGACTTCGTAAAACTTGGTCGAAATGGACGTTGCAGGCGTAGTATTAGTAGAGCAACAATTGCTGATTGTGTTTTATGTTTAAGTCATTTTAATTTCTATCTGTTTTTATTCAACATTAAAATGTGTATTTTCTGTCAAGAGTTGGTAAAAATATTGTCACATGTTAAAATATTTAAAAATTTAAAATGTAGAATATAAGCTGACATAATTCCTATCAAAAATATTCGTAATTGTAATTTTTATAATATAGAATTGACTTAAAAACCGTGTATTCATTTTGTGTCATGATAGTAAAGTGTCATGCGACAAATTTATCGCATGCGAGAAATAAGTAAGTAAATGCTAATTTCCACAAGGGCCTGTATAAAACTAAATATTTGTATTTATCGCATGCGAGTTTTTTGTATTTATTTTTTATCGCATGCGATATATATTTCGAGAAATATGTGTTTTTTAGAGGAGTATCATATCAAATTTTTAATTCGTGCTAATATTAAAACAATTTTATCGCATGCTATATATTTGCATACATCATGAGATAAATTTATTGTATGCGAGAAATTTCTCGCATGCTAGAATGTGATTTTTTTCGCTGGTTCACAATAATAAATACAACTTTTTTGCGTCATTGCATATATAATTTTTATTTTGATTTATCATTAGTTTACGTATTAAAATATATTTGAAATAATTTTCATTAATTGCAGGACAACTAACGCTTTCTCTAGTTTTCAATCCAGTTTGTATACAAATAATTCGCATAGATTTAAATAACAATTTGTAAAGAAATTAATCTAGTAAAGCGCTTAAAAGAATTTGACGACTGTTTCACATAATTTGTCAAGCGAAGCTTAAACTCACGTATTGTGTAAAAAATATATACGCTTCATCATAAGTACAATTAACGGTTTGCGAATAAGATTCCACTTAAAATTAAGAAAACTTTACCAAACGTTCGAACAATAAACACAATTGTTGCGTGCGCTCGTGTTTGAAATGTGTGTGTGGGAGCTTGAAATGAGAATCAATAATTGAACTGAAGCGGGATTGGTGCAAGCATCAAGGAACTAATCTAAAAGCTTTTTCAAATGTAATCTAAAAAGGCAGAAAGAGAATACATTAAAATTATAAGCAAGCAATTCTACCTACACATAGACCAAATCCAACAAAAACTAAATTAAGTAACCGAATCATAACTGCCGTTAAGTTAGAGTATGTAGATCGTTTGATTAATACTTGGTTATGGAAGATTAATTTACAACTTTACATCTGATAGCTCGACGCACAGGGCACGGGGGTCAAAACTCAGACACACACACACACAGTTCATAGTAGCTTGAAGTCGGTTTGCTTTAAACGTTGTCAAGTTTTGCAAAGTTTTCACAATTAGTTTAACTTGAATGTGGTATGGTTTGGTAGCTTAGTCTGTACCAAAGTATTTCTGGCCGAAATGATTGGGCGCCACCGGGTGCAGCTCTGAGGTCAGGATCTTCAGCTTGGGGAAGGCGCTGACGACCGTTTTGGCTGCTATGGGCGTGCAGAAGAGATTAGAGAGTATGATGCAGCTTTCGGGAACGCCGTGTTCTTTCAGAACATTCACTGCCTAGAATAAAGTCATATAAACACAGTAATATGGGAAATGTTAAAAACCCACTTGCAGAACCGTGTTGCCCGTCGACATGATCGGGTACATCAGGAGCACCTGACGACGAGCGATGTCGTCGGGGAAACGGGCGTAGACAACGCGAGCCACATGTGTCTCCGCATCAGATTCCACGAGGATCTTGCCGATGCGGATGGAGCGACAGCAGTCGCGCAGACCTTGCTCCATGGCCTCACCGGAGCGAATGATGGAGACGCCGCAGTTGCCGGAGCGATACTTGAGGCCTTCGTAGATGGCGCCGGTCGGGGTCTCGACGCAGCAGTCGGAGTATGGCAACTGGTTGAGCGACTCCTCGATGACCAGGCGAATCAGACGATCCGCGTAGAACTTGAAGTCGCTGCGAGTGGTGTTTCTGGGGGAGAAAATTTCGTTAGGAAACAAACTCGCACACTCTTGATTGTAATGTCTACTTGTCTCTGATGATGGTCAGGAGCTCCGACACCTGTGGGTTGCACTCGAGGATCTTGAGGTTGGGTCCGTACTCGCTGAGCAGGTCCTCCGGTTCCGTGGGGCTGCCGGTCAGCGAGACGGCGGGCACCTGAACCACGCTGTTGGTGGCCGCTGCATCGCCGTTGGCCACGGCGCTGTTGTGGCTGCTGGCAGCCGTGCTGGGGGAACCGGTGCACATTGTGTCCGCAATTTTGACTGCTTTCGTGGAACGAGGGGGGTCGAATTGGTCTCGGGGTGCACGCGGTCGCAACGTGTATCGGAGGCGGGATTTGCAGTTGCTTCGCAGTCTGTTCGGCTCTTAAATGCTCCGGACTGCGCTTTAAGTCTGGTTTTCCGTGGGTTTTCTAATTAAAAACAATTAAGAAAATCACGATTTCGTCGCAGTAATGAAAAACGTCAAAAATGTGTGCTTCTAGCGCGAACAGCTGTGTTTGACAGGTCTTTGTTTGACAGCTCGTGGTCTGACAGCAGGGAAGGCAAATCAGTCATCCAGGGAAGCTACTGAAAAACGTACACAACCAAAAATCGCAAAAAGTGAGGCCCAAAAAAGTTTGTAAAATATAACAAAAACTTTTTTTTGTCTGCTTTTTTTGGGAATAATTTTTTTGATTATTGACCAAACAGATTTTTTCCCATATCGTCAGTGTCAGAAAAAATGCCGTTTCAAATAAAAATCTCACGTAGTTAATGTATTGAATTGTTTATTTTTTCACTGCTGATGTGTATTCTTTTATTCATATATATTTATGATCGTTAGTTACAATCAGTAATTAATTTTGTGTATCAAATGATATTTTAATAATGATAATAATTTTATTTCTTTCCATTATTCTTCTCAAGTTTTTCCACTTGATAGTGACAAGTTTTTAAGGCCTTGTTGCATGACATACGCACGAATTCTCCAGTTGCCAACTTAATCGTTACTCGAGTAATTGCTTATGCTTTTTATGCTTGCACTTAAATACAAATAAACATTCGTAAAAAACATCGCTTAAAGTATTCGTTAATTATTGTATTTTCAGCTAAACTTAATTAATAATAATAATAATAAAACAAGATACATATAATTTTATACAAAACTCTGTTAACTGTACAATGAAGATTTAAATAAACTATTGCATTTCTATCGGTTTGGGGGCGTGGTCAGACCACAGCTGATATTAATCCTCTGTATTAAATCATAACAAGTAAAAGTACGGCATTTGTATTTGTGTGTGTGTCTGGGTGGTTGTGTGTGTTTTACAATATTTTACATAAACGGTTGTGGGGGGGAAAAATATTCAAACGAACATAAAATACAAGGGTTTAAACAACTAAATGCTTCCATTATAAATAAAACATTTTGGCACTTTTAAAAGAAATAAAGAAATCGAAGAAAATAAAACAATTCGCGATTTTCCCATTCGTTCGCAGAGAATCCTTCCTCTGCTCTTATCTAAAAATGCATTTCTCCACAATTCGGTTTATTGTTCAATTTCAATTGTTAATTTATCGATTTTTTTGATTCTACTTCTCTTAGGTCCTAAATTAATATGCAAAACAATAGATTTTCCTTGTGGGTTTTCTCCTCCCAAGATTCTGATATTTTTGCTGTCATGTTACTTAATTACTCTATCGATTACTTCTGGCAGTCCTAGCAATTACCACTTGTTGAGCACTTGCTTCTAATTTATTGTTTTTATTATTTCGTTATTTAATTTATTTTCGCAAAATGCTGACGACGTTCCAAAAAAATAAGCTCGATTTCGTAAACCAGGGCTCGGACTTCTTCCTTCACTGGGGATTAGAGAGATAGAGAAAGAGAGTTTGTCAAGAGAGTTCCACAGGATCCCAGAGCCGAACCCTGTCGGGTATACAAATGTGGTTGAAGTGTGCCAGGCTCTTCCCTTAGTCCACCTCCCTACACCATCCCATAGTCGGTGCAGACCGGCGTCGCCTGGTTGTTCTGCGGCTTCTCCTGCGTCGAGGCGTTCGCAGCAGCCGCCGCTGCCGCCGCCATGTTCAGCTCCACCAGGGTGTCGATGCTGTTCAGGCTGACGCCCTGCAGGATCTTCTGAGCCGCCAGCGAGGTGAAGTTGAACGAGAGGTCGGTCAGGCTGGGGAAGTTGTACAAGTCCTCGGGCACCGCAGTCGCGACCGTGCCGTCCTTCGAGAGGCTGAAGCGACGATCGAGCGCGGGCTTGTCGACGGCCTTGTCGGCGCCCAGCCCCGCGGAGCAAGTGTTGTTGTCCTTGATGGCCAGATTCGGCTCGCTGCCGACCGCGATCAGGGTCTTCTGCAGCAGGTGGGCCAGATTGTCGGCCCCATTGATGGCCGGGTTCGAGTTGAGCAGGTTTCCGCCGCCGCCGCCCGCTTTCTGGAGGTTGCCCACCGACTCGTAGCGGAGGTTCTTCAAATCGCAATGCGAGTTGTTCATCAGCTTCGTCGCCGACTGCAGCTGGGCCGAGTTCTTCTCGTAGAATCGCAGGTTGCCCACGGAGCCGGCGATCTCGAAGTCCTGCTTGGCGGCCAGAGCGGCTGCCATGGCCAGCGTCTTCTCGCCGCTGGGCGAGTTCGGATTCGAGGACTCGTTGTTCTTCAGCACGTTGTTCTTGTAGACGATGTTGCTCGACCCGATGCCGTTTTGCGGCAGCTGCAGGCACAGCTTCCGGCTGTTGTTCATCGTCGCGTCGTTGTTGATGTTCTTCGTGAACTTCGTCGTCTCCAGGACCTCGCTGGAGCTGACGGTGTCATCATCCAGGTGGTGATTGTGGTTGTTGTGGTCGGGCGAAGTCTCGCTGATGAACGAGATCGAGTCGCAGGTCTCCGAGTTGGCGTCGTTCTCGCTGATCGAGCTCTCCTTGTACAGATGCTGTTGCGCCTGTTGGCTCTGGCTCTGGTGATGATGATGATGTTGTTGCTGATGCTGATGCTGCTGTTGGTGGTGGTGCTGGTGATGCGATTGTTGCTGTGACGTCGCCCTGTGGCCCGGGGCGGCGCTCGTCTGGCGCGACAGCGTCTTCTTGATCACCTCGCCCTTCTCGTTGGTCGTCGTCTCGTTGTTGATGATGAACACATTCGAGTTCTCCATGATCTTCCCGTTCTCCAGCGTGATCACGCTGCGAACCGGCGAATTCTGAACGAAGATCTTCGTGCTGGGGATCTGGCTCTGGCTGCCGTTCGACGTGGTCACCTGCAGCGTGATCGAGTTGTTCGAATTCGACGTGGGCACTTGGCCATGGCCTCCTCCCCCATTCGAGGAGCAGCGGCTCGGCGTCTGCTGGTTCGTGATCTCCTCGAGGATGCGCGACGGCGTCGACGCCCGCTGTCGCTGCGACTGCTCGGCGGCGCGCGCTCGCATCGCCTGATGGCGCGGCGTCCCACGCGGCGACCCGTTCAGCACGAGGATGGAGCGGGCGGGCGAGGGCTGCACAACCGCCGTGCTCGTCGAGCACTGGGAGTCTAGACTAGAATGGCCGCTGGTCTTGCTGAACGACACCTTCCCGCTGTCGATGCTCGAGGGGCCCGACGTGCCCGAGTTGAACACCGAGGACGAGGCCTTGCCCGACTCGAGGCTCGACGGCCCGCTCTGCACGCTGCGGTAGTTGTTCTTGTTATCATATCCATTCGCCAGGCTGAGGGCGTGCTTCGGCCCACCGGCTGCCGCGTTCATCATCTTCCGCGACGGCGACTCCCCGAAGATGTGCTTCCCGATCACCGACTTCGGCTGGGTCGGCATCGTCATCGTCATCGTCGTCGACGACATCGTCGTGGGCGTCGTCGTCGTCGTCGTCTTCTGGTTGAGGCGCGACAGCGTGGCCGACGAGTGGTTGGCGCGGGAGGTCGGGACGCCTCCACCCGCACTGCTGGCCGTCGCCGGGATCGATTGGGTGGAGCGCGGCAGGGAGCTGCTGCAGTAGACGGGCGACCGTCGTCGGATCGGCGAACAGTCGCGCGACGAGATGACGAACGTCGACTCGCTCGACATGTGTCGGCGGTGGCGGCGCGGCAGCGTCGACGAGCGCTGACTGAGCTCGGAGCCGTCGTAGAAGGTCGAGTTGGAGAGCGTGTGCGCAACGGGAAGGTCCTGAAGAACAGAGTGAGATGGTGAGAATCTTGTTGTGAAGAAGTGAGAAGGATGTACTCACATGATCGGCCGTCTGGGTGCCGACGCTGTGCAGATGCACGGCCCTCGAGTTGAACCACTCGGCGGGCGGGAACTGCGCGGAGTAGGTCTCGATTTGGCGCTGCTTGGCGCGTCCGCTGCGGCGAAACAGGCGCGAGAGCAAAGATCCTTTTTCTACAACACGAACACATAAATAGAGGAGTTAAAAACCTATCATCGATGGACTATAAGAATGAAACTCACTGGGTGATGACGAATCCGTGCTTTGGTACTCCGAGCTGCTGCTGTCCGTGGTCAGTGTTTGGGCGTAGGTCTTCGAGAGGCTGCGCGTCGAGGCGCAGCGCTGCAGACGCTTCGAGGAGCCGAACAGACGCAGGCTGTGCCGTCGCTCCAAGCTGCGCGGCGTCGGGAACGAGGCGCTGCGACGCTTCGAGGCGCGCGGGTACAGAATCTTGTCGTTCGGGTTGCCTGAGAAATTGTAGTGAAGGAGTAGGAAGTGAGAAAGCGAGAGAGAGAATGAGAGTTGAACCCACCTCCGCAGATGACGTCGGCGAGGTTCGTCTGGATGCACTGGTGCGTGAGGTCGCCGTCGCGCTCCGTCGAGATTTCGCCGTAGAGCGAGTGCAACGCCTCGGCGTTCGTCATCAGCATCGTGCGCGTCTCGTGCGGCAGCTGCTCCTCGGCCTCCTCGAACTCCTGGTAGGTCTGGTGCTGCTGGTGGCGCGGGCGCGACCGACTGCGACGACGTCTGAAAGAAACAAACACAATTTAGTATTCCACTTACACCTACATTCAACTCTAAGACTTACTCTGGCGTGAAGATGAAGTAGCCCTTGGCGGTCTGGTAGATCTTCTGCTCCTGCATCAGCTGGGCCAGCGTGTCGTAGATGACCTCTGTCGCGGGCGGCGTCATCTGCGGGAACCGAAGGCCCAGCTTCGTTCGGATGTTCTCGATCGTTGCCGAGTGGCCCTCGGCGGTCAGGTCCATGATCACGTCGCAGAGGGCCTCGGGCAGGGGTGTGAATTGTCCTTGGACGGTCGGTGTCACGATGCAGTCATCGATGTCACCTGAAACGATAAATGCGAAGAGGTCAAAATGAGAAAACGATCAAATAAGAAACTGATAAAATGATATAGCGATGAAAATAACAATTGATAAAACGCTAAAATGAGAGCGTTTTAAAATCAGTCTACTAAAGAACGAGACAATAAAATGAGCTATCGATAAAATGAGCTATCGATAAAATGAGACATCGATAAAATGAACTATCGATAAAATGCGTTATCGATAAAATGTGACCACGATAGATGAGTAGACGATACAATAAGAAAACGTTCGAATGAGCAAATGACAAACTTGTGAAAATATCAAATGAGCCACTGATCAATTGAGTCAATGATCAAATGTTCCAAAGATCCAAATAAATCGGGTCTTGTCAAAGATGGCTAATTGAGTTTGTGCACCCATTCGGCCCGCCATCTTTGGCCACTCCATTTTGTTGCTATGCTTAAGCGTTGTTATTGCCACTCTCGCTTTCGATGCGGATTCCGCGGAATTCGCGCGCGGCTTCGAGGGGCGACCTCGCCACAAAAGTCGGCTTTAATTGAGCGACGACTGACGACGGACGATCGATGCCCAACGCACATGAGATGGCGACAACATGGCCTCCAATATGGCGGAGCAACTGACGGCAACCGGACAAGAGTATGTAAAGCATTTCGGCACAGATGGCAACGCCGTCACTGCCATTCATGGAAGGACGACTTCTGCGAATTCAAGGCCTTCGTCTGTTTGTTTGTTGGTCCGACCGCGGTTGAACGGATTCAAGGCTTCGCAAAAATGGATCGGATCATACAACAAAATGACCGCTAATTGTGGAATGTGACCACCCAAAGACTGGCGACGAAAGAAAGGGAAAGGGATATGAGAGAGAAAGAAAGATAGAGAGAACTAGAGTGAAACACATTCCACTATGAGTGAAACTTCACGGTTCGTTTGTCGTATATCGATTGAATCCAACGTTAGACTGACATCTTCTCGGACAGCCGTTGAGAGATTTTCCTCTTGCCAGGATTTCGCTTTCTCACTCTCCCTGTTTCTCTCTCTCTCTCTCTCTCTCTCTCTAGACGGAAACGGAAGTGAGGCATCCATGCGACGTCTCGCAGCTGTCGTCGTCGTTCGTTACGAGAGCGAAACGTGATTGGAAATGATTTTCGTTCACGAAACAAACTTCGCTTGTGGAACATGGCAGACGGAAGAACGAGAGAATAGGAAGGAGAGAGGGAGGGAGAGAGGGAGGGAGAGAGACAAAGAGGAGAGACAGAGAGAATAGACAGAGAGGAGAGACGAGAGGATAGACAGAGAGGGAAGACATCGAGGAGAAGTGGAAGGCAGAGATAGAGAGAGACAAACGAAGGCGGGAGTTTCCCTCAAGAGCGAACCCAACAAACCATACAAGCGTGGTCAAAAGGGGAGTGTGGTTAAAAAAGGGGAGTGGTCAAAAAGGAGGCGTGGTCAAAAAGGGGGCGCAATAAAAAAGGGGGCGTCAAAAAGGGTTACAAGTTTTGGTTATTCGTAACCTTACTCCAATCACTATTACAAAATGGTTTATTGTGAAGACACTTGATTAGAGTGAGGTCGAGTGAGGCTTTAAAACTCATCCGTGGCTCGAAGTCGAAGATGAATTAATATGATGAATTGAATGCGATTTAAAGGTGAAGGCAGGCTACCAAACGCAATCGCCTCCTGGGCCCGTGGTCGTCTCTGTCCTCATGTCACAACATGGGATTATGGGAAGGTAAGTGCGGTCCATTGAGCTTTATGGAAGCTCATTTGGTGGCCACTTAAAACTTTCACTCGCTGCCCTCGGTGCGATATCCTTTACCGCCCCCCTCATCCCTACTCCTCCATAAACTTCACAAACCCTCTTGCAAATAATTTCAATAATCTTCGCATCCTCCTTGTCGTTGTTGCTGTCTGTCGTTTGTTGTTGGTTGTTGTGATGCAGTTATTTCTATGACTAATGTTGTTGGTGGTGATCTTTGTTGTTGTTGTTATTGTCGCTGCCGCCATTGGCACTAATGGCCGCCATCCATAATGCACCATTACTCACGGAAGTCGCCGTCTCCTCGTGGCCGATCGCTCACTCGATTCGTCCGGAACCCTTTTATTAATTTCACTCCGAGACCTTCGAGGGGCATTTTATTATTATTTTGCCACTTCACTTCAAGTTCAGATGCAAATTGACTCCTGCGCAGTCGTTGGCGGTAACAACAACAACAACCACAAACAATAACAAACTGGCAGGAGGCGGGCCATTCAATTGCTAGGACAGACAGACAGACTTTCGCAAGATGAAAAATGCGGCCCAGGCGATCATTAGAGGCCGAACGATGGCGGATTTAAAGACTTTCCAAACGCATGGAGACAAGGGCGGAGGGGTGAGGGAGAGAGAGAGGGAGGGACTTAGGGAGAGAAAGAGAATGAGGGACTTAGGGAGAGAAAGAGAGAGGGCGAGTCAGTGTCACGGACTCGGCAGTTGTTGAATTCAATAAACGGAAGTGATTCCAAGCGGAGGCATTTGACAGATGACCCGTAGAAAGGGGGTGGTTGAAAAATTGCCGCCACTTCCTCTCATTCATCTCGAGCGCGCACTCTCTCCCTCTCTCTCTCTCTCTCTCCCTTTCACTCTCTGTCTGTCTCTCTCTCTCTCTCTTCTTTCCTATCTATTTATCCCTCTTTTCTTGCCTCATCCTCGTCGTCGTTGTCTGGGCGATCGTCGTCGTCTGCCATCAAACACTTGTTTGGCTGAACGTCTCCTGGCCTCAGGCGGAATCGTGTCAAAGCAGGCGATCGCGAGGCAGAGACGACGACGATGAAGGCAGCTAGGGAAGAGGAGGAACAGATGAGGATCAGAGGGGTAGAGGCAGGCCAGAGGGTCCGTCGACGTCAAAGACAAAGGCCTAATTGAAAGACCGACTGCAAACACGCGTCGTCCTACGCGCCTCGGACACCACGGACGATGGTTTTTGGTCTTCTGTTGTCGGTCCACGGTCCACGGTCTTCGGTCTTCGGTCCTCTGTCTTCGTTTCATGGTCTTCTGTCTTCTTCGGTCCATGGAGACCACGGTCACGTCCCCAACGATCGGCGTCGACTGAGGGCGAGAAGTCTCGGGGGAGTCAACGGTTGTCAATCGACCGCAGACACTAGTTGGCCATGTCTTTGCACAGCTTTTGACACTGAACCGATGACGATGAGGAGGATGAATAGGGGGATAAAGAGGTCGAGACAGAGGAGGATAAAGAGACGATGATGAAGGTGTATGAGAGGAAGAAGAGCCAACACAAGACGATGATGCTGCTGCCACATGCAACAATATTACCGCAGACAGTGTTGCCCACTCAATGAACTGCGACCTCGCGTACAAAGTGTTTCGTGTTGCGATTTATGTCTTGCCGACGTGCATTTTTTATTTCTATACCGCCTCCTTATGTTGTTGTTGTTGTTGTTTGTCTTTGACGACCATCCAGTCAAATTTTGGTCAAGCATCAGTCATGCTCGTATGCATGTGTGGTGTTGTTTGTGCGTGTGTGTGTGTGTGTGCAATTAGTGAAAATTGATAGCTTTTCCTTAAACTTCAATTTTATAGGAAATCGTGCTGTTTTCTTCCTTGTCTTCGTCCCACCGTTGATGGAATGCAAGTGGACTATGAGGAGTTTTTTCTTTGTTGTGTGTGTACTTTGGTACATTGTTGTTTTTGTCGTTGGTACAGAGACTTTGCGAAACCTGCCTGACCTGACTTTCGCTGCGGAACCTTTCTGAGTCCGAAATTAATTTAATGAACGCAAGTTCACCGAAAATCAATTGAGTCAAAGGTTTTTGTAATGACTGCCAAGGAAAAATTCTCCTCGAGGTCAGGCATGGTCTTCTTTCTGAAGAACTATGGCCTTTCCCAGACGACAGAAAGGAGTTTTTTCGAAAGTAAATCCGTTTAAAAAGTGATGAATCGGGGTCTTGAAAAATATAATTATCTTCACATCGATCAATATTTTGCAATATTTTTAAATCGATATCGAAAAAAAAATATGAAAAAAAAAATTTATCAGGAAAATATCGATCAAAGTTGAATAAAAAAATATCCATGAAAAATTCATCGACAAAATTTATAAGAAAAAATATCGATCACAAATTTATAGAAAAATTAACTGGAATAAAGTGAATCAACAAATAAATATCATTATTTGATTTTTATCGATTTTTATTGATTTATTTCCACCATTAAGTCTCTTCATAATCTTTCCTCTAATCTATTAAGAACAGGCATCTTGTTCTTTGAGTTGAGAGTTGGTATCGTTCCATCTCTGTTAAACAAGCAGTCTATTTCTCTTTCTCTCTTCATATCCTCTCCTTTGTGAATAACTTCATCTGGAGGCTTCCACGGTTCGCCTTCCCATTAAGAGGCCTCCCAGTTAACTTTCAAAAGCAATAGCATAATTTCGCCAACCAAGGAGAGTGAGTGAAAGAGAGATTGAGCGAGGGTGGATGGCATAAAGAGATAGAGAGTGAGAGAGATGAAGAAGGAGCGAAGGCGAGAGGAATGATCGAAACTTAATATTTACATAATGACTTCCGCGACATATAATTAAACGCCCGCCCCTGAAACACCTCGGCCACGGCGCATTTCCGCGAAGCTTAACCTCAGAAGTCAAAGTGAAACGCCATCATCTGCAATTTCCTCGCCTCCACCTTCGACTCTAACTCCACCAGCTCCTCCTCCTCCTTTGGCTCCCCCTTTTGCCATGCGATGAAATGCGAATGGAGCGTAGAAACCGCAACGATCGACCAGGTTCATTCCGTGGTACGTCGAGGGTCCATGGATCGCCTCATTAATTCAAATGTACCCTGGGTTAAAACTTTATGACTTCATTTCGATTTAGTTTCCGAGCGATCGTTGTTGAGTTTTCGCGGCGCGAGTTTTCCACATGTTTTCCCCAGTTGTTCGTGTTGTTGTTGTTATTGGCATTGTTGTTGTTATTGTCATTATTGTTGTTTTTATCGCTGTTGTTTGTGTTGTCATTGTTGTTATTGCTATTATTGTTATCATTCATGCTGCTCTCCATGTTGCTGATGTTGCTCGTGTTGTTGTCGCTGTCGGTGTTGCTGTTGTTAATTTTGTTGTCGGTATCGTTGTTGTTATTGTTGGCTGCTGTTGCCGTTTTTGTTGTTATGGCAGAAACGTGTTTGCAATTTTTGATTATTGATTGATCAGTGCGCTTGAACCTCCGTCTGACAGCCATCTGTCCGTCCGTCTGCCTGTCCGTTCCTCGCTCTATCCATCCATCCATCCGTCCGTCCACCGGTCTCTCCATCTGTCCGTCCGTCTGTGGTTCATTCGCTCGGCATCGTTTCCGCACACCTACAACCATTTAACACGCTCGATCGTTATTAGCGCCATCTGGTGCGCTCATGTTTCATCCTCTCCTTGATCCTCCCCACCTTCGTTTTCATGCCCGCCCCACAGACCACCTCGTGTAACCCGCCTCCCCAAACGCTCGGGTGAATGATGTGGCCAGTGCGACGCTGGTCGTTTCATGTTCACTGCGCATTCGAGCGACGATCGTTTGAGGAAACACAGACAGGCCTCCACGTCCTCCCCCGCTCCTTCGTCTCATATCGCCTTCTTTTCCTTGGTTGGAGTCTCCTTCGATTGGAGTTTTGTTTGAGGCTTCAATTGGTGTTTTGTTTGAGGCTTCGATTGGAATTTTGTTTGAGGCTTCGATTGGAGTTTTGTTTGCGCGATTTTATTACCCTCAGCTTGCTGTAGGATCGAGTGGCGATCGACGATCGGTGGTCGTCTGTTCGACGTTGAAGTCTCGCCTCTTCTCGCTTCGTCTCGTCTTCTCTCGCCTTCTCTTGTCCCGTCTTGTCTTGTCTTGTCTCGCCTTGTCTTGTCTTGCGTTGTCTTGTCTCGCTTGTACAGTTAGCTTTATGACGTGTGTCTAATTGTGGCCAATAAAATGGCGATAAATTCGTACGATCGACGTCCGACACCTCCATGTCCGAGGCGTCCACCAAGTGAAGTGATCGAACGAACCGACGATCGATTGTTTGATCTGATTGTTTAGCCTCGGGTCCAACCATCCGTCTGTCTTTGAGTCTGTCTGTCTTTGAGTTTGTCTGTCTGTCCGTCTGTGTACCGATCGATTTGTCCGTCCCTCCTTTAAGGCTGCCGTTGGCAAGTCAACCAATGAACGAACGCAGCCCAATTTTCCAACTCTTCATGCGAAGAAGGTGACCTTTCATCACTTTCCTGGGCCTCATTCTTCAAACCGTTTCATCATCATCTTCATCATCGACGGCGGCGGCCTCATAGTGTTCCCATGTTCCTAATTTCGGCAGACCCTCATTTGGTAACCTTTGGCCACCCTCATGAGGCCACGATGTTGCTCGTGTCTTCCTCAACGATTTCACTTGAGGCTGGCTTCTTCTCTCCGCTTCGGCCCGCCTCTGTGGCGGCAATGTCGGCATAATTTATAGCCTCCTCCTCGATATAGGTTGGTCGTGGTCAGTCATGAAACCGAAAGTCGCAATTGATCCTTGCGCCTGGGAATGTGGGGTTACCAAAGGGGAGGTGGGAGGTGGTGGATACCACTACGCTGTGGAGTCAAACGATGTGAGCTCTTGATGAGAAATTTGTTTTGGCATCGATCAATCGAACGATCGGACGATGGGCGATAGTGAAATGCGGGAGGAAATTTACTGGGAATACAGTGGTCGAATATGAACGTGAAGTAGTTGAGTTAGAGGACCTTTTTAAAGAATCATAAAGACCTACAACCCATAAAAAGTCATGGAGATCTTTATGAGATCTCAAGAGAATTTTATGAAAACACTAAAACTATTGATGAAGCAATAGAAACATCATCCATGGAATATGCTGAAAGAGTAAAAGTTTTCATGGTTCACATATGGAAAGGCCTGGAAGTTTTATCAAATTCTAATTGAAATCCTAGTAGACAGATATTAAGCCCTCTTGGACATGGCTCCAAAGATTCCCACACGCCTTCCGTCCACATGTTTCGCTTCTGTCGGCCCGAGAGGTCGTTGATCTCTCGTTGTAGGCTTGGAAACTGCGATATCATGATGTGCTAAATAGTTGGCAACTTGGACAACGATAGACACAACGGAAAGAGATAGGGCGCGAACTAGAACAAGAGGAAGGGAGGGAGGTCGAGAGGAAGCGGAACTTAATAAGCTTTTGGATCATGGAGGCCCTTCGAGTCATTGTCATTGGAGTTATGGGCGTCGTCGTCGCTGTTGTCGTCAGTTTCGATGTCGAAGTCGTCGTCAGTCGTCGCCATTGGTGTCGTTGTCGTTTACGTCTTGTTGTCGTCACCGTCAACGGCATCGGTGCCTGGGTGCGCAGGCTCGATATCGGTAGAACCATCTTAAACCCACAGCCATTTAAATCCATTTAGCGCCCAACAAGGGGGAGGAGTTGACGCAGAGTGTGGAGCATGGAGAAGGATTTGGCTCAGAGTGTGGAGCATGGGGAAGAAGGGGGAGGTGGGTGCTCATTACTGAGCCGCAAACATGAAACCCCATCGGGCCGAAAAGCGCCAGCTGATTTCGCCACGTTTCGGCGACGACTTCAAACACCCCAAAATCCATCTCTTTCTCACTCATTGACTTCAACAGTGACTTCAACATTGACTTCAATATTGACTCCACCATCGACTTCAACATCGACTCCTTCATCGACTCTGGCATCGATGACTCCGCCTCTCTCTCTGCTCCCCCGCCGCCCCATGATGCGAACACCAACACCATTGACTCCATGGCTATCAGAGCTCATGCCATCGTGTCGTGATCCACAATAATAATAAATTAATAGTTCATAAATGGTAATGATAAGCCCGCGGGACACATGGTACAACAGTAACAACATCTGTTGCTATAAAAACAACAACAACAACATTGAGACAACAACAACATTGAGACAACAACAACATTGAGACACCAACAACAACAATAACAACATTGGTACAACAACATCAACAGCTACAGTGTAACATATGATCTCAAACGCCCCAACATTAACATCTACCACAACACCGAATGAAGCTACAACACAATAACACCAAGGGGGAAATCCATAACAATAACAACAACTTCAACAACGGGAACAACAATAACAACAACATGGACAACAACTATAACATGAACAACAACAATAACATGAACAACAACTATAACATGAACAACAACAAGGATAACAACAACAATAACCAATAGCCACGATCACAAATTGGCGCACCGAAAATTGGCACCGAGCGAGGAAACCGGAGACCAATCGATGTTGCTGAACATTTCCTAAGGGTTTTTCAATTTCCATTTGGTTTCCTATTTATCTGCTCGTTGATTTTTCGTTGTCGACGTTGTTGTTGTTGTTGTTGTTTTATGTTATTGTTGTTTTTGTTATTGTTGTAATCGCTCTCTCCCCCCCTTAATCCTCAGTGGAGAATTGATATTTGATCTCGCATCAGTTTTGAACTTTGTTATAATTTTGCAACACTCCACAGTGTTGTGTGTTTGTTGTTGTTATTCGTTTATTCTTTTTGTCAATATATTTCTTGTTGTTGCTGTTGTCATTGTTCTTGCAGCTAAGGTGATTATGTCTATTGTCATTATTGTTACAAATGTTCTCTCGTTGTTGGTAATTTACAACAAACAACTCACGTGTTGCGCCCACTACGAAGGCAACGGAGACGACGGTTCAGGGACTGAGACTGTGGATTAGAAGGATAATTAATGGACGTCCTGAAAACCTTTGACTCGTGCCACGAAGTTCTCATTTAAATCGGCTTGAAGTGATTCGAACTTGGGGTTGAGAGACAGAGAAGTTGGGGGAGAAAAAGTTTGAGATATAAAATAGAAACAACAGAGTTTGAGGATAAAACAAATTGGGAGACAAAGAGTTTTACTGACTGAGAAATCGAGAACTCAGAAATCGTTGACTGAGAAATTGATGACTGAAAAATCACCGACTGAGAAATTGATGAAAGATTTCTGAGAAATGTATAAAGAGGAAATCAGAGGAAATCAAAATTTACTCGAATGGATTTGAAGCCATGAAAACTCAATATGTGAATCGAGTCCGCGAACAAATTCTCTACCAAAAAATGCATGTTAGAAATCGTCTCATGCAACAGACTGCATTCAAGTGGACTCCTTCACCCGGAAGACCTTCGAAACCATCTGCAAACACCTGTCGAGCTCTCGCCTCGGTCGATAGCCATCACATGGCTCCATCAAATGCAATCCTTCTCTTTCTATTTCTTCCTCTCCTTCTGCCTCTCTTTCTCTGTTGCTCCTTCTCCCTTGACGCGCCGGCATGATTTCGTAAATCACTTGGCAATTTCAGAAATAAAACCAACCAAAGACGAAAACGTTTCCACCTCCTCCAGCGCGTAGAGGAAGCTCAATGCGTTTGGCGTTTTCCTCTTCCTTCCCATTGCCGGCACCGACTGCCGACTGCCGACAGCCTTCCTGATCGGCCCCTCGGCCCGCGGGTCAGTCAAATCCCACCTCTGGTCTATCCCTCGCCACCTCTTCGCAGAGTTCTCCGCACTCCATCCAATCTCCAGTCGTTGCCGGCGACTTCCTTGCCTTGAGAAGCACTATGTGAGAAAGCCAGAGGTAAGAAGTGAGAAAGACAGGCGGTAGGAGTGAGGTACAGAAAGAGGGACAAAGAGGGAGGTAGAGTGAGTGAGACAGAGACCACCAGGAGTGAGCGAGAGAGGTTGATTTCCTCTGATTGTCGCTGCGAGTCATATCGGAGCCGGGCGAACGAAAACGCGCCGAAGCGATGCGAGAAAATCTCAGTCGCTCGAAGTCGAGGTTGAATTTTTCCCTGAGTGACGGCGACGACGTCGACCCTCGTTGAAGGGGACGATGTGGGGTTTGGTGAGGAGGTGAGGAAAAAACGCAGTGAAAAAACGTTTGATTCGCCGTTTGAAAACGGCGGCCGTCACCTCGGATCGGGGCTGCATTCGTTGGTCAATTTCTGACTGAGCCGCAAGAAGAAGGAGAAGAAGAGGAGGAGGAGGTGGTGGTGGTAGAGGAAGATCAAATAACAATAAGGAAATGAATAATAACAACAATGCTAGAACAACAATAAAAATAATAATGCAGAAAATAGCAGTGCAAAAAAAAGAAATAATGAAAACAAATTTATAAAAATGTCTAGAAAAAATAATATCCACAGAAATTGAAAAATAAAAAGTGTGCGCATGCGCATCACAATGTTGTTGGTGTTGCACCAAATGACAACAACAACAATAAGAACAACAACAACAGCCGCCTATTCGCACCGTCATTGCAAAGATAGTTATTACAGAAAATTGTTGTTGTTATGCAGAACCTAGAGTGGTCGAAGGAGGAGGTGAAGGGAGGGGGTTCTCAACACGAGGGTCTCTTCTCGCTTCGGAAAATCGCTTCGGGCTCTTGACCTTAACCTCACTTTAGTTGCGCACTCGAGCGCGGCTTCGTTCGTCTCCCTCTCCTCGGATCTTCGGCGAGCGACTCCCACGATTTTCCATTCACCCCGATGGTTGTTGTTGTTGCTGTTTTTGTTTCTCTTGTTGTTGCTGTTGTTTTTGTTTCTCTTGTTGTTATTGTTGCTTTGGTGTTCGCTTGAGTTTGAAATTTATGAATTGCGATTTTCAATTGAGCGGTTGCCTATTTTTCATTTAGATCTTCTTCTCTTCGTCTTCCACTTTGCCTACCTCTTTGTCTCCTCCCTTGTCTCCCTCTCATTCTTCTATCTCTCTTCTCCTTCTACCGCTCTTTCTTTTCCTCCTCATCTTTCCTTTGACTACCTCTCCTTCAATTGCTTTGAGGAAATCTCAGAGTCGAGTGGATCCTCCAACATTCCGGTAACAACGACCGAAACCTCAAATGTATTTATTTTTGTTTAATCAAAATTCATTTTTTATCAAATCAATTTTTATTTATAACGGATAGAAGTCCTCTGGAACCCTTCAAATTGTCTCAAAGTCTTCAAATCAAAATCCTATAAAGAACTTTATCTAAAGAGAATCAATATCATCCTAAAACCTTTAATAAAAAAACCTCATATAACTCTTGTATCACACGCTCCCCTACCAAAGAGGAAGTTGTGTGGAAGTCATTTAATCGATATCATGATACCCGAAATATGTTACGCATACGCCTCGCAGCCACCACATCACCGATGCTTGTGACAACTTGTAAATGTCCATTTAAATTTCCATTCATCTGGATGTCTATCCAAAAATCTGTCCGCTCCATTATTCATATGTTCGTTCATTCGGCAGTTCCTTTATATGTTCGTCCATACGACCATCTGTCTGTCCATCGGTGTGTCCATTTGTCTGTCCATCCGTCTGTCTTTCCATAGGCACCGAAAATCATTCGCACCTGCAGCTTCTGAACGAGGCCCGAAGTCATCGACGAGACGCACGAATGGACATCGACGACTGGCCGCGAGTGACAGCAATCGAAGAACCTGACGGCAACAGTTGCTCCTGTTATTGTTGTTCCTGTTGCTGTGTTTGTTGCTGTTGTTGCTATTGGTGGCCAACGAACGCCTTAAGCAGGCTTAATGAGAGCAGTTGCCGGCGATTGAATAACACACGTCGTGTCGGACATGACTTAACGATGACAACGACGACGACGGCGGTGATGAAGAGAGTGAGAGAAGGAGAGAGAGAGACGTAGAGAGGAATGAGAGAGGGAGAGAGGAGGAGGAATGAGAGAGGGAGAGAGGAGGAGGAATGAGAGAGGGAGAGAGGAGGAGGTAGAAAGACGGAGCAAGACAGTATGAAGAGCACATCGAGGGAATGCAGAAAGTGGAGCGAAGAGGGAAAACTTATGTATGTAAATTGAGTGCAACATCAAAAATTTCGAATGATGTAACATTTATTAAATTGCAACAGCATGTAAAGGGAGCAACAAGAGTAACAAAGTAACATAAACAGCAACAACAACAGTAGTATGAACAACAATAATATGAACAACAGCAAACATTTCGAACAATAACAACTGCAACAACGACAATAACAAGGAGAGCAGAGCAACAGAAATCAGAAAACATGACTTCACTTTACCGAATTTAATCAGGAAAATTTTCAGTTTTGAATTTTTTCCGCCAACACCATCAGCAACAACAACAAGTGAGTAACTGAAATAGAAACGACAACAGCAACAAAAACAACAACAACAACATAGTAACACAACAACAACATAACATGACGAACTCAAACTCAACTCAAGCGAAGTGAAAGTGTTTCTGTTTCTGTTGTTGTTTCAGTTGCCGCCGAGCAACGCATGATGTTGTCTTTCTGAGTGCGTTGTTTTTGTTGTTGTTTATGTTTGTGTTATTGTAAGTGTTTTCGGTGATGATTGTTGTGGTGATTGTTGTTGTTGTTGTTGTTGTTGCAGCCAATGCTGGACACATGTCCTTGTTCAATCAAATCCAATGAAATCAGTCGGAAAATCAACAGCAACAGCAACATTTGAGGTAAGCCACAATAACAAGAGGACCGACCAACAAAAACCAATGCAATAACAACAAAAAGGAGGACCAAAAACAACAACAACTAATTGTGAAATAACAACAAAAATAACAACGAGCGGCATTTTGACCATTCAAAATGCCTCGAAAAAGACTGGAAGCCAAATTTAAATTTCGAACTCGAGAGAGGGAAAAAAACGAGACAGGAAAAGGATTTCGTCTCGAGTTGATTTCGAAGGAAATGCATGCGATCGAATGTTGTCCGGAGGAAGCGGAAGTGGCGAGCGATGAGATGTAGGCAACAACAACAAAACAACAACAACATCAACTACAACAGCTACCAGAGTTTTGCACAGAGGAAATGAAGTCAATGAACAATAATCTCTAATAAATTGTATCACAGTTTTTTATTTTGTTACAAATTGTGTTTTCATATTTTTATTTATGATCGAGTTAATATTTATAATGAAATTAAATCAATTCGCTTTGAAAATTCAATATATTTGAAGAGGATTTAGTTAATTTTTTTTTTTTATATTGAATTGGATTCGTGAATTTTGAATTTCGCGATCCAATGCTGACTGAAGAATATAAATTTAATCTCTTCTATTGGAAGTAAACTTGGAGAAAAAAACTACGATTGATTATGTGAACAACTTGTTGTTGTTCTGGTGTCAAATTATTGCTGTTCGATTTGTTGCTGCATCGCGAGTTGCGGCAACATCGATTGACAATAATAAGAACAACAACAATATCAACGACTTCAACTATTACAACGACAACAATCCCAGCTATAACAAGAATGGCGACAACTTCGACGGCAAAGAGAACAACGACAACAATAACAAGAGCGATTACAAAAAGAACAACAACGACGACAAAACGACAGCAATTGATACAAGAACAACAGAAACAATAACAAAATTAACAACAACGACGACAGCAATTGCAACAAGAACAACAACAACATGGCATATGCATGTTACTCAAGACACAAAACTTCTTAATTTGCAGCTCGAATCTGTGGCAAATTGCAAGGAACATGCAACAGCAGTGACAAAAAAACAATAACGACTACAGGAATAATAACAACAACAACAAAAACAATAACAACAACAATATGTTGATGTACCAAAACAACAACAGAGAGGAGAAGAAGAAAAAGACAACCACAAAGAAGTGAAGCAAAAGGAACAACAGAGAGAAGAAGAAAAACAACACCGAAGAGATTTAGAAGAAAAACTACAACAACATGACAACAACGATATCTAGTAGAAGAACAACAACAACAACGATATCTAGTAGAAGAACAACAACAACGATATCTAGTAGAAGAACAAAAACAACGATATCTAGCAGGAGAACAAAAACAACGATATCTAGCAGGAGAAGAACAACAACAACGGTAGTGGCTGTGGTCAGAAAAAATCACCCGATCATTTCATTGTGACGCAGTCGCTCCAATCGCTGTTCCAATATTTGTCTCACCATTTGCCTTCCTTCTTCGCTTGTGCGACGCGGTTTCCGTTTATCGTCTCCGATCCATCGTCTCCTTTTCATCGTCCCCCCATTCCATCGTCTCTCGTCCATCGTCTCCATCCGTGGACTCGGAATCGGATCCGTCTCTGGCCGAGACTTCATCGACGTCTTTGTGTCGTCGTCTCGAGCTCGAAGTTCCAACATTCGATCGAGTTCGTGAAATAGGCGTTCATTTGTCTGGCCAACGAATGTCCGTGGGCTCCGACTCTCTTTCTGTCTGTCTCTCTGTCCGTCTCTTTGTCCCTCTCTCTGTCCATCTTTCTGTTCATCTATCGGGACAACTGCCTTTCTGTCTGTCTGTCTGTCCGTCTGCTTGTTTGTCAGTCCGAGTACGAGCAACGGTTGTTGTTGTTGCGACAAATAATGAAGTGACAAAAGTTAAAAATGGACGATCGAACGAATGAACGACCGAACAACCAATCGTCTATCTGTCTATATGTCTGTCTATATGTCTGTCTGTTGGTCTGTTGGTTTGTCTGTCTATATGTTCGTCTATTCCTCTGTCTATTCATCTGTCTGTCCATCTCTCTGTCCAACAATCTGTCCGTCCAAACGCCTGAATTCGATCCGTGCGACTGTCGCAAGTCTGGCGACGATTGAACGGAAAATAAATCGATTGAAAGCGCTAATTGAAAGAAAGTCCAAACGACCAAGCGGCTGAATGTGCCAAGGAGGGAGAGTGAGAGAGAGGGTGAGAGCGAGAGGGAGAGAAGGAGAGAGCGAGAGGGGAAGAGCGGGAGGGAAACAACAAGACAACATTTGTTTGCCTAATTGGACAATATTTCGTGTTAATTATTTGGCTTACTTCTCACCTCCTTCTCTCTCTCTCTTTCCTTCCCGTCCCCATCTCTCGCACTCGATCATTCTGTGGGTTTTCAGAGCAGTCTTTTTGACTCTTGGCTCGACACCATGTCTCTTTATCCCGTACAACTGGGAGATTATTCGATATTTGTGGACTAAAAAATCTCATTAAAGCTGTTAGTGCGGAATAACATATTTATCTCATAAAAGAATAAACTCCTTTTACATGTAACTCCAAATAAAAATTTTGAAATTACGAAAAAATTTTAATTTTATAAAAAAATTTGAAATTTTTGAAAAAAATTTGAAATTTATAAAAATATGTTTCAATTACAAAAAAATTAATATTACATAAAAATATTTAAAATTTTTATGAAATCAAAATGACACAAGAAATTTTAATATATTACTTTCATTTTAAAATTTTTTGTGATAAAATTTTAAATGCAAAAAAAAATTTAAATCGCACCGACTGAAAAACCACAAAAATATTAAAATTACAACCAAAATTTTAATAATAAAAAAAAATTTTTAATTACAAAAAAATTCCAAATTACACAAAAAAATCAACAAAAAAACTTTGCAATAACAGAGGAAATTTAAAATAACACAGCAAATTTAAAAAACAAACAAGAATTTTTTAAATTACACAAAATTGTTTTTCCTAACATTTTTCAATTATCTCCATATAAAATCATAACTAGGAGTTAACTAAATAAATAACTTTTAATAGAAATAAAATGTTAAACTGAAAGTGGAAACGTTTAATAAACGGTTTGGTCCCCGGTTATCCGAGTCATTATCTGTTATCCGAGTCATTATCTGTTATCCGAGTCGTTATCTGTTATCCGAGCAATTAAGAATGATCGTAAAAATCAATAAATAAAATTACAAACGATCGGTTTGAACATAAAATGATCTTAATAATAACGAACGAACGAAAAAAAAGAAAGAAGAAAAACAATAACGACTGCAGCAGTAACGATGCTTTGGCCATGAAAGTTGACCATGGTCGAGTGGTGGCGATCGATGATGGGGAAGAGGAGGAGGCTATCGGGGGAAGGGAGGTAGGATCGACATCGGACGCCTCTGCCGGACGATCTGCCGGACGATCTGCGACGTGATGCCGCCAAGAGCCTGACCAAGAGACCTCCTTCGATGGGGAAATCAATTTTAATGTTCTCGTAAAAACACATCGACACCCACGGTATCATAATGACAACAACAAAAACTCAATAAAAACAAAAAAGAATAATAACTCGGACAACAACAACATTGATGACCAACAGCAACAACAACAACAAATGACAACTTATGTAAAACTTGCACGGAATCGAGACCACGACGCCGAAACCACCAGAAGGAGCAGGAAGGAGTTCATAAACTTCTCTCAATCTCTCTCGGTGGCAAAAAAAGGGGGAGGTTGGGAGGTATGCGATTCGGCCGAGAGGAAAAACAAACAAAAGCCACGGCAATTGAAATCGTTGATTGAATCAAATTTCCGCCTCCCCCGCCCGGGATCCGATCGGCGATCGAAGCCTATGGCATCATTAAATATTTTATTATTTCCATATTTCGGTGTTGGATTCTTCTAGTGGACGATGTCGTTGTTGTTGTTGTTGTTGAAAATTGCGCATGCGCACGTATTTTTCTCGTCCCTGACCGTCCCTGGCCCTGCCTCTGACGACTCCCCTTTAGCCTTTTTCTTCGTTGTGGTCAACAAAGTGTGAGATCGCTCACAATTGATAGCGCCATCGTGTTGGTTGCTGTTGTTTGTTGTTGTTGTTGATGGTGGTTGTTGCTGTTGTTTGTTGCTGTTGTTTCATAATTTGTTGCAATTGTTGCCGATGTGATGTGGCTATGGTTATTGTTGTTATCATGTAGTTTTTATTGTTGTTCATGTATTGTGAGAAATATTAACAAATGAAAATTTGGCCATTAGCAATATTTTCGATCGTTCGAAACTTGTTGTTATCCTTGTGTTCATCGGTCGACAACAACAACAACAACAACAAAAACAATAAAAATAACAACAATATTAGAAACAACAACAAAGTGTTTATTACCAATTACAATTGGTGCTTTTTATTAGTCTCGGCATCATCAATTGTTGTTGTTGGTTTTTATGGAAGTTTTGCAGATTTTGTTGTTGGTGTTTATTGAAGTTTCGATGTTGTTTTTTTTTGTTATTGTTGGATGTTTTTGATGTTTCATGTAGTTTTTGTTGCTATTTTTGATTGTTGATGTTATGGCTGATGGTTAGAGTTGATGTTTTTGTTGGTTGTTGTTAATGGCTAGTGTTCATGTTGTTGTTGATTAGTGTTGATGTTGATGGTTCCTGTAAGATGTTGTTACCGCGCACAAACACAATATTTTCCACTTCTTTATCGTTCGAGGAAGCGTCGTGAAAATTTCCATACAACACCGATCGGTGCAAATTAAAGAGATTCCGCCGATCGGTGACGCCTCCATCGACGTCATCGGCTTCACGGTGGATCCGATGGACGAAGGTGTTTGTGTGAGATTTTGTTTTATACCGAACAAGAAAAAAAAAATAATTTACAACAAAAGAAAATTTTTCACATGACATTTTGTTGAGTTTTACAATTTTTATGGTTTCATAATATAATAAAAATATTTTTTCTCTTTTAATCTTTCTATTTTCATAATTTTCCATTTTCCAATATCATCTTCTCTATCTCTTTCCCACCATGTTCAGATCTCACATTTCTCTCCTATTTCTCACACAATGGTTTTATTCTTCTTGCCACTATTTTGTTGTTATTATTGTTTCTATTGATGCTATTGTTGTTGATGATACAGTAAATGTTGTTAAAGTTTCCACCATTGTCAATAAGTTTATGCACCACGTGACCAATAAACATTCATGGCAAATGACAGCAACAATAACAACTGAAATTGCAACTACAACAATAAATATTGAAACAACAACAACATTCACATTGAGATAGTAACAATAACAACAGCATCAAAAACAATAACAACAACAGAAAAGGTGGTAACGACAACAATAACAACAACAACAATAATAATTATTAAGCCAAAAATCCTCACGAAGCGAAATTTTATTGGCGACGTATTAAAAGTGAAAAGAGATAAAGCGAGAGGAAGGGAGAGAGAGAGAGATGGAGAAATGAATTTGCATAACTTTGAGAGGCACGATTTCAGGACGACAGAAGCAACAAAAACAATACAAACAACAATTACAACAACAACACAATATCAAAAACAAACCGAACAACAACAACATCAAAGTAGCAATATCAACAATAATAACAACAACCATAACTTGAGGATATTAAGCGGAAATCTAAGATCGCAAAATTTCAAGTCGACATCGCGAAATCCGTGGAAAATTCGCAATGACGTGAGAGAGTTAGAGAAGGATAAGGCGTGTAAGAAGGGGAGAGAGAGGGAGCGAAAGAGAAAAGAAGTGGGAGCGAAAGAGAGGGAGAGACAGAGAGATGGATAGTCCGAGGGAGAGCGAGAAGGACCGGGAGGTGTTCAATTAATTGAGTTCAGAGGTCGACCTGGCGAACGAATTCCCTCCATTGAGTTTCGACCACTTCCTCAATGAAGGAGTCTCCTCGGGGTTGACGTGCGTACGATTGCCCTGTTCAGATCGTGCAACAACAACAACAACAACATCAACAATAATAACAACAACAATTCAACAGTGTTGCAACATCAATGGACTCCGCGTGAGCTCCTTTTTCGGCGCCATCGTTGACCAATTGGCTGCAGGCGAGAACGACGACGACCACGACCACGAGTACGACGATAACGATTACGATGATGATAATGACGAGATCATGACTATGATAATGACGAGATCATGACGACGACGATGATGATGATGAAGACGACGTTGACGACGACGCATTGAGTCGATTCAAATGTTTCAGGATGCAATTGTCGAAATGTCGTACGAAATGTCTTCGACACGATTTCCACATATTTTCCACAATCCTTCCATCGTTGTCGTTATCGTCATAATCTTCGTTGTCGACGTCAGCGTCATCATTATTGTCATTGTCATCGTCGTCATCATTATTGTCATTATCATCGTCTTCATAGTCGTCATTATCATCATCATCGTTGTCGCCAGTGCCATCTGTTGTCATCTATCGTCCCTTGAGGCCGCCGCCCCCTTCCTTCTCCATTGACTCCTTTGCATGCCATTGAGTGACGATTTTCCAGCCACTGACGTTCGGTTGCCCAATCGTTTGGTCGGCGCTTCATCGCTTCCGACTGTGGATCGGCCTGGCGCCTACCTTTGATTGGTCCCACGATGACACGACTCAACCTCAGGCCTTCTTCACTCACTGATGGTGGGTCTCGGTCTGTTCAGAAGATACTTCGGGGAGACCACGAAAAAATCACAAAGAGTCCACGAATTGGGAAACGCTGTGACTTTTGTCCGTCCATCGCTTCGTCTGTCTCGTTCGTTCGTTCGTTCATCACTCGGTCGACACGACGCGACGTCTCGTTGCAACAAAGTTGCCGACAGAAGCAGCGGAAGATGGCAACAACAACAATGAGGATAATAACAACAACAAGCGGCGCTATGCTAATTACAGCGGTTGATTCATGTGATGCGATGCGAAGACGATGACGACGGAAGGGGGTTCAAAGCGAGAGGGCGGGGGTCCAAAGAGGGGGTGGAGGGGCCTATTTTTAAGTGCGTCGTGCATCGCTGCAGTTGCGTAAAAGTTTCGCCGTGATTTATAGGAATTTTGTGGGGATTTTTTTTCAGAAAATCATAAGAAGATGAAGACTAAGACGAAGAGACCTAGAAGAAGATGGGAAGGAGAGGAAGAAGAAAAAATATGGAGAGAAAGAATAAAAAGATGGAGAGTCATATGTAGAAGAAAGAGATGGAGTGATCTGTGTAGAAGAAGAAGATGGCGAGACCTGTGGAAATTTATGCGAAGAATTTTGAAATATTTAAAATATTATTTACGACAGCGGAAATGGACAGCGGTTGGTGTTCGCCGAGACATCGTGTTGTGCATCATGTGATTTATAAAGCCTTTTGGTCCCTTTGGTTAGAGTGTGTTGTGGAGAGGGGTGAGAAGCATGAGGAGGCTGATCATCATCGATCATCGAATACTTAGCGATTGCCACACGACTACTCCGTTTTCCTATTAAGAATTTCGTCATCGAGAGATTTCAAAAGAATATAAAAAATGCAACGAGAGAGAGAAATATATCAACTTCTTATTTATTGCTAGAAATGAACTCGAGTATTCTCATTTATGGGTTAAAATTAACCCGGGTACTTTCAATTATCTCTTGATATGAGCCCGGGTACTCGATTCTCTCAAGCGACGTCACTCGGGAAACTGACGACAGTTCGATTTCCGGTTTACCACGGTCAACCTCTTCTCCTTCTCCACAAATTGATCCCGATCGGCACGTGACATCGTTTTCATTGCGAATGAAAGAAATAAATTTCGATTGACGATCACAAAGAGAAGGAGAAGGAATGTGGAAGAGAGAGAGAGAGAGAGAGCAAAGGATTTGAGGATTCTTATCGTGATCAAAGAGTAACCGAAACGAAAAACTCTGGTACTTAGAGATAATCAAAAACATGGCGAGTGGAAGTGGATGCAAAAACGAAATCGAAACTGAATTCGAGGCAGGAATCGGAGCCAGAGTTGAGATCAAGATCGAAAGAAAGAGTGAGAGAGAGAGGGGGATCAGGAGAGAGGGAAAAGAGAGCGAGAAGGAGAGGGAAACGAGAGTAAGAGGGAAAACGAGAGTGAGAGAGAAAATAAGAGCGAGAGTGAAAAAAGTGGGAAAAAAACGAATACGAACGCGAGACTTTAGACAATCAATCAGTAACGATTTTTCGCTCAATTAGACATCATCATTCAATCTGCAGTGGTTCGTGCGCTCACGTGACCAAAACCACAACAAAAACTAAAAAAATATAATATAAAAAAAAATCCATAACAACAATAAATAACCACAACAACAATATCAACAAGAAAATCATCAAACAAAGTTAACAATAACAACACGAACAATAACAAATGGTCGACAGAGAGCGCAACGAGCGTAACTGTTGCCAAATTGGGAACGAATGCAAAACCATCGAAAGGGAGGAGGAGGCAGGACCAGCAAGAGAGAGAGAGAGAGAGAGAGGAGATGAAAGAAGAAGTGACGGATGAGACGGTATGGCTTCTGAAGATGGTGAAGATGATGACTGCGACAATGGATGGATCGCCGAGATCGAGACGAGACGATGAAGAAAGAAGCGGCAAACAAAGCCGCAAAGCAATTTCATCACGATACTCTATAGTTTACATTATAGTTTGTGGAATCTGAGGAGGCTGAAATCGTTGAAATTGGAGATGGAGTCAGAGCCAAAGAATGAACAAGTGAGAGAAGTCAGGAAGGAGGAAAATGTGTGAAAACTAAAAAAAAACTTTTTATATCTTCGATGTAAACATAAATTAATCGAGATTTTTGAGTAGAACGATGGATTCAATCGAAGTTTAAACAAGTAGAATAGAAGGAAAAAAACTATAGTGAAGCATGGAAAAATGTTTAAAAAGACGAAAGAATATTTTTATTCCTTTGATATAAACACAAATCAAAGAAATATATCGATTTAAATAATATATATCGATTTTCTCTCCAAAGTAACCGGTACTCGCTCACCTGACGACCCATTAACTCCGATTTGAGACCAAAGGAAATCGCATCCTCGATCGATCGAACGACTTAAAGCCAATTTACACGATCTGCCCCAGGAACGATCCAACAAGTAACCGGTTCGGCATTACAATTGCTAATCAGATGTTCAGTGGGGAGAGGGCAACGGAGGGAAAAATGTATGTTTTAACAATTTCATTTCGAGCGGAAACGTAGAAAGTATGAATCGAATCAAAGAAACGAATGAACGAACGAACGATGGCCGATTGAACGAATGAGCGAATGAATCGCATGCAATCGTCGCGAGATAACGAGATGAAAACAAAAGTAACGAGTGGTAACGACTAACGACTACTACAAACAAGCATTGACTACAAATAATCAGCAGCAACAACAACAACGTAGAATAATAATAACAACAACAAATAATGGGTAACAACAACTATAGTGATGGCAACCACATTGCAATGCCATGCGATAATGATGGCAACAAAAGGAAAACGAGGACCAACAATCGCACTCATCATCATGGAGTGAAAGAGGGAGGGAATGAAAGAGAAAGAGATTGAGTAGAGGAGAGAGAGAGAGAGCAAGGAGGAAGACGATAATCAGTTCAATAAAACGAATCTAAGTGGAACTCATAATCGGACAAACAGCAGATCAAACCGATCGAGCGATCAGCGGATCGGGTTAAGTTAATGAGCTTAACTAAGCGAGCAGATCGACGAGATCGTCAGAGGACAGACAGACAGACAGACAGATGGATGGATGGACAGACACGAAACAAGACAAACGGACAATCAGCAGGCAATCGCCGGACATAAAGATGGACGGATGGATGGATGGATGGACATGGACGGCAGCACAGTAGCGATCGCCAAGCAAATATTTGCGAAATGGATTCCGCAGAAAAGGCGATGGGATCGCACGATCCTCGCGGCGATCGAGGAAAATTGCAAATGAGTGGATGGAAATGGAAATAGAAATAGAAATGAAAATGAAAACAAAGATGACGATGGAGATGATGATGAAAAAATAGAAAATAAAATGAAACGAAAACTCGACTCCGTTCGAGGATCGTTTGCTAGAGAGATCGTCCGGCGATGATCGCTAACGCTGGTGGAAATATTAATAAGCTCCATGTGAGCAGCTCATTAGCAGCGCCCGAGAGTTGCCAGATCGATGCGATGCGATGCTCGGTCACGAACTGGAGCAATTGATTCGCGGATCGTGTGCGATCGGGCGGGAGTCGAACGAGTCGAACGGGTCAAAGGGTCAGCCGGGGCAACCGACCGAGTGGCGCCTGGACCGCAGGACCCTCGTCATCGACCCCGGCCGACTAGAGTCGAGGCGGGATCGTCGTGTCGATCTGCATGCAGCTAATTATAAAATGAACAAATGGTGCAACGGGAGAAACTGGGGGGCGGGACGACAACTGGCCACATCGCCTCGTCGATCGATTTGTTGTCACGGAAGTCGACGGCAGCGACCAGAAATCGACAATGACGACGGAGACGACGACGACTGATCATGCTCTGACCCGAGGGAGAAAACGAAGCTCTCTCTCTCTCCGCCTTTTGTGAAAAATAGAAAGAGACGACGGAAGGCAGGGTGCGGAAAGTTTGAAGCGAAAATGGAGTAGAGGAAAGGAAAACGTGTTGCACGATTTCTTTGTTGCCGATTCTGAATTTAGTGACTGCGTGGACATATTTGGGCAAGAGACAAACAACTGAGGTAACAATATTGAAGTCTGTAGCCAACAACAACAATAAAAACAACAATGAGAGAATAAACCAACTTCCAGTCAAAGGGCCAACCAAACAAGGAAAGCGCAGTCGTCGATCGTCAGCGACATGGGAAAGTGTTTGAGGCGACAAATTCGAACAAAAGCAAGCAGCAACAAAAACAACAACAACTTTTTTGGGAGCGATCTTTCAATTGCAACCTTTGACTGGAAATTTGTAACAAGAAATTGTTGTTGTAGTAGATGTTGTTGTTGTAGTAGTAGTTGTTGTTGTTTTTGTAGTAGCTGTTGTTTTTGTTTGGATTGTTCTTCCTGTTTCGATTGTGAGAGTCTTTTTTTTGAAATGGTTTTCTTTGTTTTTTTTTCGTAATAGTGGGAGTTGTTGTTGTTGTTCTTGCCTGCCTACGGCGTGAATTCAAATGATATTTAATTCGATTCACCGTTAGGTCGTCGACACACGCATCCGTCCCAACATCGGCCCCTTCGACCAGCTCCCCTTGACCAATTTAACAATCCAAAACTTCTCCTGTCCCAAAGTCAACGAGGTGAATGATCGCCTTCTCCTCCTTCTCTCCTCCTACTCCCCACCCTTCTCCTTCTTTCTTTCTACTTCTGTTCTATTTCTTCATGTCATTCATCCACCCGCTGATTCATTTCCAAATTGTTCTGGGCCATATCTTCCGGCCAGATCTCGACCATATCCAGGTTGTCTTAGCTGCCACATTCCCGATCTCTTTACACCTTTGTCTTTCCACCTTCTTCTTCTCACCCCCCTGTTCTCGCCTTCTTCTTCCCACCTTCCTCTTCTTACTTTCTGCACCCAACTCTTCTACAAGCCAAGACAAATCATGGCTCGTTGGTTACGATCGAGGTCTGCGAGAACAGAACGAAACCATGCGTCGTCGTAGTTTTTTCCTCTCTCTCTTCCATGGTTGTGGAAAAGTTCATTGGGCACCCGTCGCTTTTGGCCACAAGTGGCAACGCTCGACTGGCCGTCGGTGTTCGCACCATGGTTCGGTCGGTGTCGAGGGTGGTGGAGGAGGTGGAGAAGGTGATGGTGGAACGACAGAGAGGGAGTCGTCGGAGGGGGCGTGACTCAAGTGAAGGCGAGTGAATGACTTTGATTTTCTCTCGCCTTCGATCCGGACACCGACGTCGACGTCGGCTTCGGGAACGCGCCACCTCGAGATGACATGTACGAGGGAATGTCGGCGTTGGCCAGAGGCGCCATCAACTGCAACAACAACAACCACAAGAGTGACAGCAACAAACAACAACTAGCAACAAATAAGAAAACCAGGTTCATGGAACTTGGGGAGTCGAAGGAAGGCGATGGTGAACGCCCTGATCACGCCATGGGGAAGAGAGAGAGAAGCGATGGAGCAGGAGCAGGGCGTGGTCCGGATGAGCGTAAGATTAGCGTATCGAGAGTGTGCGAGAGATGAAGAAAGATATAGCAAACAAATAGTAAATGTGAATTCGTTTGAGATGATCTTGCAAAAGCTTTGGCATTTTGATGAAGATCAAGAGCATTCGGAATATTTGTTATTTATTTTAATAATTATTGTTGTTTATTTAAAGTAATACTTGTTATTGATTTGTAAGAATTATTTTTATTTTTTCTTAATAATACTGTTTTTATTTTAAATCATTAGATATTTATTTGTATAAATCTTTGTTTTTTATTTTTAAAAATTATTGATTTTATTTAAATAACAATTGTTAATTCTTTTTATTTTTTGTTATTTATTTAAAAAAAAATTGAATTTTATTTTTAATAATTATTATTGTTTGTTTTTAATAATGATTGTTTTTAATTTCAAAAGAATATATATTCATTTTTAAAACCTATTTTCATTGTATTATATACTATTATCTACTAAAGTCTCTAAAGTCTCTATCTAAAGACAATTTATCGTTGTAGGCAACTGAAACTGCAACAGAAAGTCGTTGCTGTTAAGTTCATAATCAAGTTGAATGAGAAAGGAAACACCTGATGCTGCATATATAGCTAGTAATGACAATAAAATAAAAATAGTCATAACAATACTATCTATGCAATATCAGCAATAACTACAAAGACTATACTAAAAAATGCAAAAGTAAAAACAAATACAATAATAGGATCAAAGTCAAACCTAAGTTAAGCACAAACATTAAATTTTCAAGTTTATTTGGGAGACAATGGCAATAATAATGGTAATAAAAAAATAACAACAATAGCGACAAAAACAAAATTATGGAATAATAAAAATAAAAAATTCATAGAAAAAAAACGAAATCATAAAAAAATGTTATAAAAATAATTGAAAAATAAGACAAAAAATTCAAACAAAAATAAAACCAACAAACATGACATCGAAAAAATATTTTTATTATTAAATTAATCTATGTTGTTGTTGGTTATTGTTTTGATCTTTTTCTTGTTTTTATGTTGTTGTTGTTTTTGGGGATTTGATTTTTGTTATTGTATTGTTATGGACATCATTTGTTGCTTTTGGTTATTGTCAAAATATCAATGTGTGTGGGCCGGCAGCTTGCGATTTGACATTTTTGATAATGTTAGATGAGAAAACACCAATAACAACGACAACAAAAACATAACAACAACACTCCAACAACAATTGAACTACAATGTAAGAATAACAGAAAAAACAATAACAACAGAAGAAACAATAACAACAATAAGAGCAACAATGAAAGCAACATCTCCACAAAAAATGGTGAATGAGAGAAAAACTACTTTCTTCAAAAAACGCGACAGGAAAACACGCTGACGTCGCTGACCGTCGTCCACATCGCTGGCGGCCGAAAAAGAAGTCAAGGAAACTACAATAACAACAACAATAACAGAAGCAACACCACCAGCAACTTCCAAAAACACTAGGATCAACCAAAATAACTAAAACAAAAATGGTGTCCGCGTTAATGTTTCCAACAGCCTGCGGTTGTTGTTGTTGTTGATTTTGTTGTTGTCTCCTAATCGAATAACAAAACAAAAACAACATTGGCAAAATGACTACCAAAAATGACGCCATTGTCTTTAAGCGTTCAACAATTACAATTTGTTGTTGACCATGTTGTTGTTTTTGTTGTCATTACTCTTGCCCCTGATATTGCTGTTGTTGTCATTAAACGTTTGTTGCATTGTCTTGTAGTTGTTGGTATTGTTGTTGTTGAAATTGTTGTAATAATAGATGTTGGTTGTTGTTATAATTGCAGTTGTTGTTTTTAACTGTTTGAAGTTGTTGTTTTTATTGAAGTTGTTGGTTGTATTAATTGTAGTGTTTTTGCTGTCCGTTTTTATGTTGTTTATGGGGTGGAGATCAACAAATTTCTTCATGTACAACACCGACCATTCGCGAAAAAGTGGCACCACTTTTTGTCTTTGACAATCACGAGGAAATGAGCACAGATCCGATCGTAAGATAAGGACGGGATGAAAGAAAGAGAGAGCGGTAGAGAGAAGGACTCCAACGTAAATTTAATAAATTCTATCAAAGAAAATTATTTTTGTTTTTATTTATAACTAATTTTTATCACTTTTTAATAATTGTTTATTTTCAAACTACATTTTCGGAAATTAATTTCATCCCAATTTTTCATTGATTTTTTAGAAATTTCTTTAGTCCCTCTACGAATTCCGTTTCTATTCCCAATCCCAATTTAGTCGAATCGAACACATCGATCCATCTTCCTCTAATTTGAATCGTGGCCTACCAGGTGTTCGAAAGTCGAGGTCGAATTCGAAATTCTCTCCACCTGCCATCGAGAAAGACAATTTGTTTAAATTGCAGACTTTTCCTTCTCGTTCTCCTCCTCCTCCTCCTGCTGGGCTGACGACGGACGTCGCCTTCGATCGTTTCATTGACGATTGAACGATGCCGAGGACCATAAAAACTACTCGTTGTCGCTGAGTTATGGACGCCTTGGAACAACAGCAACAACATTTGTGGCAATGACAACAACTTCAGTGACAACAACTACAAGAACAACAACAGCAACATTAGTTACAAAAACATTCAAGTTGATCCGACCGAAGGTGGTCCGAAATGTCTCCATCCGCGACACGAAATGACTTTTCATTTCTCCCCGGAGGCAGCGGCGACGCCAAAGACGGAGGCTGCAACAGCTGCTGTTGTTGCTGTTGATGGTGGTGCTGCTCTGAGGTGAGCGTTGGACAAATTCGCTGCGTTTGCGGCGAATTCGTCGCTCGATCGTTGCCGGCTGTCAATGGTTGTCGCTGGTGAATTGTGGCAGTCGTTGTAGTAGTTGCTGTTGTTGTTGGAGAACCAGTGATCATTGTTATTGTTGTAGTAGCTGTGATCATTGTAGTTGTTTTTGTGGAACCAGTGATCATTGTTGTTGTAAAAGCAATGATCTCTCTTGTTGTTGGGGCTTTGCAAATTAAATGGAAGCTCATTGGACACGATGACGCACGAAGGCGTCGACCGAATTTATTTGACAACCCGAGAAATTTGCACTCAAATCGCCGGCAACAACAAAAACGACAACAAAAACGAAACAAAGCGACAACAACAACAACGAGGCAACAACAACGAAACGACAATAAAAACAACATAACGAAGACAACAACAACAGATTTTTACTGCTACAACTTGCTGCAATCGACGTCGTCGTCGTCGCCATCGCGTTGTTGTCAATGAATGCAAGTGATTTCGCTGCAATTTATCGTTAATTTACGATCACAAGCGATCGGTGAACAAATATCCCCATATATCCATCCATCCACATACAGACAGACATATATACAAATATACGAGATATACGATAATTTGGTGAAAGAAATTCATTCGCTTACGCATTTTCCGACATTTATTTCTCTCGCTACACCCAATAATTTACACGAAACTTACGTAGAAAGTTTTATCATTGTCGAGAAGATCAAAAATAAATATGTTTGACTAAAATATAATAAGGAGACCAACAAGAAATCCGATCGCGTTGACATTAATTCGCTTTTTTTCGATTGATAATATTAATTAGCTTCTTTTTTCGATTGACAACATTAATTAGTTTCTCCGGTCGCATTGACAACACCAATTTGCTACTTTTGTCTCATTGACAACATCAATTTGCTATTTCTATCTCATTGACAACATTAATTTGCTGCTTTTGTCATGTAGAAAACGTCGATTGGTTTTACTTGAGAACAGGAGGCTTCTTTTGGCATCGTAAAACTGTTGGAATGGAAGGAAAGGAGTGATTAATAAGGAGTAATGGGAAGGAAGGATTGCAAAAAGGTGTTTCTAAAGGATTCGCAAGGTTGTTAAGAGCTATGGATCCTTCTTCAAGCTATTGTTTTTACAGGAGTTGAACACAAAGACTGGAAATCGGAAGAAAAAGGAGCAACAAACCACCCACTAAGACCCAATCGATCTCAATGAAAAAAAGGCATCGTTAGTAATGAAAATGAAAATAAAAATAAATTAAATTAAATGAAATTACTTCATTGTCAGCGAGAGGTTGAGAGGTGGGGGAGGAGAAATTGCAATCGCAATCACCATCGCTCCACCACTTGCGATCGTTCAATCAAAGCATTCGTTGTTTTTTTTTTTTTTGCTCGCCGATAATTTTGCGCACCAATTTTGATCGCAAACATCTGAGAAACGCAACCAACTTTAGTTCACGTCCACCGACGATCGTCTATCGGTGATCGATAAAACAACAAATTGCAATTTTTCAATTTGCTTGCAATTAATTTTTGTTGTTGCTATGGAATTGTTGTCGTTATTGTTGTTGTTGTTATTGTTGTTGTTGGTGCTGCTGTTTCTGCTGATGATGGAGCAAATCAAATACGGAAGTTGATATAAATTATCTCAGCACTTGTCTTGCTCCCGCATACTCTCTCTCTCTCTCCCTCTCTCTTTCTCACTCTTTCTGATGCACTCTTTCACTCTCTTCGAGACGACGAAAAAGGGAGTTCGAACGATCGATCGATGGCTCGATCGGCAGGCGGCCGTCGCGCCATCTGCCGAACATCGCGGCGATTAATAAAACGCCATTAAATAAATTATGCCAAAAAAGGAGAGATCCATAGAGGGAGTGAGAGAGGGAGGGAGGGAGGGAGGAAGAGAGGGAGGGAGGAAGAGAGGGAGTGAGGAGGAGGGAGTGAGTGAGGACAGGGAGTGAGGAAGAGAGAGAGGGAGTGAGTTGGGGAGAGTGAGAGAGGGAGAAAGGAAGCTCTCCTTGTGATAACCTTCAGACCGAGCATCAATTAAGCGATAATCACAGTTTTTCATTTTGTTCTCCTTCCTCCAAACAGTAAAAAAAAGAAAGACAATACAGCAATAACAACAACAACCACAACAACGTCCATTACAACAGCAACGATGACAAAAACAAATACAACAAAAACTCAACTGAAACGACCACCAACGGTGCTGCCAGATCAATCGACGGCGCACGAGCCGCACTCGCGCGATTCGCCACGATGCGAAATCAACGGCAAAGGCGACTTCGCCACCGCCACCGACGACCACGAACGACGACGACGATCGGCGATCCTCGATCGCGTCGCTCGATCGTTGGAGCGTCCACCCACCTGCCTCCTGCTCCTCCCCCCACCTCGTCCCATGGAGTGGCCGAAATCTGGAGCTCCTCGGCTGCGAAAATCAATTTCAACGCGATCGATCGACGCGATCGAGTTAATTTGCAGAAGTTTGCGAAGGGGCCCGAGACCGAAGGAAAGTGATGGGCGGGACAGGAGGAGCGAGAGAAGAAAAGGAGGTGGATGGAGAGGAACAAGGGGGAAGCGATGGAAAAATCGCATAACTCATGGTCGGAGTTACCGCGTCCATTTATCAACAGCTGCTCAAAAGGAGTCGACCCAGGAGTCTGGTAGCGAGCAAACGATCGAGAGGAAGAGAGTTAGAAGAGGAGGAGAATATCAAGCACTTTGAGACAGAGAGCGAGAGAGAGACGAGGAATTAAGAGAGAAGAGGAGAGAAAGAGAGTGTCCAGTTGAATGACAGTTTACGAGTCCAGACCTCAGTCAGAGGCCGCCTTGGGCTGCATTTTGAATGGCGATCGAAGAAGTCGGCTCAAAGGTGAAGAAACAACGATCAACAACAACGAGATCGAGAGGCGCGACCGTGAAACGAATCCAAACGATGGACCTTGTGGCGGATCACCGAGAGGCAGCAGCAACCACAGCAGCTGGAAGCCATCGGGAGTCGATCGCCAATCGTCGAGGTGGCAGCTTAATGGACTGATAAATTGACTACGAGTAGAGAGAGAGAGAAATGGGGAACGAAGGAGCTAGAGAAAAAAAAGTCTTCCTTAATGGTGACAAATGCGATGAACGATGATGGGAAACTTTTTTGAGAAACAGGAACAGGAGGATGGTGTTGGATGGTCTCGTGCACAATTGATCAAGTAGGCGACAAAGATCAATAAATAAGACAATGATCAGCAAAGGACCAGAGATAGAAAAAGGAGTCTCAGTCTCATAAGTCTCACAAGGAGACGGAGATCTAAAATAGAGAAGATTATCACAAAGAAAAAGAGTATTACATATGGAGACAAGGATTACAAACGGACAAATGGTGGTTACAAATGGAGACAAAAAGAGACTGAGATCGCTTACGAAGTTGGACCATAAAGGAAGACTGAGATCAATAATGAAGACAAGGATCAATAACGAAGACGACGAAGTTAATATGGATCCATATGTTAAATATGTTCACCTTTCGACATTCTGCCTTCGACCTCCTGCAACCTCCCTCAACAGGATCATTCTTGAACACAGGTGCTAATCATGTTCCTGTTGCGACTGTTGCGCACGATCCTACGTGGAGCCCGCCTCATCCCATGCGAGGTCGTTGGAGTGGCTGAGTTGATGTTCATCTGTCGATCTTCAGAACTACCGCAGTCGAAGTTGGCGCCACCGCCTGCCGAACGTGTAGGGCTACAGTTGACGGTGGCACCGCCGGCGGAGCGGGTGGGACTCGTGGTGAAGGTGGCACCTCTGACAGATCTAGTTGGACTGCAGTTTAAGGTGGCGCCAACTGATCTTGTTGGACTATTGTTAAAAGTAGCGCCACCTGTCGATCTTGTTGGACTTTTGTTCAATATTCCACCACCTGTCGATCTTGTTGGGCTGTTGTTGAAGGTACCACCGCCGCATGATCTTGTGGGGCTGCAACTGAAGGTTGCGCCAGCCGAACGCTGAGGGCTGCAGTTGAAGGTGGCGCCAGCCGAACGCTGAGGGCTGCAGTTGAAAGTGGCTCCAGGCGATCGTGTTGGGCTACGATTGAAAGTGGCGCCAGCCGATCGGGGACTGCAGTTGAAGGTGGCCCCGGCGGCCGAACGCGCCGCGCCACAGTTGAAGGTGGCACCACCGGCTCCAACCGATGGTCCACGTATCGCAAACGTTTGATTCCCACCCGAAGCACACGCATCGCCACCAGAGCGCGGCACGAAATAAGTGCGCGATGAGGCGCGAACGACGCCCGAGCTCTCGTCAAAGTCCTCGAACGTGATGCTCTTCGTGTTCTCGTGCACGCCCTCCACCGAGTAGGACATGTTGTAGTCGGTGTAGTTGCGGAAGCTGGCCGGCTCCCCGGTGCGAGGATTTCGATGCGGTGTCGACGTCATCACCGGCTTCGGCTGGAACGAGATGGAGCGATTCGGCGACGCTTGGTTGAAGGTCTGACCAAAGCCGGCGGCGGATTTCGATCGATTCGATCGATTCGATTGATTGAAGGTTTGCCCAAAACCACCGGCGCCGGATCCTTGGGCTGATGTGGTGCGATTTGTAGACGATCGATTGAAGGTTTGACCTCCCGCAGCAGCACAACACGCTCCCCCACTTGCCGCCCCGCCAGGCAGATGGGGTCCGCCGAAGGTGTCGCCGCACTCGCAACCGACGAAGTAGCCGCCGAAGACTGCGGCCGCCTCGTCGAAGGTCGATTGGTCGCAGGTTGAGTTCGGCCCAGGGACCGATTGCGTCCTCACGTTCGACGGAGCCTCGGGACACGCCCCCGCAGCACCGGAATTACCGCCCACGTAGCTCTGGAAGGTGCCGCTGATGTTGGTGGGCGGGCAGCTGCTGTTCCCGAGCCGGGGTCCCTGCGGCGTCTGCGTCCGATCGTAGGTGAGCATCGGCTGGTGGGGCGTGTAATTGCGGAAAGTTGGCAACTCGCCCGTGGCCGGATTGCACTGGGGCGTCGAAGCCATCGCTGCGTTCGGCTGGAACGTTGAGTTCACGCTGGTCTGGTCGGCCGCGCATGTGGTGGAGGCGGCAGGGCAGGGGCGTGGCTCACCGCGCCCATAGATGCGCTCGATCTCGAGGGCGGCCTGTGCGAGGATCTCCCAGATGGAGCGCTGATCGACGCCGCCGCGCAGTCGCTGCTCCTGCTGCTCCTTCAGCAGCTGGTACTTCATTTCGGTGAGACGTTCCCAGCGTTTGTAGCGTGTGTCGCGCGCCTCGTCGTCGCGATCCCACTTGAGTGCGGCGACGAGATGCTCCTCGAGCTCCTCCTCGGAGAGAGCGAAGAGTTCGGAGGGGGTGAGGCGGAGTTTGCGTGACCAGAAGAGAATCTCCTTTTTGGTCAGCTCGGAGAGATCGTGATCGTGCAGGGGATTCGACTTGGATCGTGCGCCACCGGTGGGCGTGGCTTGTTGCCGCATTGTTGGTATTGTTGTTGTATTTGCTATTGTTGTTGTATTTGTTATTATTGTTGTTGTTGGCTTCCTTTCACTGCCGATTTTAATGACGCTCTACTAATGATTTTTTTTTGTTTATTTATATTATTATTTTTTTTTCGGTTTTTTTCAAAACGATTCACAAGAATTTCACAGACAAATTACAAACGATAGACGAGAGATATAAAAAAATATATAAAAAAAAATAAAACTATTTTTTTGAGCTTTTTGTACTTTTCTGAATGACAATTGTGGCAAACGTTGCCCCCTTCATCAGGTTCGGGGCTCGACGGAATTGATTTTTGCCCAAGGGGCTGCTGATTGAGTTGTTAGCTGGGGGTTGGGAAAGAGTTTTGTCTTTGTTTTTCTTATTCCTGTTGCTTCTGTTCCTCTTCCAATACCATGGTTAAGTTCATGACGATCGAAGACAGGCTTTTGAAGTAGCAGAAGCGGTTGAAACACCAACATCGACGACAGCAACAGCAATAATAGGAGGTACAAAAAAAATCGATGATAGCAACACCAACAAAATCAATGAAAACAACATCAACTCTGCAAACAATAGAAGATCCCAACAACATAGATCCCAACAGCATAAACTTTAGTAACATCACCTCGACAATACCATCGTCGACAATAGCAACAACGTCAATACCAACAATGGCAACACCAGCACCATCATCAGCAGCTTCTTCGCCATCACCAACTGAGGCAGTAACAATAAAGGGAACACCAACAACATCACCATCAACAAGATCTGCACCAACAACATCACCATCAACAACAGTCACACCAACAACCCTCGGCCTTAACAATAACAACCGCAATTACACCGATGCCAATGGAACCGTCCGCATCGGTTGTCGAACAAATTGCCAATTACCGTTGTCGGCAACCTGCAGACGACTCTGGGCTCAACTCAATTCGATTCGATTCAATCCGATCCGATTCGACGACCAACCGACGAACCAACCAAACAAATGAACAGACCAACTGTGGATGAGGACGAGGGACGACACGCTGCAGGGTTCGCGATTCGAAAATCGCGGATCCACCGTGCCGGATGAGCCTTCAGTGGTCGAAGCTGGGTCGAAGCAATTATAAGTAAACAGAAATTAAGCACCGCTTTATGATCGAGTAAAAGTCCGGCAGTCATCGTCCACTGGCGAGATTCCTGGACGATCGTTAGCCACAAAGCGTGGAGTGGATCAAGAGAAAAGGGGATGGAGAGGAAGGTGAGGGGAAGAGGCTCGGCGTGAATTGAGTTGTTTAATTGACGATTATCGAAGAAATCGGTTGAAAGTTTCACGAGGGCGAGGTCAGGGTCAGGAGAAGGGCCGAGAGGTCAACTGGGGAGTGGAGAAGCAGAGAGAAAGGGAAAGATGGAAAAGGTGTGAGAGAGAAAGAGAGAGATAGAGAGGTGGAGACAGAAAGGGAGACAAAGAGATGAGAAGACGAAGCGGTCAAACAATGTTTTAGTTTGAGAGAGAGATGAAAATTATCTTGAAAATGAAAGGTCAATATCAAGTTCAATTCCTATTATCCTTCTATATATTTTGCTATATATTTTTTTACAAAATTTTTTCTATATATTTTTTTAAGTTTTTTTTCTATATATTTCTCAATATATTTTTCCATTAATTGATCACGATATTTTTATATATTTTTTCTCTATGTATTTTTCCACATATTTTTCTATTTATTTTTCTATATCTTCTTCTATATGTATATTTTTTCATATATTTTTCAAATGTATATTTTTTCATATATTTTTCAAATGTATTTTTGAAATATATTTTTCAAATATATTTTTCAAATATATTTTTCAAAATTTTTCCTATTTTTTTTTTATATATATTTCCATGTATTTCACCACATATTCTTCTAAATATTTTTCTATTTTTTTTCTAATATTTTTCTTATATTTTTGTATATCCTTCTATATATCTATATATTCTTCTACACCGTTTCTCCTTCCATCTCCTCATTTAGTTATTTTCATCATAGCCCCAAAGTCAAAGCGATTTCATCGAATCAAATTCAATTGCAACTCCCGTGTCTAAAGCCATGACGCCTCTCGTCTCCCCCCTTTGCCCCTTATCCCTTTCTCCATGTCCACGGTCATGTCCATACCGATGTCTATGTCCGCATCCATATATCCATGAGCTCGTTTATTGTCTCTCGTGGACTCCCGACAAATATGCAAATTTTATTTTCCACGCCGATCGTCGATAAAGCATCGTAAATGGACGCTTGTCATGGAGTCGCTTACTATGTGTTGTTGTCGGTCGTGTTGTTGTTGCCATAAGTATGTTATTGTTGTTGGACACAACTCTCGGTGGCATGCAACATGTTGCTGGCGGTTTGTCAATGCATCATGTTTGTCAACGTTGCTTCGACGACGATGACGACGGCGACGATCGATGACGACGATGATGATTGATCTCTCGCTTCGTTTATGACGCTTATTTATGATGTTGTAAATGTTGTTGTAATTGATGGTGTTGTCTTTGGTGGCGATATTGTTGTTGTTGTTGGTGTAAAGATTATTGTTGTTGGTGTAAAGATTATTGTTGTTGGTGGTATTGTATTGTTGTTGATGCTTGTAATGTTGTTGATGGTTGTATTGTTGCTCCTTCTGGTCGTCGATTGTTTTTAGTTTTTATTTTCCACTCGTTAGATCGTTAAATTTTTGGCGATGCCCCACCATGGATAAGCGATGCCAGAGTTGAGTGGCGAATCGCGTTGCCAACGACGTAGTTGAAGTGTTGAAAATCATGAAAAATATTTTATTATCGTTCAATTGTTGTCGTATCCATGAAACCAATAACATTTTTATTAATTAAATTTTTATGATTTTATCACAAACAGCCTCCTACTCAACCGATCAAATTGAATTAATTAAGTGATGACGCAAGTTATATCAGGAGAGGGGAGGAAGTATGTGACAGGGGGATTGTGATCATGGCCTCCCCTTTCACGCGGAAATGTCTTTTCAATTGGAAGTCAAATTAAATTAATTAGCGCCAAGCATATGAATTCGATTGTCGGCAATTGGTGAACGACGCTTTCCACTTTGGATCAATCACGGTGCGTGATCAACAAATATTTGAATTTTGAGAAAGAGATGAAGAAATCGAGGGGGAAAGAAAGAAGGGAGATAGAGAAAAAGAGAGTGAGGGACCGACATTTTCATGGATTTTATAACAATCCAATTGAAGAACATCTGAAATCAATTTATGTGAATCGATTTTTCTAATGTATCAGAGGAATGTTGAAGGTCCCTCAATTAACTAGAATAAATATTAATCCGATCTCTAGTGATTTCTCCGCCTTTTTCCATTTCAACTTACAACAACTCGATCGCTTTAACGATCCTTTCATCCACGAGTATTCGTGATCAGGCATAGAAAGCAATGGACAACAAATGACTATCAGAAAATTAACCAGAGACAAATGGTCACAGTCGCCTTCTTTTCTTTTTTTCCTCTCTTCTTTTCTTCCCCCTCTTCTCTTCTCTTCTCTTCTCTTCATTTCTCCACCATCTCTTCTCGTCTCCTTCCTCTACAATTAAATATTTTTAACTACCGCGAGCTCAATTGATTTTCGTTGTAGAAGTTGGAGACTTCATCTTTCCTTTCCTATGATTCCCCTCTTTTTTTGTCTGTCTTTTTTTCTCTCTCTCTTTCTACTGGAAACCTATGCTCGAAGCCTCCTTCTGGGATTCTCCGCCTGCTTGTCCTCTAAATCTCATCCTAAACTCTTCGTTAGCTCCTTCCCGATCGAAGCCACCGAAGCCACCGAAGCCTCGGAGTCGCTCTCCTTCTGCACGATCCTCGTTTCTCTTCTCCACTCCAGGGGTGGGGGGGTGGTCGATGCGATGGTGCCTGGGGGCCCATTACTTTACACCTTTCGCGGCGGTGCAAACGCATCGAATGCATTTCATTTCGATTCGATGCATTTCAATTGGATTCAATTCGACTCTGTGCGGAGTGGAGCAACATAAAAGCCCCATTTATCGGGCCACGCATAAATCACGGTCGTGGCTAATAATGGTTATCGTGAACGTGGTCGATTCGTCGTTCCGTCGATTCCGTCGACGTTGATTCGATGGAGTCGCCGCGGGCGCGGGCGTCCAAGGGGGCGGCAAATAAAGTGTTTGCACATGCGCGAAAGCGATTTATCAGAGGCTCGCGTACTTTCGCTACAACAACAACATAAACTATAACAACAAATATTAGGATAACAACAACAACATTAGGCCGGACATGGAAAGCGCTTTAAAGTGTGGCAACATCAGTTGGCAAAAACGACCATTGCCAGCCGCCGTTGGCAACACTTCGGCCTTATCAACGGCCAGAGAATTTTCAATAAATTTCCAGACGTCGAAACGATTAACGGCGAGTGTAAACAAATTAGACAATTATTTGGGTGGAGGCGGAGTCAGGGCGAGGGCGGAGGGGGGCGGGGCGACGTCGTCGGGATTCGAGGTGCGGAAGTGTGGCCACTCTGACAACGAGAGTGAGAGAGAAGGACAGAGGGAAGCGATTGAAGGAGAGAGGAAGAAACATTTGAAAACAAGAGAGAAACAATTGATGATGATAGATAATCAATTGAAGACGAGAGAAAACCGATTGAAGTTGATAGGTAATCAATTGAAGACGAGAGAAAACCGATTGAAGATGATAGGGAATCAATTGAAGACGAGAGAAAACCGATTGAAGACAAGAAGGAATCAATTTAAGGCGAAAGAAAACCGATTGAAGATGATAGAAAATAAATTTAACGCGAGATAAAACCGATTGAAGACAAAGAAAACATATTTCATCTCAAACTAGAGAGACTCAAAGAGATGCCCAGCGTTGACAGATGATTTTGTGAACATATATTGGTTTTATATCTTGAAGTTCTACTCACCGACCGAACTGATGACATACGTCGCCGGCGGCTTGAGGACGCTGCGAGCGTAGGCGCCGCGCAACACTTCGAGGGCGCAGGGCTCAGCGGTGACCAACAGCATGCCGGGGGCCACGTGGCCCGCGTACTTGAGGGCTCGAGTGGCCGCCGTCAGGGGGGCGTTCCACCAGCATTGGGCGTTGGCGGCCAGAAAGTTCTGCAAGTAGAGAAAAAATCGAGGGTGGAGTTTTAATTAAAAATTCTATCAAAGGATGGTTCTAAATAAAGGGAATCCAGAGAGAAGGATAAAGGGTATAATATAGAGTGAGACAAAGAGAGAGATAGAGAGTGAAAGAGACACCGAGAGAGAGACCGTCTGCTCCAGTGAGTGGAGAATGCGCAACAATGTTTACGACTTCGCGCCCGTGGCAACCCTTTGAAAAATTGCAAATGAACAAGCGCTCCGTTTATGAGTTATGGCGCTCACATCTGGCAGCTCCTTGCAGTGGCAACACCGCGGCTCCCTGGCGAACGCCTGCAGCGGACAAATTGCCACATAATTCAGCCAAGGCCTCGCGCAACTCAACAATGTTGCCACCTGACTTTTGTTTTATATTGTTTTTTGTTTTTTTCGTATTATTTTTTTATCCCCCAAACTGATCTCCTTCGCCCACTGTCGTTCGATGTGAGACTTCGATTGGTGTTGCCAGATTGTGGATTGGAAATCGTTGCGTTTATTTGGCACTTAATGTGATTTAGAGGAATCGCCAGGTGGCAGCACCTGCTACGGCGGCTTCTGCTTCAAAACCGAACCACAGTCGAATATGCATAAAATCGGAGGATGATGAAGAGAAGGGGAGAGGAGGAATAGTGAAGGAGAGGGATGGTTGAAAGAGATGGAGGGACGAGGGGAGTTGGGGCGATAAATCAAGAGGTGGCGGCCGCAACATAAAATTCGGCGCGCTTTGTTGTTGCGCCGCCCGATGTTGCTTTTGGTGTTGTTTTTTTTTTTTTAGTTTCATCTACTTGTTTGGGTATCGACGGTTGGTTTTCGTTGCTTTTGTTTTTGTTGCTCATGTTGTTGTTTCCCATGCTGTTGTTGTGAGACGTAATGAGACTGGATTTAAAAGCGTTTCCTTGCGGTCGCTCCATCTGTCCGTCCCTCCCTCAACCCCTCCTTCCATTCCTCCATCCTGTGGCTCCTCCTTGGGTTCCTCCCGCAAACGCATCATCGTCGTTTTCGTCTTCATAAATTCGCAACTTTATTGCCGGCAGCAGCAACATTGGCAGCAACATTTACAGCCGCGTCAACAACAACAACATTGAGTGCTTTAAGACCTGTTTCTTTGTTGTTATTGTTGATAATGTTGTTATTGTTGATAATGTTGTTATTGTTGTTATTGCAGATAATGTTGTTATTGCAGATCCTGACTCCACGCTAATTGCTCGCGAATCCAACCATTTGACGCCAACATGTGGCCAGTGCTTATCACGACACCAGTTACCAGATCATTGGCAATTAGCAAACAGCGCTCAGCAGCAATGAAAAAGAAGAGGTGGAAAATGAGGAGGAGGAGGAAAAAGAGGAGAAGAAAAACAATCCGAGGATCTTTCGTTTTGAAGGTTCCCCCAAGGGTTCGTGGAGACCTCATTTCCCTAGATATTCTTTGATATTAAGGAAAAAATCCCACGAAATCCTCGAAGGCTGCGCGTGTAAACAAAGCGGAGAATCAATCTAACGATCGATGGGTGGAAAGACAGACGGACAGACCATTGAACAGAGATATGGACAGACGGATTCACAGACTGATGGACAGACGGTTTCACAGACTGATGGACAGACGAATGGACGAACTCTGCTGAAACCAGGTCCTTCGCCCTTGGGTTGTGGGCCGCCGCCTTCTTGTTCCGGTCGGTCTCAGTTCAAAATCGTTACCTTCTCATCGTCGACATCGACATCGACGCCGCTGACCCGCTGAACTCTCGTCTCCACCCTGGAGGCAGCAGGCGTCCGTCTCAGCGCCGGATGCGAGAGCAATAAAAATGCAATTGATGGCCATTTGAAAATACGAAGCGAGGGTGAGCGAGACGAAAGGTGGCCGGGAGCGAAACACGAAATCCATTCCAAAGGAGGAAAAGGAGAAGATGGAGTGAGAGAGAAGGACGCAGGCTGGGAATAAGGTCTGGATTGAGCCTAGGGACGAAAAGAAGGAGAAGAAGTTCACGGAGGTGGAGAAAATGTAGAGGAATACGATTTAGAATAAGTCGTGTAAAAGTGGAGGAAGTTGGAGAAGGTGGTGAGAGAAGATGGTGGAAGGAGACGGTGGAGGAAGGAGGTGGAGGGTGGAGGTGGAAGGAGACGGTGGAGGAAGGAGGTGGAAGAAGAAGGAGTTCAGGAAAATGTGTCCAAAAAGAAAGAAAATAAAAATAAAAAACACCCTCAGGAAAAAATCAACATCTTTCTTCTCACTGAATCCACGGCGGCGCCCATCGTTGGCCGAGCTCTATCTGTCTGTCTGTTTGTCTGTCTGTCTGTCTATATATTGAAGAAGTCTCAGCATCTGTCCGATCGCTAAGTTGTTGGCGGAGAATTCTGCGAAATCTCGACCATTTATCGAATCAATCGAATTAACGCCGCCCGCCGAGACTCCAACGTTGTCTGTTCATCCAGTTGTCTGTCCAACTGTCTGTTCATTTATCCGCTCATCTATCCATCCGTTTAAAACGCACTCGAGCACCCGCCTCTTGAGGGATCCCTTGGCGCCCTCCTTCTCTTTTGTCCAATATATTTTTCTTTGTCTGTATGTCTGTCTGTCTGTCCGTTTGTCTTTATCCCTTCCTAGACGCCGCACGCACAGAGATATCCGACTCCTGGCCAGACAATCGCTTGAACATCGGAGGCTGTAATAATCACAAGACAGCAAAGTAGAACAAGAACAATAATATAACATCAACAACAATATAACAAGAACAACAATGTAAGAAGAACAACAATATAACATCAACAACAATATAACAAGAACAACAATATAACATCAACAACAACATTACATCAACAACAATATAACATCAACAACAAAATAAGAAGTAAGTACAACAAAGGCGATACCAACAACATCGTGTTGTTGGGGTAACAACGTGACTTATGCATTTAGGAATTTTAATGGGATGCCGCCGGAGCCCTCGGCTTCGGTCTTGAGGTCCCTTATCCATGTGTCCCTCATCTCTGGATCCCTCTGTCTATCCCTCTTCCTGTATCCCCCTCTCTCGCCCTCTCTCTTTCTCCTTCCCCCACCCCATGACGGAGGGATCTCGAGTTCGAGCGGCGTCGGGCGATTTTTGAACTGATTCGCGCATCCATCATCGCGGCGAACGTGGGAAGCGGCTACGATCGCACCAACTCCCCCTCTCTTTCTCTGACTCTCAATCTCCCTCTATTTCTCTCTCAATCTCCCTCTATTTCTCTCATTCTCTATCTTTTTCTCAATCTCTGCGAACTGCGTGTATTTCGCAGTCCAAAGTCCACAGTCTTCCGCCCATTCTTCATCCTTCGCGATCCCCACTTGTCGTTGGTTTCTTGACTCCTCTCGATCGTCGTTTCGCCCGCAAATCATGTCGCCGGCAAAAGTGACAGTGGCGCCACCTCGTGGCAAGGCATCGCCCTCGACAACGACTACCAGAAGGATGAGTGATTCGTAGTCGTCGTCATCGTCGATTCCGGCCCCCTTCAGACCCCCTTTGGCTTCTCTCCTTTCTCGATTCTCTCCTTTCGCAGCTGTCACGGCGTCGGCTGGTGATCGTTTGGCGTCTCAATCGTCGATCGTGTGATCTTCGTCTTTCTCTTCACTCTTCCCGCTGCCCTTTTTGATGGATCCTCTTGGGCGCTGTTTTTGTGTCATTGCGTGGTGGTGGAGGGAGGGGGCGTGTTCGTTGTCCGATTGTTGGTGGGTGGCGTCACGTTCGTCAGTTGTCGCCACTGACGGAAGGAGTGCGAGTGATTTGCGAATTCCACGAAGTCGTGATGGACACACAGTTGTGGTCGAGTTGCTTGCTGTTGGTGGTCAAAAGATTTTAGACTAGAATTGGTTACTGATGCAAAATATGATGTGGTTGTTTCACTACACGTTGTTTAGTTCCACTAGCCATCGTTGTTGTTCCACTAGACATTATTTTGTTCCACTAGACATCGTTGCTGTTCCACTAGACATGTTGTTGTTCCAGTAGACGTTGTTCTTGTATTACTACATGATGTTCTTCTTGTCGACGACACCATTGTTCTCATCGCTCTTGTAGTTTTCTACAAATCAATTTTCTTTCTCTCTCGCCTCGTGCGTGCCAATCGCTGAAATTATTGTCAAGTGTTCGCTGGGACAAAGGTACAAATTTTATGACTTTTCAGAAGCGAAGCAAACGACGACGCGTGGGGCGCAAAATGCGGAAATGTCAGACTCGGGGATTTATGTGAGTCATCAGGTGGGTGGAGAGGGGAGAAAGAGGGGTGTTGGTTGTATTTCTTGTTGGCCACAGGTTGAACACCAACACCTTTTTGGCCTGCGAGAACACGAGAACATGAGGAAGTCGTAAAAATGTCACGAGCGGGAATTTGGTGAGAATTTATCATGTTGAGGGATGATGAGGGATTACCAAGTGAGTTGCTGATGGGGATTAAATGGAGATTCTAGAACTCTTTTCTTCCCTCTTCATCCCTCTTCATCCCTCTTCATCCCTCTCTCTACTGCTTCTCACTCTTCACTCTTCAGTGAAGAGTTCAGAGAGAATCTTCACTCTTTCTCCCTTCGTCTCCTTCACAACTCTTTCATTCATCGGATGAGTTATTTTAAGAGCTGTTTCTCCAATCGAATGCTATGAGGAAGTTTCAGATCCCTTGTTGCCATTGGACCTCAGAGAAAACTTCGAAGGATCTCCTTTCCAGGATCTCCTCTCAAGGATCCACCCAAGTCCTGCGTTTAATGCTGGCCCTGGTCATTAGTGGCAGGAGCAAAAAACGAAAATACATTGAAAGAAAAGGAGAGGAAAATTCAAGGAAACGACAAGCAAATAGAAGATGAAGGAATGAAAAAGGAAGTCGTAGAGAGGACGATTGGGAAAAGAACGAAATGAGAACCATGTGGAAAAAACAATTTGAAGAAGACAATTTGGTAAACGGCAATGAGAAAAAGATGTTTCCGAACAGATAGAGCAGGAAGAGAGAAAAATTAAGATATGAAAAAAGAGGATCTAAGGAAAGAGAATAGAATGAAAGTGAATAGTTTTGAGAGGAAAGAGAACGATAGGGAAGATGTTGAAATGGAAAGGAAGAAAGGGAAGAGGACGAAAAGGAAAAAGAAGATAGAAAAAAGTATGAGGAGCTACAGAACAACTAAGTAGTAGACAAAAGGACCAGAACAACGAGGATGGAGACGTTCCTGAGCTCTTCCTCATCCTCTGAGAAGGACGTGGGAAGGACTCCGCTTGACGTCGGGGAATTTTTGGCCAAGAGCCAAAGACGTGTTCGCGTCGACGACGACTGTCTGAGTGATAGAAGAACGAGAGAACGTTTGAAAGAAGGAGAACCAGAGGAAGACACGAAGACAGAAGCAGAGTAGGAATCAGAGAGAAAGAGGGTGAAAATAGGAGTGTGGGAGAATGAAGTTCGGAAAGTGAGAAAAGGAAAGAGAAAAGGGATGGAATTGCCTCGAGGGCGGATGAAACTTTTCCCGCAGTCATCATAAACAGATTAAAACCAGTTGACTGTCTGAGGCGAAGTCTCCAACTCTCCACCATCCCAACCTTACGTTCCATGGCCCTCGATTCCAACTCTTTATCCTCTTTTCCTGTCGCTCTACCCACTTTTCTCCATCTCCCTCACTTCCTTTACCCAATTCATTTCAAAAAGAAATGCGAAAATGTTAATAGTTTCGGCTTTTAATTGATATGTGAACAGTTTGGTGAAGTGTGACTGCACCAATGGAAAATGGAGTTGAGACAAGATTTCTTTAAAAGGCTCCTGTTTTACCCTTTTATTAACCAATCCTAACGTCCAAAAAACCGCATCTACTTCACTAAGTGGTTTTCACTTTTCTCAATTTTTCACTTTTCCTTGATTTTTTTTTTGCTGGAAACAATTTCCCTTCGCAACTCTAATGAACTCTGAGAAATGTCACATCATGTCGTCCGACTGTCAAATATGGTGAGATATCATAAACAACGAAGCACGAACATAGCGAGAGAGAGAGAGATAGAGGAAGAGTGAGAGAGGGAGAGAGAAAGAAAGAGAAACATAAAGAAGGGAGAGAGGGAGGAAGACAGATAGATGAACCAACGGACAGACAGACGGACGGACGAATGGATGGACACATGTGTTTCGCAATAAACACCAAAGTGTTTTGCCAAATTTGGTTGTGATTAAAGATATGGAGAAAACAACAACAAAAATGGTGAAATAAAACAATGCAAAATAAATGAAAATAAAAAACATAATAGTAATAACAACAACAAAAACTGTAAGGACTGCAATGAAGACAACAACAATAAGGGCAACAACACTTAATGCAGCAATAATAACAGCAATAACAACAATAAAAATAACAATAATCACAACAAAAAAATGACAACAATAATAACAACCATAAAATTACAACAACGATGTCACTAACAATAACAACAACATATCAACATATGGCAACAACAATAACAATAACAATAACAATATAACAATAACAAATACTGTGGCATCCGCTGTTTATTTATTTGAGAAAACCGCCACATGACATGAGTTTAGGAAAAGTGGCGGAGGGAAGGACAATGACAACAACTCCAAAACTAAAACAACAACATCAAGACAATGATGTCGGGTAACGAGGAGTGAAAAAAGATGGCGGCGTCGTCGGTGTCGTCTAATGAAACATGGCGACAGCGCGAAACAAGCGAAAACCTAAGCGATGTTTTGACATTTGGCGGCGGCGGCGGCGTCGGCTGATGGCAGCTGAGCAGACGCCCAGGACAACAAAACCAACAATAATAACAACAATACTAACAATGACAACTCCGGAAAAAGAAACAAATGTTTATCGCATTTCGTTGGCCACGTTTTTCAACGATTGGCAACAAAAACAACAACAACAATATTAAAGTGAGGCAAAACATATCATGAACTCCCACAAAGCGACAACAAAACTACAACTAGAAGGCAACAACATCTGCAAGTGCAATACCGACGACAGGTCGTCCAACAACATGTGCCACATTTGTGTTTTTGGCCACGGAAGCATCTGAGCCATAGGTAGACGTTGTCGTCGTCGCAGTCACCGTCGTCCGACCCTCTGACAGTCGACATGACAGTTCTACTAATTGTCCATTTTGTCGCTTTCTCTGTCATTCGCTGAACAACGTGAACAACGAGGGCGGGTCGCGTTCAACACCAGGAGGACCCTTGGGGCTTTTTGAACCCTTTGGCCCTGTGAACCTTTTGGACTCCTTTGACCCTTTGGATCTTTTGAATCCATTCGACTCCTTGAACCCTATCGACCCTTGATGTTTGTTGACCCCTTGAAGCTTTTCGACTCCTTGACGCCTTTGGACTTCTTGAACTCCACATGCTGATCAATTGGATCGCATCTTGGGTTTCCGGCACGAGACAGAAGAGACTTCGAAGAGGGTTTCTTTCGAGAGAAACCGATCGAAGGAAGGAAATTCCCTCAGATGAATCCGATTCTTTGCTCCTCAGCCATGGGAAAGTGATTCACGGAAAGTACTTCGGAAGAGACAATGATGCAGAAAGTGTTTCGTGAGGGAGAGAATCATTCAAGAAATGGTTCGAAGGAGAGAGAGAGAATCATGCAGAAATTGTTTCGAAGGAGAGAATCATGTGCGAGTCAAAACTTTTGGGGGTCTTTGGAGCTCATTAACGAAGCTCACACGGTGTCTTCAGCGCCGTCGGTGTCGAAGTCTCGTGTCAAAGATCAATAGGAAATACATCAATAAATCAAAAACCCATTGAACTCATTAACATGGTTGGTGGAAGGGGGTGAGGGGTGAAGGAAGGGTGAGCTACATGTCTTTCTCAGCTCCTCGACGGATCCCACGAGAGAAATAAATGAAAAACAAAATTGTGGGTCGAAAGGGGGAGCGCGAAATTCGAAAAGAGAAAATTTGCGCACAATAAATTTCATTAAAAAAGCATTCACTTTGCGGCGAAATCAAGGAAGGCGGCAAAGCTGATGATAGAGGGGAGGGAACGAGGGGAGGGGGCAACGAACAGTGGACAAGGGGGCGGAATAAGTGAGCTGTGATGGAGTTTAATAATCCTTGACCCCCACGTAATGAGCGACGCTTGTAATGAACACGGAGGGGCAACGATGATGATGATGAGGAAGGCGGAATGATGAAGGTGGATCGTGGAATGAGGAAGAGAAGTGGAATGTGGGCGGAGAGGAGGGAGAGAGGAGGAAGAGAGAGAGAGAAGTGAGGAAGTGTGCGAAACGTTTATGGTCATCATGGAACCGTTGCTCGGAGGCTCTAAATCAGGCTTCCGGCGGCCAAATGAAGACGGCAGCGGCGTCCTAATTACGAAGTTTCTCCAGGTTTTATTGCACTAACTGTAGCGAACGAGTGACAGCGATTGCAGTTAGAACACATGTAGGAACAACAACATAATCATTAACATCAATGACAACAACGACATTAAAAACAACGACAACAACAACAACATTAACAACAACGAAAACAACAACATCGCCAAGATGGTAATGAAGCAACCTTGATGAAAGTCGCCGCCGCCAACGAGTGTTAAAAGCTCTGCATCGTAAAGTCGTAGAGTTTATGTATCTTTGAGTTACTTAAGAATATTCAAGAGATACGTGTTTGTTGTTGTTATTGTTTAGCTTGAAGATACAATTCCACAACAACAACAACAATACTGTGTTTCTATTACACCATTGGACTTTGGAATCGGTAACTGAAGACGACCCACTGTAGATGCAACAACTACAATGACAACAACAACTTCTTCGCCTATCTCAAAGTTACTCCAACTGCAACTAGGCAACGTGTGTATCTCACAGATACACAAAGAATCTACTATTGTTATTGTTATTATTGTTGAAATCTTCATCTTCTTGCGAGAGTTGAAGTCGGAGTCGTCGATTACTCTGTGCAACATGCGCAAAATTCATTCGTTGCCGCATCCGCTCATTTCCGCTCGCGGTGTATCGCGTATCTTCAGTTCGCAATCTGTATCTGAGTGTATCTGCAGCAGTGCTGACTCATGTATCTCATTTGCACAATTCTCCACAAGTCTGTCTATCTGTTCGCCTGTCTATCTATCTCTCTGTCTGTCTCTGAGGGTTTCCCAACCGTCTGTCACTTCTTCGTGTTCCATTCTTCCAATCTGAAGTCTTGATCTGTGGATTCTACCGGCAACAGTTGCTGATTCTCTCACATTGTTGTTGTTATTGTTATAATTGTTATTGTTGTATCTCTTCTAATTGTTAATGTTGTTATTCTTATAAATCGTTATTGTAGTTCTTACATTTGTTATTGTTGCTCTTTCAATTGTTTTTGTTGCTCTTACATTTGCTTTTGTTGCTCTTTCAATGGTTTTTGTTGCTCTTTCAATTGTTTTTGTTGCTCTTTCAATGGTTTTTGTTGCTCTTACATTTGTTTTAATTGTTTTCGTTACAATTGCTGTTCTTTCTGTTGCCTCTCTTGTAACAATTAACCAGCGCTTGGGCACGCTTTGGTACTACCTTGGCACGCTTAATTATTCCTACCTGCACCCTACAAGAGGTCAACCACCCAGACTCCACATGACGCATCGGAGACCCCGGTGTTCGACCGATCGTGGAACCCAAACCTCATCGTAGTCGTGGTTCTAAGTCTCCAACTCTTGTCTTAATTAATTGTTCTCACATTGTGATGAAATGCAAAAGAAGTCGAGGGGAAGAAGAAAAAGTTATGGTCCGTGAAACTCCCAGCAGAACCATGAGAAAAGGTTCAATTAAAACTATTAAAACATTTCAAAAAACTAATAATATTAATAAAAAACTAAAAATATTAAAAATATTCAAAAATTCAAAATTCACTCCTCAATAAATTTAGTTTCCATAACAGATATAAATAAATCGAAATAATGAAGGCTCGAACAATCGCATAATTTATTCAACAAATTTATTCAACTATTCTCGCATTTGAATATTTCGCAATTCGTCTTCATTAAACTCTTCAGATCTCATGGTTTCCTCCGTTCATTCAAATGCGGATTTCATTCTTCATGTTGCGGTCACCGATCAGTTGGATCGCGAGATGGGTGGAGGAAGATAAAGAGTAGGGTGGAGGAAGATGAAGAGAAGGATGGACGAAGACGGAGAGAAGTATGGAGGAAAAGAGATGAATGAAGAGAAGGGCGGTAGACCAAAGTCGCTGGACCGTTGGTCGATTTGTATCCGTCGACAACTGTGATTAGCATTTTGACTGCAGAATAAATTCTTCGGCCAATGAATCCATCGCCACTGATTCCAATGCCATGACACCGGAGGAGTGTCGAGGCCACAGTGGTCAACTCAACGATGAAACGATGACATCATCGAACCGTTATAACGATTACAATAATAACAACTAAAACCAGTAACGGTTCCAATGCGAATACAAGAAACCACGATGAAGTCTTCTGTATTTCATATGGAGTCAGTGGACTTTAATTAATTGACAAAGATCTCGAAAATGAGATTATTTTGTTTCCGACTCCGATGAATGCAGTTGTCGTCATGAGTTTCCATCTAACTCAAGGACCGAAGGAGTTTCATGAGATCCTTCAACTACTCACAGAAGAGATTCTTCAATTCGATTCAATCGGATTCGTTGAGAACTCTGTCGATGTGCTCGAGACCCTTCAAACTCGAGAGAAGGAAAATATTTTCACAGATACGAAAAGAGGAATTTTGACACCTCTCAAAGAGGAGGAAGAGGCGAGAGAGAGATATGAAGGATAGTAGAATTTCACTCAGATGGAGAGGAGGACGTCACATGGCGAAGAAGGAAGAGGAAGGCTAGAAGAAGACGGAGATGTAAACGATGCAGAACCTCGGGCTTCGTTTCGCATCCCAAGTGTTTATGGAATCTGTCAACATTGCATGAATTGTTGCCAAGAGCAGAGGTTGTTGTGGTTGTTGTTGTTGTTGTCATTGTTTTTATCGACATTGTTGTTTTTGTTATCGTCATTGTTGTTGTTATTGCATTGGTCGAGGTTAAGGAATTGGCAGAGAGCTCAGAACCCAATTCCATACGCTCCAATCCCACTCTTTTTTTCTCTCCACATATGAACGACAGGAGAAGATCTCAATAAAAACTTTGAATATGCCTTCAATAACAATGCAGTGTTGTCAACTTAAACAACAAATACAAAAACTACAATAATACCAGTTGAGAAAAAGAGCAAAGAAAATGAACGAAGAAGGAAAAATCAGGCAAACAAAAAAAAAATAATAACTTAGAAGGAAAAATTCAGCAGAAAAAAAGACCGAATGAGGAAAAATCCAATTTCCCTTCAAATGCTGCCAACAATCGGTGGCATGCAGACAATTTCTCTGGCAACACCACGAGCAGGAGGCTCTGGAATGGAATGGAATGCAATATCGCAGCCACCGCAGGCAGACCCCGAATCACCGAGGGCTGTGATCCCAAGGGAGGAAGAGGTGAAGGCGAGGAAGGTGAGAAGGACAAGAGGCTGTGAAGGGCAGAACCAAGTTCTAAGGATTTGCATTTAAATTGAAGCTGGAGCCACATCTCCACATATGAACGAGAGCAAAGAAATAGTTTCACAGCAATTTTCAAAAAAAAAAAGAAGTCGCCGCCTCTCGTAAGAGGCTCATTTGGAGACGCCATGCTCCATTTCACGCCGCCACTAATTCCGATTTGCAACGGCTGCAGAAATTTCTGGCTCAACCTTATTCACTCACACTCCTTCTCTTCTCTCCTCAAACCCCTCTTCATTCTTCACAAACCCACCTCACCCACCTTCGGCCTTAAATGACTTCAAGAAGTTGCTCTCGGCTCATTCTCATCCTCTTAAATCGCAGACCCGCCCCCTTCGACACTCTCTTGAAGCGATCGGCTCCTCAGCCGGATACGCACAATTACAGCTCTCCGCCCCTTCGTCTTCTCGTTGTTGGATTTTCCCAGCAATCGATATTTTTCCTCGATCTAAGCCTTGTGGCGGAAACTCCTTCGCTTCTCTTCTTGATTTAAGCATCGATGGAGGGCGAAACTTTAGAGGTGGAGAAGTTTAAGTGGTTTATATGGGTTGTTGAGAGGGGGAGATAGTGATGGTAATGGAGGTGGTGGTAAAGGGGGTGTTGGTGCAGGAGGGTGAAAATCTCGATGTTGAGATTATTGGCGTGGAATTAGAATCGCATGCACATCACGAGTTTCTAATGTGGCTTCGGTACAAATTAGTTGTGGACGGTAGAAGGGAGAGAATTTTAGTCAAGGAATGGGGGTGAAGGAAAGTTGTATAGTGAAGGAAGAGGATGAAGGAAGTCGAGAAGGAAGATCCAAAGTGAAAGAAGAAAGTTTCACAATGGAATAAATTATTTTCCCTTAAGAATTAAAACCTTCCACTCAGTGATCGCTTGGAAATCGTGGTGTTTATGCTCATGTTCCTCGTTGAATACATTTTCATTTGATGAGATCGTTAAATTAATATTCATGTCCTTTGTTCTTTTCACAGGCGTTTGCCGACCTTCTCGAAGTCCTCTTGAACCCCTCGAAACCTCTCCTTAAGTTCCACTAAAGCATTTGCTTCAATTTAGCATTTCTTTAACCTTCGCTTAGGCCCGAGAGCTCTGTGTAAGTTATGGCCCTATTGACGTCACGGCCATGACGTTGTCCTCGAAGCACTCCCGATGAAACCGACCGGCTTTTTGCATCCGGGAACAATGCCACAATCTGGCAATGACCGCAAAATTTGCAGCACAACTGCATTAGCCGTTGGGCATAAATTTCTCTCGAGTGTCGAATAAACACTGCAAATGGCCTCGTAATGCAGTGCGATGCAGGGGTTCCGTTTCCGGTGTTGCCACATCGACCGACCATGGCCACCACGATTGTGAAGAGGACGACCAGGAATGCTATGATATGGTATAGTGAACCATACCAAACTACGGCAACGGCCGTTAATCACGGAGCGATGCAAAATAGGGAATGAAATGACCACGGGAGAGGGATGAGCGAGAGATAGAGAGGAAGAAAGGGTGCTGAATTGAAGAGAGAGGGTAGAGGATCATCAGGGGAGAGAGAGAAGGTCATGAGGAAGGGAGAGTGGACGATGAAAAAGGGAGTTTCTCTCTCAAGGGTACGTTAATTTAATGCGTAAATGGCACAGGGCTCGTCCCCAATGTCCTGGGAGTCCTTTGCGAAACCTTTGTACGATGAAACAGTTTTTCATTAAAATTCCACGGAACAAACGATGGTGAGAAGTGGGAGGGTTTGCCAACGACAGCAAAAACAGCGGACAATAACCAAAAGGAAAGCAAACAAAAATAATAACAACAAAGAAGCGACAACAAAAGCAAAGATCAACAACAAAGCATCGACAACGACACCATCGCCGTCTAAAAAAAGTCCACCCAATGGACAAACAGACCGACAGACCGACAGCCATCCGACATCAGGGACAACAATATTGAAATATGCTCTCACAACTGCAGCCCAATTATTGAAGCGATGTCTGCCTGCCCTTTGAACACCCTGCCCCACCCTCAATATCGTGTTTTCGAGAAAAACAGGGCGTAAAATGTTTATGGAAAAAAATTGCAATTTCCCAACTTCGCTTCGTTGGACTCTTGGCAAGCGATCCGACCTCGACGCGAGTCCTTTTAGCGAAATATCCCGCCCTTCGATTGTGTGTTCTGTTTTTCTTGCTGCTGTTGCAACTGGTAACACAATTTCTATACGATCCACCAACATATGTTGCCACCAAGAATTCCTTCTCACCCCCAAACTAAAACGAATTTTCAAAGGACTTCGAACGAAATCCCTGACCGGGGTCAGGAAGAAAGGAAGGATCGAGCAAGGGACGACGACGATGGCGACGTGGGTTCGAAATTATAATAATGGCTTCCTCGGATGCCCGAGAAGGTTGTCCCAAAGTTGCCAAATTTTTTGTCTTTTATGGCTTTCTCTCGTCGTTTGTTTCCTCCTTCTCCTTTTTATTGTATTCCTTTGAAATTCCCATTGATTCGATTCATAAATCGTTGGCAAAAAACTGTGTCATGTGGAGACTGTTTGGAGACTATTTGGAGATTATTTTCAATAAGTAAGGGGTTGAGTAAGCGGTACACAATCGAGTGTTTACTTTGCAATCGATAAGGTAAGCGAGCTATGGTGTTTATTTTTATGGGTTGATAAAACTATATCGCAAAAGTTAAATGCGGAAATGTAACAAAGTTGGGACTCTGGTTAACCCAGACCTTAGTAAAGAGAGAGAGAGAGATATTAAATATTGTTTTAGTACTTAAAAACCTCAACTTAATGCACCCTGTGTCATAAAACGCTGTCCCTTATCATTCTTGCAAAATAATCAAACTACGGAAAAATCCAATTACTCGCCATTGACGCCTCTCAATACAAACAATATATAAAATATTGTTTTTTTGGTATATTACCTTGCACTCTAGCTATACCAACATATCTACAATATATACCTTTTAAATAAATTGAATGAAATCGATTCAGTTCAATGTAAATAATTTAATTTTTCTATTTCTTTTTAAAAAATCCCATGTTTCCATCTCATATACAAAAGCATAGAAAACTATTGGATTCCATTAAAAGCATGAATATTCCATTGGTTGTCAATTGTTGGAAATACACAGAAACCAAAGTGACACAAAGTTATAGAGAGGGAGAGAAAACGAAAATGAACAGAGTTGAAGAAAAAAAATAAAAACGACAAACAACCGAGGATAAAAAAGAACAAAAACGACAAAAAAAAGAATAAAAACTACAAACAACCAACGCGAATTCAATTGAGCGTCATCGACAATCGATTCCATAAAAATTCAATTTCCGTCTGTCAATTCTTGCACTTGTACCGAGTCCGCGAAAAGCGCGTCCCCTGCAGCTTTGGCTCCCCTCGACTCATCCGTTCCCACCGTCGATCGTTTCAACTCCACGGTGGAGACGACGGCGACGTTTTGTCAGCGACGAACGATGACAGGCGATGGGAAGCGCCGCCATATGCGAAGCGACGGTAACAAAAACGATGAGACAACAACAACAAATGCAAGAACAATCAATACAACAACTATAAATACAACAACAATCAATACAATAACAAAAAATACAACAACATCAAATACAACAACAATCAATAGAATACAACAACAAATAATAAAGTTAATTAAAAGCGTCCATCGTCGTCTTCGTGAACTTTTTTGGGCCGACTTTGTTTACGTTGCGCAAAAACCGTCAAGAATCGACGGACAGACACCGATTCGCAGGTTGAGACAATCGAAGAGAGACAGACAGCGAGGAGGATTTTCGGACAGACAGCCAGACTTTAGGATCCACCAACAGACAGACAGATAGACAGACAGCTCTTGGGGTCGTCGCAAACACGAGGCGTAACGTTGGTGACGATCATCAAACAACCGTGTATGTTTTTGTTGTTGCTATCGATGCGAGGGCGTCGAAGTAAAAAATAATTGAAATTTCATGTGGGCCCCACCTGGCGCTGTCTGTCTCACGATATGTCTTGATGTCTGTCCGTCCGTCCGTTCGTCCATCCGTCGATTCATCCGTCTGTTGTGGGGCCCGCAGAGTGTTGCAAATGGGTCTCATTTTCAGCTCGTTTGATGTCTCGCTCAAGTGTCAAGAGGTAGGCGAAGACAGGCCTTGATGGGTTAATAGGACGTCGAGAATAAATGGATGGGGGGGGGTCTCGGATACGGAGGCGGGGGAGAAGTCAGAAGTCAGGGGAAGAAGTCAGAGGTGGTTGCGTGACTTGTGACGAAAGGATTCGTTAGTGTCAAAGGTGATTGAAGAACAAAGGAAAACCGAGTTCATTGATTGGGTATTGGAGTGTGGGAGCAGGAATTTTAAGAAAAGTTTTTAGAAGAGACTTCTTTATACTCTTTGAAACGATTAAACATTTTCATAAACTGTTTTTTCTGACATCTATTACTAATTTTTATATTTTATCTTTTTTTTGTTGATGTATAATAATCATTGAATATCTCAAAATTTTTAATTACAAAAATTATATTAGTAAAATATTAAAAATATTTATTAAAATACCATGTGAAAATTCAGCAAATATTTGCTCGAATGTCGTTCTCAGCCTTTTTAAAGTCGTTGGGGTTTTTTGACCTCATCCTGGTTAGTGAAATGTTCATGCCATCGGCTCAACTCGGTCAATCAGGCCTTGCCATGGCCTTCGAAAGGACATGAGGCAGACCACGGAAAGGCGTGAATTAAATTGAGTACGTGATTAAATAAACAACACAAGGTTTCAATTACTGGGTAAATATTTGAGAGGAGACTTTTGCAAAAATAACTAAAATCAGAAACATGCAATTTATTTCAACGGAATAGCACGAAAAGGGAGTGCACAACTTAAAGAGAAAAAAATATTTGACAAAAAGAGGAGAAAAAGATATTTATCAAAAAATATACAGAAATAATTTTGAATTATTAAAAACAGAAATACTATAAAAAAATAAATTCAGACAAAAAAAAATAATACAAAGTCCGAAAGAAAAGACAGAAAAAAATAAAAATGAAAAATTCCAAAACAAGGGACGACGAAACCCTGACAAACAAAACCGCAGACTTTCACACGAACCTCATTTGGAAATGGACTCCATCGAGGGCAACGACAAACTTTCCTCCTGACGACCGGATCAGACCAGAGTGGACAAGCGAAGTGAGAGAGAGAGAGAGAGAGAGAGAGAAGAGCAGACCAGACTAGACAATTATTGACACATGACATGCGATTTTGATTTTCGGACAATCGCCGGACAAGTACACAGATTCCAAGTATTGTCCAGGGAGCGTGGACGAGGTTAGCGAAACTTTTGTTAATGCGATTGAAATCGAGACGGGCTTCGTCTCTGCTCCTCATGGGGTCAGAGAGGTGGTGGGGAAGCCGATGGTGGTGGAGAAGGCGTTGGTGGGGTCGATGGTGGGGTCTATGGTGAAGTCGATGGTGTGGTCAATGTTGGGGCCGATGGTTGAGTCGACGGTGGAGATGGGGGTGGGAGGTGTTCATGAGGGTGGAGCTCAGGGAGTGCCCGAAACAAAGACATCAATCTTCGTTATTTGCCCTCGCTTTACTTTCATTTCGCCTCACTTTGGGATCCACATCCCAAATATTGTTCGAGAGCCATCGAAACCACCTGCGGACGTGTCCAAAGTTCCCAGAATTAAAACCAAATGCGTTGAAGGTTCCCAGAATTAAAACCAAATGCGTTGGCTATTCCAAAGAATTAAAACCAAACACAGGAATCGCAATTACTGCAAATTCGCTACACTCATCGCATTAGGAATCCTTGCGCAATCACGTTCGGTGGAGAACTTTCGACTGGTCTGCTCGATGGAGAAACCTTCGCCCGGGGGCCGTTGGTCATCAGGCTGATGGAAGGACGACGGCGGCCGGATGGAGGGCAAATAAACATTTCAACAGACGAACATAAACACAAACAAAGGATGGGGGTGATGATGGAAGGAGATGAGAATAGGAAGGAGATGAGGAAAGGAAGGAGATGAGGGAAGAGCAGGATATGGAATTAATATGACTGCAGGTCGGTAAACAACCACCAGGGATGTTTGGAGGATGGGGTGAAGAAGATGAAGGAGGGGTTGAAGAAGATGTGGGCGAAGCGGAGGAGGAGAAGAGTAGACAAAAGCGCATCGAATAATGCAATTTCGAACATTTGTCGATAGTCATAACACATCGAGTGAAGACGGAAACCCACCCGATCATCCTTCAACAAAGACTTCTCTCCAGCTCTCATTTCTACTCCTCCTTCTCTTGCTCTCAGGATCTAATTTCATTTGTACTAGCTCACATCAAACTGTGAGCTGACCGTCGTCCACGTCTTCCAACCCTCGAGGCCATCGTCCCACCCTCGCCACACTTGGAGATGACGAACTGATGCGTTGCTAATGCCTTCGCTTTTCACATATGAGATTTCCATCGCTTGGACCCTTCCTCCATTCCCTTCTAGCCACTCGTTCATTAGAGTTTCCGTCACTTCCATCAGATTTTCCAGATTTTATTTTATTTCATGTTATTTTTAGTTGTAGTTCCTTCACAATGGTCGTTCGTTTCCTCTCTATTCTGCTTTATTATCGTGGCTGCTGTCGTTGTCGCTCCACTGTTGACAGTTGCAAAATCCCTTCACGTGTCTCCGTCTGTCCAACTCAGTGTCTTTCTCTGTCTGTCCAACTCAGTGTCTTTCTCTGTCTGTCCAACTCTCTGTCTTTCTGTGTATCTCTCTCTCTGTCTTCCTGTCTCTCTCTCTCTCTTTGTCTCTCGCTATGAGTTGTGGGTTTTTCTCGCCCGTCAGATGTGTCTTAGTTGTTGATATGCTTGTCAACGATGACGATGATGACAATTTTTTTATTTAGTTCTTTGTCTGCTGATGTTGTTTTTGGACCATTTGTTGTACTTGTGCTAGTTGTTGTTCTTGTGCTAGTTGTTGTTCTTGTGCTAGTTGTTGTTCTTGTGCTAGTTGTTGTTCTTGTGCTAGTTGTTGTTCTTGTGCTAGTTGTTGTTATTACAATTGTTGTTGTTGTTGCTCTGACAGTCGTTCCATTCAAGATGAGCACAATGACTCACATGAAGTGTGTGGAATGACTCTTGAGCAGATGATTCCACCACCAAAGAATTTCACTGAATTCCAACTTTTCAGAATCCTTCTACAGGACCTTGAAATTCAACAGCGAAAACTTAAGCAACAAAAAAACTCCACCCATCCTTCACCAATTACCCTTTAATTCACCATCTTGTGCTGTGGGCCAACAATTGTTTTCTTAACCCTTGACGCGCTTTAACCCATCTGGTTCGGTTTCCCCTGATTGTCCGAGTGATTAACGACTTTTGCACGCTCGACTGTCCGATTCCAACCACCGATCCAACAGATAGATAAACGCCAGCGACCATCCCTTGGGTTGTTATGGAATCCAGCAAAATAAATATAAATTTGCAAAAAGGCACCCCTTCGCAATTTCGACTCGAAGCTGCCCTGGGCCCATCACGATCGCCTGGAAGTTTACGCTTTTCCACCCTTCGAAAGGCAAGAGTTGGAGCCTCAAACTCTATTTTCATTCGATATTTTGTTTCTATTTTATTGTCGGTTGAACAAAATAAGCTGCTCTGGGGGAGCGGAGAGAAAAAGCTGGAGGATGAAGGATACCAAAGAAGAAAAGGGGAATCGAAAACAATGCAGCGGAAACGAAAAACAGAGAACGGAAGTTGGTGTCTAGAGTTCACTAGAGGAATGAGAATAATTTCAAGGAAATTAAATTAAAGAAACGATGGATGTAATCTTAAATTAAAGAAACGTGTTAAAAGTTTAATTAAATTTAGTATAATAAAGAGTTTGTAAAAAAAAAAAAATGTTTAAATAAAATAAAATAATTAGCAAATGTTTTTAGAATTCAATTAAATATATATTTTTTCTTTGTTTTTTTTTCTTAATTAAAGAAGAACCTTGAGAAAAGCTTCATTTAATTTCAAAACAAACTCATAAAAGTTTTATTTGGATACAAAAAAATGAAATTATTTTCGAACAAATTTTGAGAATTTAAAACAACAATAATTATACTAATTATAAGAAACAATGTTTCATTTTAATGAATTTAAAAATTCATATAAGGTATTATGAGGTATTATTCTAATCAATTAAAGAACTCCAAGAATCCACAAAAAGCTAACCGAATTATGTGTTGGAGTAAATCCACTTCTCCCACCTCTTCACGAACCTCAACCGCAACTTACGTCGTCCGAAAAACAAACAAACAAAACGACTTAAAATCCATCAACATTCATATGAGTCGAAAACGCAAAGAAGAACAGCGACCGAGTCTCTGGAAAAGGTGCGAATTAGTCGTTATTTGGTGCAATTAAATGAACCACCTCGTTTTAGCACCCAAATATAAAAACCCATTCTTCTATGGAAATAATAATAACAACAACACACATTAGAGTGAAGCTCGTGCCGTCGTCGCAGACGCAGTTGGCCGACGGCGACTGAGTCGTGTCGACAGGTGATGCCAATTGCTGTCTGTGGGCCAAGAGCGCGTACGGGAATGTCATGTCAAAAAACAGCAATAGCAAAAACAACAACAACAACAACAACACATACAGCAACAACAGAACCAACAATAACAACAACAAGACCAACAATAACAACATAAAATGTCCATTAAAAGCTCGCCTTGTCTTCAATTAACAACAACTTTGGCAAATATTTAATTTTCGTAAAAGCAAAGTGACGTCGGCTTCTATTTGGATGTGAATTTAATTGAAAAACAAAAGGCGGTGTGCAACGGCAACAAAATCAACAACAAACAACAAAAGCAACAAGAACAAACAACAAAAGCAACAAGATCAAACAACTAACACCAACAAACAACAATTGAAACTAACATGCGAACAACCTTGAACTTTTTATTCTGCACTCTGTTTTTCCACAGTGTATTTTCATGCATGTTTTCGAAAATCGATTTCAAGTCGATTCGTATGAAAAATCAAAGTCAAATCCATGTGCGTTCGCCAAGTGATTCACATTAGCTGCCGGTCGAGACGAGCTCAAAAAAAAAAAAAAAAAAAACCAGTTGATGTGAGGTTCTACAGAAGCAACAACCACATAAACATGGCTCATAAACCACCGGCCGACAAATGAACGCGGCTTTCGTCATCATCGTCGGCTACGCGGGTTCCACCATTACCTTCCCCTGATCAAACTCCTCCTCCCTTCATTTGACTGAGCTCAACAGGTTTCCGAGTTTTGCGAAAAAATAGCAACAACGATAATAACAATAATAATAAATATAATGATGAAGTTTGCTTTAAAAATAACCACTCTACGGCTCGACCAGTTCCACCTCTATCTGTCCGTCTCTCTATCCCTCTGTCCCTCTGTCGATGTCCCTCTGTCGATGTCCGTATATTTGTCTATCTCACAGTCGGTATATAGCTTGAGAGGCGGATAGAATTTGGTTTCTGGTTTTGTTAGGAAATCGAGCAACTACTAGAAATGATCCCCAGCAAACTCTTCACGACAGAGGGGTTGATGGAGCCAGAGGTGTCTGAGGGCGAGAGGGTGCAAATGTAAAGAGCAAATTATTAAAACTCCCCGCGATGATGAGCTCGGGGTGACGGGCGCCGCTAACCGATAACCTTTTGCCACGGATGTCGTCGCTCCGTCGCTTGCTGTGTGAGAACAAATTGACTTCGAAGTGGAGTCGAAGTCGAGTTTGAGTCGATTGAATTCGGAATTGAATAGGTATTTGGAGTGGGATCATCGGTTCATCATCGGTTGGAGGTGGGTGAAGAGGGAGGAGGGTGAAGAGGGTCGATCGGAGGGGTCGGAGGTTCGGGCCATGGGAGGCATCTGCACTTCACGACCGACCGCACGGAGTCTCATTCACCTTCGCCTGTCATCGATAAATCATTGCAATGAACTCGTCGTCCCCATCCCATTCGCTTTCCATTTACAGCCAGATCCCATTGTCTCTATCTCTTACGCCTCTGTGCTCCTCTCTCTTCATTCTCTCTCTGTCACTCCTTTCATTATGTGCCCTTTGTCCCTTCTCTTCTCACAATTCATTAACTCCTCCTCTCGATGGAAATGAAGTTTCTGTCGATTTAATTAAAATGTCCTACGAGTCCTCATGCTGTCGGTCTCATTCTCTGCCACTGATTCCCTCTATCTCATTCTGTTTCTCTTTCTCTCACTTTCTTTCTCTATCTCTCCATCTCTTTCCATTGTTCTTGACACTCACTTGGCAATGGCCGCCGCCTCTCGATGTATTGATTTTTAATCTTCATCCTTTCACACTCATCTCCTGCAACCCGTTTGGCCCCCAACTGAAAATCCTGCAGCCTTCACTCTATCCCTCTTTTACCCTACTCCCTCCCTTTCTCTCTCATCTCTTCTTCCCTCGATCCTTTCGTACTTTTCCTTGTCAAAGTTTTAAGTGAATTTCTCTGTGAATTTAAAGTTAAATGCTTTTGGAATTTATGCTCCACTCAGTCGGGGGAAAGGCTCCGATGGCTAATAAGCGCCATTTTGTGGGCGGTGCGGAAGGAGATAGAGGGCGTGGCAATGATAGAGGGATGGGGAATGGGGCGTGGTAGGTGATGCAGACGGTGGTTACGCATACGTGTTTTCAGCCACGTCTGCATGTGGCGGCCAGCCAATTTATGTCCTTGTTATTGTGATGATATTGCTGTTGTTGTGTTAATGTTTTGTTGCTATGATAATGTTGTTGTTGAGATGGTGTTGTTGTTGCTAATGCATTGTTGTTGAGATCCTCCTGTTGTTGTTGTTGAACGTGTCTCGTTGTTGAGATGCTCTTGTTGTGACGATGAGGATGTTGTTGCCGTTATTGCTGTTGCTCCTGCAATGCTGTTCTGGCTGTTTTCGCCAGCGAGACATGGATTTTCATAAATTTCCATACACGAAAATGAACCCAGGCGAGACAGCCAGAGTGTGGGAGGGAGACAAATCCAGATGATGAGAGAAAGAGAGAGACAATTGCAGTTGACGAGAGAGAAATAGAGAAAGGAGATGCCCTGACGATGGATTAAATGCTGACCATTAAATTTTATGATTTATGAATAAGATTTACGAATGCGGAACGACATTTTGAGGAGAAACACAACATTGTAATTGAAGCTGACGAAAAGGTAAACGATGAGGATGAAGCTGGAGATCAGGTGGATGATAGTTGGGTTGTAGGGATTATGACGATGATGACAATGATGATGAAATGACAATGATGATGATGGTGTCCTCAGTAATCTGGTGACATATGAGACAGATGGGTTTCAAATTCAATTACAACTCATGCTGAGACTATCACAGGTTAATTGGTTTACGGAATGTCTGAAAAGGAATTTCCCAAATTCTCTTCAGTATGAAGTTCTGATAAATGAAACTGTAGAGGTTGAAGTAATCTCTTGATAAGCAGAAAGAAACTCGTGTGAGTTGAATGAACCTGCATCTTCCAACAGCATGAGGACTCTAATTGAAAGCACATGACGATCGTCATCGCTCGAACCACGCCCCCAACCCAAGGTGTCTTCATATGGATACCTCAATCCTCTGTCTTCGAGGTATCTTCTGTCAAAGCTTTCGCGAAGATAAAAATCATGCTGCAAGCAATTGGAAGCCATCGCGAATGAATGGCGTGCAACATTGTTATGCAATGCAAGGCGAGCGAAACCGAAATCGACTGAATTAAGAATTCAGCACTCATTCAATATCATTGTTATTGTTGTTGATGTTAATGTTAATGTGGTTGCTTTTTTCAATGAAGAAGATGGTGTTGGCGTTGCATTTGTAAAGTGTGTGAAAGTGTGAAGAACAATTATTCGAGAGGTTGTTGAGTAGGAGAAGCAGAAGCAGCAACAACAACAGCAACACCTTGCGACAAGGTTGCGACGACAAGTGTGCGTGCGACACGATGTAGTGAGAAAAATCAGATAGTGGAAATAAAAACGAAAAACAAAGAAAAAAATGTTATCATAAAAATTATAGAAAAAAGAAACATATAAACAATCATAAAAAAAAATTAAAAAAAATTGAAACAATCAAACTTAAAAACATCATAAAAAATCCAAATAAAAAGACAAAATATAAAATATTAAAATTAAAATATTCATAATAAAAAAATTAGATTTCAAAAATCTAAATAAAAAAAAAATTAAATAACAAACATCTTAATAAAAAAAAGTCAAATATGAAAAAAAAAAAATAAATCAAAAATTTAAACAATTAAAAACAAAAAATGTACAAAAAGGAGGCGAAACGAAAAATGCAGCAAAAGAATGAAATCAGAAACTTTAAAAGAATGAAAAATTCACCAAATTGTAGAAGTTGATGCAGGTCATCGCGCCTTGTTCTTTGTTTTTTTAAAGGACCCATTCTCAATTCGAAATCCCTCCTCCGCCCCTGGCCGCCGGCCAAATACGATGCAATCGCGGGGCTTCAATTAATTTCTATTTGCTTTGCTATCGAAATGACGCCATTCGTTAAACAAACATCGAAATAAATGACGACGAATTGATGGAGAGAGGGACAAATGGACGGACGGATGAACAGTCAATGAATGAACAGACACACGTACGAACGAACGAACGAAACAACAATGGAAACGACCGGACGACGAACGGTGGACGACAATAAAAGGCCATAAAAATAATTAAATAAATCATGCGTTCAATTAAAATGGGGCTCGTGTCGGGCGCATAATCATTCACACATCATTTGTTCGCCAATTGGGGAAGGTGGAGACGGTCTCCAACTGAAAACCCCTCGCGCCACACTAAAGCAGCGGACTTAATTCAATTACGGACGTGTCAAAACGGACGCCGGCATCGTCAGCCCGGTGACCGATGATGATGATGATGATGGGTGACAGGCCGGCGACGATGGAAGACGGGGAGGCAAATGCAGTTCGTCATCTTCGTCAGTGTCTGACATTTCGACGCCCCTCCCTCATCTCACACCATGTCAAATGCTAATTGAGATGCGAGTTTGGCGAACGAACGCTGGTGGATTCTGCATGGGGAGCGCGGTTTAATGGCATTTGAGCCACAGGCGAGGGAGGGAGATGGAGAAGATACCGTTGATTTCGCACATTATCGCATCACGAAGTAACCTTTGGTGGACCTCGAATGATGCATCGAGACAAAGGCGAAAATGAAGAGTTGATGCGGCCTCCCCCACAATCAACCTTTCCTTAGACGACCTCCACCATGAACTTTTTAACATTATGATCCAAACCACTCCACAAGAGGTCGAATCGCTTCCGACTGGTCGCGATCGTGGTCAAGAGTCGAGTGCGAGCGACAAAGCCATGGTTGCTGGAGTTGCACCTTGGGCTCGAACGAATGGCTGTCACTTGGTCAAGCGATGACCGATGAGCCATGGTTGACGAACTTCACCGCTCGAACCCATAATTAAACAAAGAGTGAAGAGGACTGAGGAAGAAGAGAGGATCGCCCCATGTCGATTAGGCCAAGACCCGGAGGCGCAACGATTTGCCAAAATGAAGCTGTTTAGCGGGCGAAAAACAAAGAAGAAAAACTCAAGCACGAAAACAAGTGAAGAGCCTTTGGATCCGCCGCCTCGAGGGTCTCGTCGAGGGCCCCCAAATGGCGCACTTGAACTTGGCACTGAAACGGTTGATGCGGTTGTTGGTAGCCGATGTTGTTTTTGTTTTGGTAGCCTCTGTTGTTGTTTCGGTAGCCTCTGTTTCGATAGTGGTTTGCTGTTATTTTGGTAGCTCTTGTTTTTGGTAGCTCTTGTTGGCGCGTGGCTATGACTTTTTCCGTACTCATGGCCTCATGGTTAGAAAAAGGTAATCGCCATAGGTCGGCGCATTTATCGGTCCCCTGAGATCGAGGTGGATGAGGTCGGGGCGTCGTCCTTTGGTCCTGTCCATGGCAGGATGAAAACAGCGAATGGGGATGAGAGATAAGAACGAGGGCTTTGATGAATCGCTCCGGTTGTTTACAAATTTTGGCTGTAAATCCGACCTACCGCACTTTTTTTCACCGGTCTGTCTGGGATTTCCCCTTTTGTCTCCTCTTTCCTCCTTTTGCTCTTCACAAAACCCCCCATTCTTTTCACCAGTCTACCCATGCAGTTCTTATCTATTTCCGGTGCGCTTCTCCGTCTCTCTCTCTCTCTCTCTCTCCTTTATTTTCTGCAATGTTTGCAACGGAAACTGCAGTAGCGAGTGCAATGGGGTGAAAAGAGAGACAGAGAGAGATATAGAGAGAGAAAGAGAGAGATAGAGAGTCAGAGAGTGAGAAAAGGAGGTCTGTGAAAAGTATGGGAAAAAGTGCAGCTCGTTGCAATAACTTCTCAAAGTCATCAATAACAAGCGGGCGAACAATGGAGCAACATGAGGAGGCGCCACTGGAGGGGTCAGAGGGGGGGCATCAGGGAGTCATGACAGAGGCAGGGAGGCCATGATAGTGCAGGCAGGGAGACGACCCTGGTGCAGCAGTCATGGATAGGGCCATGATAGGGAGCCGGCGTCTAGTCTTTATGACGCCCCTGATAGCATAAATCGCTGCAGTGCCGCCGAGCCATCAAAATATTTCCCCTCAAAGCGATGCAGTTTTTTATTTATTTTGGCATGAGTTTTTCATTTATTATTCGTTTTTCACTTAGTATTCGTTTTTCATTTAGTATTCGTTTTTTATTTAGAATTAGTTTTTCATTTAGTATTCGTTTTTTATTTATTATTCGTTTTTCACTTAGTATTCGTTTTTCATTTAGTATTCGTTTTTTATTTAGTATTCGTTTTTGCAATCTAAAATTAGATATTAACACCGGATCAGATATTGGCCTGCCAAGGGTAAGGTTTATTAACACATCGATCGTTGTCCTTGAACTTACCTGGAATATCATGTAGCCGGAGTCGTACATCCAGAAGTCCTCGGGCGTGTGGCCGGGCTTGCTCAGCTGGATGGCCAGACAGTGTTGCAGAATGAGACGGCAACGCTGTGGCCCGCCCGGTGATTTTGTGCCCATGTTGATGATGTTGCTGTTGTTGGTGTTAATCCTTAGGATTGAAATTTCACTCGCGGATCGAAGGTCGAACCTTCGTCGGTTGACGTCGGATTAAACAACAACGACGACGACGGGGTGGGGGCTTCAGAGACTTTTCGAGGGGTCGGGGCGTTTGTATCAATCATTCAATGTTTTCCATGGAGGGAAACAAGGATATAAATTCTAGACCACAAGCATTTGCACTTTTCTACGGGGAGAATGGATTTTTTAATATTTTTTTTCGGAATTAGGATGCAACACTGGTACGTCGGGTGAGTTACGAGAAAGTTGGCAACACCTACCGAGGGGAGAAATAAGGATAACGAAAGGATCAGATTGAAATTCTGGTTAATTTTTGAATAATTTTGAATTAATTTTGAATAAATTTTGAACTCATTTTGAAATAATTTGTAAATACATAATTTTAAACTTATTTTCAATTAACTTTGAATTATATTTTAATTAATTTTGAACTAATTGTGAACTCATTTTAAACTTAAACATTTGATTTTGAACTCATTTAAAGTCATTTTGAACTAATTTTGAATTATCTTTTGAACTCTTTTTGAATTAGTTTTTAACTGATTATGAACTAATTTTAAATTAGTGTAGAACTATTATTGAAATATTTGTGTTGAACATTATTTTAAAATGTAATTAAAATTTTATGATTTTGATATAAAAAGTCAACTCTATAAAATCTGAAATTTTTCTCCGTGTACCATCGTAACTCGCGCGACGCACGCATGCGCTCCCCAACGAAACAACAGAGCCAACAAAAACAACAACGACGACGACAACTTACGAATTAAATAGAGAAAAAAAAAACAAAAATTCACTCGAGTCAGGCCGACCGACCGGCAACGGAGCGATCGAAGGCGAAGGCGAACACGAAGACGCAGACGACACGACGACAGTCGTCGACGAGAGACGAACGCGAACTGGCGGCCGTTAATTGCGAGCGGCTTTTGGCGAACCCCACGTCGGGGCCGAGACCGCAGCCGAGACCGAGGCGGAGACGGAGCTGGAGACCGAGCCGGCGGCTGTCGCAGCCGATGTCATGTTCGTGATCCGCAGAGCGCCAAAATCTGTAACGAGAGAGAGAGAGAGAGAGAGAGTGATTAACATGGGGAACCAGAGTGTAAGAGAGCGAAAAAAGAGTTTAGGGGAGAGTGTGTGAGAACTTTGGAGTTTGGAGCTGAGAATCTGCGAGACGATCGGATCGCGCTCGACTTCTGGGATTTTTTCGGGGGAAATTTCAAGGGAATTTTTCTCGCCGACAAACATGAAGTCGGAGGAGAACCTTTGGCCAGAACTTCGAGAGTTCGGTTTCGGTTTTGAGCCACGGCATAAGCCGAAGAAATTGTTTTTCCCAAATTAAAGATGAAATTTCGTATTCCGTTTTTTGTTTCTCACGACGCCCCAAGCCATTTGCTCCACATTTGAACCCCCGCCGCCAACGACGATGGAGACGACGACGACGATGTTGGCTGTCGGATGCCTCGAACTCGAGCTACTTTGGGCCGAAATCACCGGAAGCCGCTCAATTTTAATGGCCCTCTGCGGATATTAAAAACGTTGCTGTTTTTGTTTCTATTTGTGCCGCCACAACTTCGGCCACAAATTGTTTTAAATGGGAGCCGGGGTCCATTGGGGGGTTCGGGGTGTTTGCGGGAAGATGGCCCACACATCGGGATTAGGTAATCGTCTTTCGCCAGTCGCCGTCGCGGTTGTTGCAAACCATTAATTGCAGCGGATCCGACCACCAGCGGAAGCCCTAATTGTTCGACAGACATGGAATTTCGCCAACGGCCATCGAATGCATTAAAATTACATCGACCTGGTCCGAATCCACTTTGAACTCGTGGTGAACTCGATATGAACCGATTGCGAAACCATGTTGAACCCATTTATGACCCCATGGTGTGCCCACTGAGAAAACTCTGCGAATTGCGACCACTTTCTTCGGAGTTACGCAAAATTGCAACGGAAGCTGGTTACGGCGAAATGTGGGTATCATCTGGATAATATTCGGCTTCGAAATGACCTGTCATGATATTGATGGAATGATCATAGTTTAAAATACATCAGACTACGACTCCATTAGGTCAAAATTTCGCCAAACTTCCGCCAGTCCCCGGCCCAGAATCATCTCGATCAACATCCGTGTTCTTCTCCTCCAGACCATGTCGAAGTCTTCCTCAAGTTTCCTGACCTCAAGCCAAACTTCGCTTCTACTTATTATTGCGAAAATATGTTTCACTTCAATCTTTTATCGTTTCAGGCGTCAAATCATTAATTTCCAATCAGCGAAGGGTAACAAGAATTTTACCGCCTCACCGTCTCGTGGGTCTTGTAAAAGTATGTGCGGTATTTTATGGCCCGCCGGATAGACAGACAGACAAAAAGGCAGACATAAGAGAGAACACGTTGACATCACCTTTTGGGGCCGGGTCTTGTGGCCACTTCTGCGCCATGATCTCATCGGCCACAGAGTTTTTGTGTGTGTTTTTGTTCCCTTTTGTTTCGGTTTCTTGGCCGCATGTTGGTCGCTGATCGCGTTGTTGACCAAGTTTTTTTGTACCTGATTTCGTTCGAGGGCTTCGATACCTGCGCTTTAGCAGACGTCGAGGCCGATCGTCGACTTAAGCCGAAGAATGTGCGTGAATCGCAAAAACATTGCCAAAAACCCAAAACCCACGAGATGATGAAATGCCGCAGCCAAGGTGGAAGAAAAGCTTTAATTAAGACCCGGCGACACCCGTGACGAGGGGTGCGGATCGAGGTGTGATTTATGTTCCACCATTTGATTGTAAAACCAATAGAAATCAATTATCATCGTTCTCTGTTCTACAAGGAATTGCGTTTTAGTTTGATTTTTGGTTATTATTGGCTCATGGTTCACATCAGGTACTCTTTTTGTTAGAGGTTGGATCCATGGATTCATTAATTATCATCACATACCTTGAGTATAATTGTTTTAGTAATCTGGATTCATGCAGTACCAAATGGTCAGTAAAGAATTTCTTATACTTTAATTAATTATTATACTTATTTCCTTAATCCAATTCTATAATCATAATTACCTTTTTTTTGGTCATATTATACATATTTGTTAAATTACTTAGTTTATGAGATTTTATAATTCAAGAATTCACAATGTTTCTATTGACGATGATTTTATATAATTTTATTATAATAGGTTTATAACTAAAAACCCTTTGATATCAAAGAACTTTATCTATTGAACATATTTTTTGCATTCTTCTCGTTTGAAATAATTGGTTTTTATTCTTTGAAATTTCTTCTTCACTTCTATTTTTATGGAATTCTCCGATTTTATATTGAATTTCCTTTCATCTCCCTATAATATAAAAATCTCTCAATATTTTCATTTTGACTATCAGGAACACCCTCATCAACGAATTCAGCCCACTGAGTGCATTTTTTATTAGAATAACTCAGGGATGAAAAGAATTCCGCATCGAACATCTGGTACGGAAATTTATGGCACAAGGAATGCGACGAACGTGAGGTGAGGACAATGCAGAGACGAGGACAAAGAGAGACAAGGATAAAGAGAGACAAGGAAAAGAGAGACAAGGATAAAAAGAGAGAAAATTCAATTTTGATTTGATATTTTTCCCACTCCTTTTAATTTCCACATGGCCGCATGAACTCAACGATGAGAATTACGATGGTTCCCATCGAGCCCCAAACCAAGTTCGGTGGAGGCTCCATTACAGACGACCTTCCATCAAGGGCAAGTGTGATGTGAGGAAAATCAATAGGATTTCCAGACATAGTTGCCAGCAAATTGCTCAAAGTTGGCAACGTTGACTGCAACAAAAACAAAAACAACATCGTGCATCATGCAACAACAAGTGCATCAGCATCAGTGGCATCAACATCAACGTCAGCGGTGGAGGAGAATGGAGGGAGGGAAGAGGGAGAGAGGGAGATAGAGAGAAAAAACCACTCGAAGAAAAGCCGTCGCCACAGAAGTTGGCTCGAAAGCTGGCGACTGCTGATACGGCTTAATTAAGACATAAGGCCAATAGAGGGGTGGGGAGGAAGACAGGGAGAGCTAGTGCGAGAGAGAGATATGCCACTAAGACGGAGCATTTTATTGACAACTAAATCAGACAGACAACTGAAGGCAAGAGGTGCAGGAGCTGCTCGGATGAAGGGGTAAAACAAGTTCCATTCCAGCGAACGAGTTCGTAATCTTCAAAGGAAACATAAAAAAAAACTTTTAAATAATTCAGAAAAACATTGAAAAATCACAGTAAACATTAATACAATTCAATGAAAAATTAACAAAAAATTGAAAAAAAATTCCAAAAAAATGAATAAATTTCGACATGAGAAAAAGATTATAAAGATTCCTAAGACAAAATTAAAATCATTAAAAAATCATATTTTCTAAAAAAAATTTAAAATCATAAAAAATAATAAGAATTATAAAAACTGGAAATCATACAAGAATTCAAAATCATAAAAAATAAGCATGAAATATCGACGACATTTAAATTCCGTCCATCGTTTGCTCATAGAAATCAAAACGTCTTCATCGTCCTCGAAGACTTCGACTTGGCTCCGGTTGCGGACTGCGAGACGCCGTCGAGTCTGTGGCAACGCCGTTGGCCTGATTTCGCCGCTCACGCCCCACGCACTTTCATCCCGGCAACGAGTGGGAAATCCCGGAAAATTGCCTTCATTAGGCGACAATTTCAGGAGCGGAAAATTCACTCGATCCATTCGTTTATGGCCGCGTTTGCGACACACCCTCGTTACGGCCTTTTATGGATCGATGGCGCCTGCCGCGGTTGCCCACCCCCGACCGCAGGTGGCAGCCGTTTTCACTCGATTCGCCCAATCGGGTTTTCCTCGAGGTTGGGTTTTCTTCGAAGTTTGGATTTCTCGAGCTTTTGTTTTTTTCGATTTTTATTTTCTCGAGCTTTTGTTTTCTACGATTTTTGGTTTTCTTCGATTTTTGGTTTTTTTGAGCTTTTGTTTTCTACGATTTTTGGTTTTCTTCGATAGTTGATTTTTTTCAATTTTTGGTTTTCTAGAGGTTTCGTTTTTTTTTATTTGTTCGAAGTTTGGTTTCCATTTTCCATTTTTGGTTTTCTTCTATTTTTGATTTTCCTCGAAGTTTGGTTTTATTTTGAAGTTCGTTTTTTTCGAAGTTTACTGCGGATTTTCATTTTTATTTTCGTGTTTCACTTTTAATTTTTATGCATATTTTGCGATGCGTTTTCCTCGCCCTCGCCGGTGAAAATGTTTTTAATGAGCTGCCGCTGTCTATCCGGCTCAGTCTGTCCAACTGTCTGTCCAACTGTCTGTCTGTCCATCTGTCCGTCGATCTGCCTGTCTGCGGCGCTTTCCGCGAGCCATCATCGGCCGTCATGACAGCCGTGGTGCGACGTCTTGGAAAGTGTAGCAGCGGAAGAGATGTCGGCGTCGACGTCGCGGTCGCTATCGGCGATTGGGGGGAAAAACCAACAGCTATTCATTTTCATTGTTGTTGCCGAAGGAGTCTCAAGGACAGTGGAGCAAACTGCGGCCGCATCTTCACGTGAAACGTGTTCGGTTCACGCAACGTTTTGGTTTTGGTTCGATGTGAAAATTTCTTGGATTCAACGAGATTTGGCAACATTGACTGATGATGTTTTCGCTCCCAAACTTCCGACGATTGCCAATTTCTTCATCGTAGTCTTCTTCATCTTCTTCTTTCCCCGTTTTGGTTGAATTTTAATGAGTTTCCATTCGATCCTCGCCCACTGTGGCTTCCCGGCATTTCTTTCTCCCACATCTTCTGGACAATGATATATTGCTCCGATTTTTGCCATTGTTGCGAAAGTTGTTGTTAGTAAAATGTTTCGTTGTTGTTGCTAACATTTTTGTTGTTTTTGCTAATGTTGTTGCAAAAATTGTTGCTAAAGTTATGGTTGCTGTTGTTAACTCCAGCTCTTGTTATTGTTGCCATTGTTTTCATTTTGACTGCTGTCGTCGTCATCTAGACCAACGAGCGGTTATTGATAGACAGACAGTCGGTTTCAGACAGACGCGGCGGATGGACGGACAGATGGTTGGAAGGACGGACAGATAGATGAAGGAGTCGCTCTTGGATGGACAGTTCGTTGGACAGACGGAAAGTGTTGCATTTTTAAGTTTTTCTCCTCATTAAGGCGACCGATCGCGCCGAACCGCACTCCCTCAGCGAGAGGTCTGCTCGCTCGCTCGATGATATATCGTCTGGTCATGAATATATGATTGGAGTCGAAGCTCTTTCGGTCCGCGAGGTTTCGCCAGGCGGGTGTTATTGATACGGTGAGGTTTTTCACAAGACGAGGTTTTGTCTAAGACGAGGTTTTGTCTAAGACGAGGTTTTGTCTAAGACGAAGTTTCCTTGACGGAGTTTTGTCTAAGACTTTATGGGAAGAAAGGTATCAATTAGTGCGAGTTATTTTTCAACGAGGTTTGAACTGGTTGGAGGATACTTTTGGTTAAAATATGTCTATCCATGTCAAGTACTTTTGGAGTTATGGATAAATGTTTTTTAATCGATCAATTCTAGAAAAACTATTTGTTTTGGTTTCGAATTTTTTTTAATATGAACCAAGGGCTAGTTTATAACAAAGTCTTTATTTTAACAAGCCTTCCTTCATAATGTTTGAAGCCTCTCTCTCTACCTCGTCCCCTCCTTTGATGAGGTAAGAGTGGAAATTTATATCGATTGCTGCGTCAATCGACATTTGTCATTACAGTTTCTTAGGTTTCTGTGGTTTTTTCTCTATCTATCGTTGCTGCTGTGAATTTTGACAGGAGATTTTTCACAAAATAATGAGGCCGCTCTGTGTGGAACAGCAAAAAAGTGGGCGGCAAGAGAGAGAGAGAGAGAGAGAGAGAGAGAAAGAGTGAAAAGTTGGTTGAAAGATGAAAGTTGAAAGTTTGTTGAGGAAAATCGAGTCAACGGAATTTTAAGCCATGGACGAAATTATTAGAGGAAAATTAAATTGAATTTTTTGGATTTTACTCTCAAATTTTAAAATAGTTTAAAAATTATAAAACAATAGAAGACACGAAGAATTCTTCGTCATCTCTTGGATAATTTGAGAATTTTCTCAGATCAAATTTCGATTGTCGGCTCCACCCGAGCCATCGTTGCAATCGTGGACGTGAAGCCACCTCGTTTACGCCCCACCGCTGGAGTTGTAAATTTACGCCTCGGCCCGGGGAGTCGCAATCACAATCATAACAATCAAAAATTTTACTAATTAGTAATTGCACCAGTGACAAAAGCAACAAAAACACATAATGGCAACAATAAAAACATCGTCAGTGAACAGCATGCAATCTGCAACAATGGCAGCAGCAAGTGTGATGGTGAGAGCAACAACAACAACAACAACAACAATGCAAACAAAAGCGCAATAACAACAAATCAAAGTCGAGAAAACCATCGTCGGCAGCAGCATTTGGAACAACAACAAACGATCGGCAACACTTGCTGTTGAGGCGCAGCAAACAGGCAACAACAAGTGCAATGATTGTTAATAAAAAAATAACAAAAACAAACAAACAAACAGAATGAGGAACAAAAACAACAATAACAAGAGTATAAACAATAACAACAGCAAGAAATCTAAAGCCAAAAGCAACTCAACTGCCAAGATTAAGGAGTGGCAAGTGGCATTTTGGCAGATTATTGTTGTTGTAGACAATGATATTAGTGTTGTTGTTATAAATATTATTGTTGTTGTTGTTGTTGTTACAAATGATATTGTTGTTGTTGTTATTTCTATTGCTTGCCTCCTGGGGGCGCCACTCAGCCAGACGCCGGCATTTAAAGTCTCTGAAATCTCTCGCAAACGCCAACGATTTATACGAGTTAATTAGTCTTAATCGAGCATTAAATGCGAAAATTTGAAAATTATATATATACAGCAACAACAACTAATGGGAAATACAATATGAGATAACAACAACAACAAGAAGAAGAACAACAGTGGGAAATAACAACAAAAATAAAACAACAGTATTTGAAAACAACAATAAAAACAGCAACATTCTACAACACCTCCTACGTTAATTTGCGATTTATTCCCACAACTCGAAGAAAGGGATCAAAGGTATTTTAATGGACTTTGGATCGATGGTGGTGGGAGCTATAGTTTAGTAGAGGGTGGAGTTTTTTTTTTTTTTTTTGGAGTGGATTCCACCCACTCATCGCCCGCTGAACTCTTTGACCTGCTTCACAATTCGGCCCACTATCGTCCCTCAGCGCATTCCAAACACCTCGCCTTTCACTCGCCACCACCTTCAGGCTCGCTTCGAACTTTCGGCCTGAAGAAGCTGTTGCTGCTGCCTCTGATGCTGGCGATGCTCAATTTCGACAGATCGAAGGACGTCTTTCTTGTCTCAGCCCCTTTTCATGCAGCCTCGATCAGCGCCATCCACACCACAATTACTCGCGATGGGCGATAACGTCCACCCGGTTGTCAAAATCCAAACGATCAGCGACAGTCGCACGCGAACCGTCAGCTGAGTTGGCAAAAATACCTGCTGCCAGACAATTAAACGTCGACGACGGCCACAGCTCAAGATGGCAGCGGATGGCAGGGGGACGGACGGACAGACAGAGGGATTGACGGACAGATAGAAGGACAGACAGAAGTTTATTCGTTGCTGGGCCACACGATGGACGGTCAACGCGATGATCTTCAACTTCTCCCAACTGCCAACGGTGGAATGCGCCAATCAATGCAGCAGCGACAGCAACAACATCATCACAACAACATCAATGACGACAACATCATCATCACAACAACAACAACAACTCTAACGATGACAACAAAAAAAAACGACAGCAACAATGACGACAACAATATAATAAAAAGTAACAACCATAGTAAAAACCACAAAGATAATAGCAACAACATTTTAAGCAGCAACAACATTTTAAGCAGCAACAATCTTTTAACTAACAACAACAACATTTCAGCCATCAACAAGCGAACATGGTGCAAAATTCAAATATGACGCGGCATCATTTTGACGCGTGGCCACCTGTCACAACTACGATAGATAGACAGGCAGTCGGACGGACAGACAGACAGACAGACAGACATTGCATATCTTGGCGTCCTCTCGATTGACTGCGATTGAAAGGTACAGACATTTCATCTTCTTCTTTTCACTGCTTTGGTCTTAACGGCATTTCAGCGTCAAGTTAAAGATTATGTGAAAATATTTCAAAAATCGAAAATATTTCCATTTTCATCTTAACTTTTATTTTCATCTCCATTTATATTTTCATTTCCATATTTATATTTGATTTTATTTTTATTCACATTTTTATTTCTATTTTCAGTTTAATTTTATTTTTATTCCTATTTTCATTTCCATTTTCATTGCAATTTTTATTTGTATATTCATTCCTATTTATTATTTTCATTCCCATTTTTAGTTTTATTTTCATGTCACATTTTCATTCACTTTTATACATATGAATTTTCATTCACATTTTCATACGATTTTTATTCCCAATTTTATTTTTATTTCCATGTCACATTTTTTCCATGGTATTTCAACCATTTCAAGGGGAGTTGCTCAGAGACCAAGAGAAGCAGAAGAAGAAGAGAAAGAGGCGACGATCGTCACTTGCTTAGATTCGATTCACCAACAATTATCCCTATTTAACCATGAGTAAAATTCCGCACCACTCGCATCAACGGATTGAATGAAATTTACGAGGTTTTCATATGGACTCGTACGAGTTCCAGCAAACGACGAGTGGGGCGTGAGAAGAGGACGGAGGGGGAAAAAACTGTTGATGGATGCCATCAAATGAAGCAGAGAAGACGTAGACAACGTGTCATTGTTGTTGTTGTGGGAGGAAATCCGGAATTCACGAGAAAGAAAAATGAAAATTGAACAAAAAGGAAGCAGTGAGAAAAATCATTCCCTTGGTCGAGTTTGATGTGAAGTAGGAATAATTTTAGTAGCATTTTTCTGCTACCTTTTTTGTGGTGGAAAATTCTTCACTTCCTTTTGTGGAGCAAATTTCTTCACTCCCTTTAGAACTTCCGGATATTGAATCATCTTGAGTTTTTCCTTGAATCATCAAGTTTTTCTTGAATAATCGAGTTTCTTCTTGAATCATCAAAACTACAGCTATTTAGTGATATCTGAAGTTTCTTCTACTACGGTAGTTTCTTCTACTACGGTGGTTTCTTCTACTACAGTAGTTTCTTCTACTACGAACGTTTCTTCTACTACCTTATCCATCTGCTCCCGTTCACCACCTTCTCTCCACCACCTGAAACTGACAGACAGCTCGCCATCACAGAAGAATCACGCACTGCTCCGAGACTTGACGAGCGATGTCTGCCGTGGAGTCTGGAATATTTTCTAAGACAATCAGAGGGACAGACAGAAGGACGGACAGATGAGAGACAGACAAAAACAGCAGCGCCAACAATGGGGGAGGGAGGAACCAAAAGAGATGGAGAAAGAGATGTAGAAAAAAAGGAGATGAAAGTGGTGGTGAAGGAGGTTGTGAAGAAGGATGTGATGGAGGAGATGAAGGAGGAAGAGGAGGTGAACATAGTGGAAGCAAGACAGAAGAGATACAGGACGAAGGCAACTAGGAGGAAGCAACTATTTGACGAGCATGTTTAACATATTACGACCGTGTCATTACGACCATGAGAGACCATGATGTGTGTGTGTGTGTGTGTGATTCATGTGTATTTGAATCAAATGTGTGTATGTGTGAGATGCCTATGCATGTGTGTGTATGTGTGGGAGTATTTGCTCACTTCGCCGGCGACAATTGTTAGGAAATGCTTTGGAAAATCTTTCATTGCTTTTATTTTATTTTACATTATCTCCTCGACTGCATTTCAATTGCTCGTGGTTGCAGTGGGAATTTCTTTTATTGAATTCATCGTACAGCAGCAACAACAACAACAACAGCCATTGATGACATGCTTAAAGCGACAAACAACAACACTGGGACAACAATATTGCATGCTGCTGCTGTAGTTGTTGTTGTTGTTGCTGTTGTCTTGACATGTTGCATGCATTAAAAACGCAGCGAGACGAGAAATTGTAATAAAAGTGTTTTTGGGCGAAAAAGGAATTTTCGCAGTTGCTGTTGCTCGTTGTTCCTGTTGTTCACATTGATGTTGCTGCTGTTTGGTATTGTTGGTGTTGTAGTTGTTGTTGTTTTTTGGTGCTGTTCGTGTTGTTATTGCTTCTATTGTTGCTGTTGTTGTAGTTGATGTAATGTTAATGCAAAATAAAGCATTTCTTTTTTGCATTTTCGGGAAGTTGTTATCATTATTGTTGTACGCAAAGTAGTAGTTGTTGTTGTTGTTAATGTTGTTGTTGTTGTTATTGCTGCTGTCTATCTGCTTACGTCTGACAATGTTTTGTCTGCTGCTTGTGTCGCTTGTGTCTGTTCCTTGTCTCGTTTGTCAAAGCTTTGACAGCAGTGTCATGTTGGTGCTGTTATTGTAGTTATTCTTCTTGTTGTTGTTATTGTTATTGTCGCCGATAGCCACAACAGCAACATCAACAACAACAACAATAGCCACAGGCCGCCAGCGCTGTTCGGCCTTCCAGCGATATCTCTTGTGATAATTTCACAAGTTTAGGAAGTGAAAATTTGCATAGAAAAAAGGAAATTTGCGCAATAGTTGCAATTGTTGCAATTGTTGTTGTTGTTGGCATACCACCGCATTATGACAATCCAAGTGATGCAACATTTTCGGCAATTTCCCCCCCCGCAAGTGTTGGAAAATCACAAAAAAAAAGGAAAAAACGAAAGAGACAAAAAAAAAAAATAATAAGATTTGACAAATTTTGCTCACGTACCGTTTTTTTTCTCCGTCCTTTCGTTTGTCTTCAATTTATTTTCCAGCCAAGAAGATCGAAAATTTCAATAAAAACTGCAAATAGAGAGTGGGAGAGAAAAATAAAAGAGAGAATGAGTGAAAATTCCATTAAATTCCAAAGAGTTGTAATTTTTAATCCTACGAAAATATCAATTTCTTCGATCACGCGGCGACCTCTGGTGGCCGACGCACGTACTCGGCCGCAGTGATTATATAAAAATGTCGTCGTCGTTGCCAGTGAACGAAAAAATTCACAAGAAATATTGCAAAGTATTTATTAAGTTGTAGAGATCGCAATCTCATCCATATCTTCTGCATTTAATACATATAATACTCGCTGTCGTTGACTCTCGCTGAACATTTCGCCAATTTAATTCGACAAACGTTGTTAATAATCGTAAACCAAAAAAAAAAAACCCACCAACACATGTTCATATTTGTTCACAGTGTTTTCAGGAGAAATCAAAATTCGCAATCGAAGATGCAATCTTGGAAAACGTGAGTTTTTTGAAAACGGCTTCTATGCAAAAAAAAGTTGAACCATCTGGTCCGAATTAATAGAAGTTGAGTTCACGAAGAAATGCACATGATTAGAGATCAATGGATAAGTTTTATTACAAGCGAGAAATCAAAGTAAGTGGCATTAAAAGCGAAACCCACAAAGAGTTATTAATTTGGTCAAGAAGTTTGAGGAGCTAGAGATAAACCTGGGTAGGTAGTAAAAATAAGGAAAGTCTTTTTATTAGGGTTCTAAAGATTACTGATACATTTTTTTAATTAGAAATTCTTTATGAAAGAGAGCTCCAATAACCCAAATATAGTTTATTTTAGTAAAGAAAATTCTTCCAATACCTTTAGAAAATATATCTACACATTTTTTTTATTTCCATATTTCTTTGTTTTCTATATTTTTTCTATATTTTCCTCCATATTTTGAAAATATTTCAGTCTTCTCGATGCATTTCTCTCAATTTATCACATTTTCCAACAACACATGACGCAAACAGATCATAAATATTCAAAATATTTCGAAGAGAAAAATCAACACAAAAAAGCGATACTGAAATAGTAAGAGGAGAGGAATTGGTGAAGAGAGGAGTATGAAACATTTTCGCAATTGTTCGAGTCGAAATTCTTGGGATGTAAATCACTCGGACGCCTGTCTGTCGCTCTGTAGGCCGCAAGCTATCTATCTGTCTGTCTGTCCTGTCGGACTGGTCCAACACTTGGTCGGGTCGTCATGGCTGAGGGATTTCAAACAATGTCTGATGGAGCGCTTTGATCGACTAAATGAAGTGGTTGAAATGGGCCGAGCCGCAAAAAACAAAAGAACAAACTCATAAAAGAAAAACACAAAAACAAAAACACAACTACACACACATACGAAACATACACACATGCAAACTATAAATACACACAATCAAATACAGAGATAAACTCCTCATACATCTGACTGGTGTCGGTTGTTGTCGGTGCTTTGTGTTAACTTGGCTAAATTGTTGTGTGCATTGCGACGTGTTGCTAATTGTTGGCTGTAGCCGGTTGTTCTTGCTACAATTGTTGTTCTTGCTGCCGTTGTCGAGAACGTGTTCCTGATCGTTTGGTCGCCGCAATTATGACTCCATTAGCCAAAGTCCAGACGATCGCCTGGGATTCTATGAACTCTTGTTCGGAGCAGCAAATAAAGTAGTCAAACCCTGCCGATCGTGTAGGTCGATGTGGGTCGATTGGAAGCCATTGGCAGAACATAATCGTCAGCTTCCTCCGATCAAGAGATCACGATCAGCAGACGTGGCGTGGGTCGGCAACCGCAACCTTGTCGCCGTGTCAACGGTAAGGCTTCGACTACGGTGAGGAAGGTGTCTGTCTGAATCTCAATCGCAATCTGAATCTCAGCGTAGTTCCTGTCTCTCGCTCTCTAGCTGGATATCTTTAATGCCATCGGTGATTGGCTTATAAATAATTAACAAGCCAGTGCCACCAACAACATCGTACCATTGTCACGATAACAACAACAACAACAGTCATATTACAATGTTGTGGGCTCAGCCCATGAGTAAATATTCACATGAAACATGATCTACCACATAATATGAAAAAAAAAAAACCCAACAGATAATTAAATGGAAACAAGCAGCAGCAGCAACAACAACACTAAAAACTTATCTCCCACACTTTCAAAATGCAATTAAACACAACAACAACAGCAGTAGTAGCAACATAATCTCCCATCAACATACGTCTGCAGTTGATGTGAAGACAATGGAGCGAAAAAACCCAATGTAAAACTATTAATAAAAAACCCGAAATAAAACTATTAATAAAAACAAAAAAACCTCCATGAAGTTCGCCAAAGTTGAAAATCGTAATCTGATTGAGGTTTGTTTCACTACGATTCGTTGTCTATTAAAAATAGCATTTAGTCATCGGCAACATCCGCAACGGAAGTCGAATTTGGGCTCGTTTCGATGCACTGAAAATAAATTCGCACATAAAGCGAGATCTTCGATCATACTTTAATTGAAAATTTGGAGTTGAACGAATTCAGATTGCCAAAATTCGATCAACAAAATAAAAACTAAGTACGAAAAATGATTGATCTTTGTTGGAAGTTTCTGAGATCTCTATGAAAATCGTTTTATTATCTTTAATCCTACATCGATTGATCCTCGATGGGAATTTCTGAGATCGCTGTGGAAATCTTTTTATTATTTTTCATCCCACACTAAACAACGATTCTTTGGTTCAGTGGTTCCAAATGTATTTTCAATCAAAAAGATCTTTTATTGTAACATTTCATCAATAGGTAATGATATCATAAAAAGCTCAATATCCAGCCGTATCAATCGATTTTATGATATACAATCTGTTAGGCTCGATCGAAGCTATTAAAACGAAATCCATAAACATGAATGAAGGTATCAGAACTTGTGAAAATGATCGTAAAACCGATTGTCAAGCCCATGAACCCTTAACCAATGGCTCGTTAGTTCATACTTTCTCACCATAATAAAGCCATCAATCCAAACGGAGAGACTTTCCTTTTCTTTTGAGATGATGGTCTTTGGAAATGGGTTTTCACATGGATCTCACGAGTAGACCTGCTCATCAGGTCGTTTCATTTTCGATTTCTCAATTGCGATTTTCCATACATGCGCATAAGTGTATGAAAATCTCTAAGAAATGATTAAAAAATTGCCAAATTAACTGCAACATCAAAAGTGAGCCACCAACGCCAACAAATTTTATGAAAACGTTGAATCAACAATGTTATTGTGTTCATTGGGGATAATGATGGTGGTGATTATGATGATCATAATGATGATTCTGTTGACGTTCATGATGATGACGTTGACATTGATGATGTTATTGTTGATCTTCTCCCGCACAATTTTTGTACAAGTGTGTGCAAAATGAGATATCAGTCGTAATCGAATCGTCATCATCATCACGAACATCGTGATCGTCATCGTAATTGTTATATTTGATGTTGCTGTTGTTGTTGTAGCAGTTATTGCTGCTGTCGGTGAAAGTAAACGTTGCCGCGATTTAAATGCCAAATTTCGCGATAACCTTCAAAACAGACTGAACAAGTCAAGAGTAAGTAACTTTATATCCGAGACAATGAGCACAGAGATGGACACTGTTTTGACTGTTTGACTCGATGTCTATCTGTCGATCTCTGTCGATGTCTGTCTCTTTCTGTCCCTCTCCGAATTTGTCTGTCTCTCTCACTCTGTGGATCCGTCTCTGGGTCTAGGTCTGGGTCTGGCTTTGTGTTTGGGTGGGTTTCTCGAGGCGACAAGGAGCGTCACTTGGATTTTATTTCGATTTCTTCTTCTTTATCTCGTTTATGTTTATTTTTGTGAATGTTATTTACGTGAATTTAATTGGACTCGCTGACTGAATTGAAATGAATTGAGTTGAAAGCGCGACCGTTCAATGAAGGTGGATGATGATGAGGAGGAAGGCGGATTGAATGAGGAGACCGATCATATGAAGGTTGGGTCAACGATGAATTAAGGTCGTGTCTCAGGTTGTGGAGAGAAACAGAAAAACAAAATATCGTTTAAGTCTATATAAATCATCAGTATATATTTATATAAACTTAAACAATATTTATCGATCAGATGAACTTTATCTTGAAAAAATAAATACATTAAACAAATTGTAGTCGAAGGACTTTTTGTAATAATTCTGATAGAGAATCCTTTATAAATGAAAATATATACATGGAAGATAATCTTTTCTTATTTTTCATTGAGTTAAATTTTTCAAGAAACTAAATTTCAAAATTAAACTCATAAATAACTATTTCCACTATTTCTCTTCTTGAACAAAATGTTTTCTTTTTTTTTTTAATATTTTTTTTTGTCATTAAGGTCGTATTTTGAAGAATCCAAATTCTTCAAAATAAAACTCATATACAACTATTTCTCATGAAGAGGAAAATATTGCCTTCATTCTTTGCAATAAAATCCCATACTTCACATTGCACCTTCAACACTCTTCTTATCCTTACCACTCCTCTTATCTTCACCCCTCCAATCCTCCACCTTCAATACCCTCGGGCGCACATGAGCCTCTAAACGGATTTTCCATGGATCATCCCCAGACGTCACACTCCATACTCCACTCCCATGGAATACTTTTCCATGGAGCCTTTGCTTTTGCTCAACACCGACATGTTGCAGCAATATTTTCCACAGCTGTTGTTTTTGTTGCTGCTGCTGCTCCCAAAAACACCGAGAGTAAATCATTTTCGCCAAACGAGGACGATGGACGACGACAGACGACGTCGTAAAACACGTTGAGCGACGTGATTCGAACAACAGCAACAATAATAAAAACAATATAACAACAAAAATAAAACATAAATAACAACAACAATTGGTGATAACAATCTGGACAAACATTAACAAATAGGTCAACAGCAACAACAACAATGGAACAAACATCAAAAATACGAAAAAGAACAAATGAACCAAAAATCAAGAGAAACATTTAAACCAAAAACCAAAAGAATCAGATGAACTTCAGAAGGAGGAGGACAATAGAATAGAGAAGGATGGAGGTAAAACATGAAGGAGGAAGAATCTGGGCTGAAGGAGGAGATGATGGCGTTGGTAAGAAGAGCAGTGAAAATGGGTTGCAAAGGTGGAGGAGTAAGAGAAGGATGAAGTCGAGTGAAAAATTTGAAACAAACGAAACCTCAGTCACCAACTAATAACAACAAGCGGGATCCTCAATTCCTTCGTTCGCCTCAATCGGAAAGCAGAAAGTCAGGGAGCGGGGGTCAACAGCGAGCGGGGGAGGAGGACGCTGGGGTGTTGAGGTCGAGCGACGAAAGTTGCAGTCAGGGAATTTCAGCGAGGTAACCAATGGCCCAGCAGAGCGCTGAATGCAAAGTCATGAAAAAGTCAAAAAATTCCAAGGTAAAAGAGGAGAAAGAGGAGGAGGAAGAGGAAGAGGTCTGAGGGAGACGACCATCGACCGTTGAAATGAGCAGGACAAAAGATGAGGAGGACGCTGTTGGCCAAGAAGATGGTTTAAATAACTTGCAACGAACATGATTTATTTTTGCACTCCATGAAGGCAGCCTCCAGAGTCCACGGTTTTAGTTTTTGTTCTTGTTGCAATGGTCATTGTTGTTGTCATCATCAACGTTGTGTTATTGTTGTTGTTGTCTCCATATATACTATATGCACGAGGCCGTCCCTCGTCGGTCGGCAGCTCCATTTTTGGGTGAAGAGAGTGAAAATGTCGAAGGTGGGAAGGTGGGAGAGGAAAAGGTATAAAGGATAAGTTGAGCGTGTGCGACAGCGAGTCGAGGAATCGACATTTGCCGGGAGCAACAAAAATAACAATAACAACAACTGCAATTGCAACAACAAAGACTGAAAGTAGAAATGTGCGCGGTTGGAAAAATGAAAACAAAAGTTCGGTACGTTTGGAGAAATATCACTCTTTTTTTTTCTGTTAATAATTTTTTCCTTTCGGTCCTTTTAAAAAGAAATCAAAAGTCACACCGGTGACATTTTTTCCCTCTCTCTCTTGCACTTCTTCTTCTCTTTCCCACTAGCAGTGGGAAAATGTGGCAACATTGGTGACCTCTTTTCGTCCATCGTCAATGTTTTTTGTTATTATTATTGTTGCAGTTTTGTAGGTTTGAAGGAATTCGCAAAGTTCAGACCACATTTCATTTTGTGTGAAAGAGAAATATATTTTATTCCATATATGTAGATATACTCGAGTTATGCTTCTAATGAATTCGAAGAGAATAAATGAGAAAAGATTTGTTTTTTTCTTATAAATTTACCTGCATTTTATTTTAAATTTACCTGGATTTTTTTTTTAATTTTTCCTTAATTTCATTTTACTTTTGTTTTCATTTCATTTCAACTTTTCCCAAATTTATTTAAAATTTTTTTTTTTTTTAATTTTTCTATAATTTTATTTTAAGTTTACCAGAATTTTATTTTAATTTTTTTCTAATTATATCATTATTTTTGCTCAGTTTTATTTTAATTTTTCCTTTAATTTATTTTATTTTTTCCACAATTTTATTTTAATTTGTTCTCAATTTTATTTTAATATGTTCTCATTTTTATTTAACTTTTTCTCACCCACATTTTCAGAGTTTCGCCCATGTTAGAGGAAATTAAATGCTCGTGGTTTGTCCCACCTTCTGGACTTGCCAAATGGTTGGAAAATTGTCCATCGTGGCAACACAGAGCAGCTTCCACACATACACACACAAACGTGATCTGATCCAAATCGATTAAACTCGATTACGAACCGATCTCTCTCCATCATCCCCTTTCCCACCCAATTGATATTCAAATGGGCGTCAGGCGAGAGAGAGTCGAACCTAATTTACGGCCGTAGCGGTACAGTAGCAGGTAATAATAACAACAACAACAACAATAACCAGGTAAACACCTAGGAAAACGTCAGGAAAACAAGAATAAAAAAAAAGTTTAAGAAATCAAAAGATGAATAAAATAAAGTTAAATAGGAAAGGAAGAGAAAATGAGAGAACGATCCAAAATAAAGAAGATAAATATGAGAAAAAGATGCGGAAGATCAAAAGCAGGAAACGATAAAGAAGATGAAGAATGAGGTGAGCAACAACAACAACAATAGCAATAACTACTTGAACAGGATCTGATAAAATAAATGATATGCATGAAGGCCACAGACAACGACTACCAAGATTGGAGAAGCATCAATGTAAGACAGAGAGAGAGAGAGAGAGAGAGAAGGAGATAGATGCAGCAATAGAAGTAACGGTGGCAACAGTACGACAACAACAAAAACAATATCAACAAGTAGAAGATGCTGCCGATGCACAGTGGCTGCAACTTGTGGAAAGTTCGCTGTCATGCGAAATGTCAATTTGGTGCTGAATTGGCTGAATTTCTTTCGAGGTGCAACTCATATGGTAACGACTTCAACATTGTTGTTACCGACATCGTCGTCTATATTGTTGTTGGTGTCGTCGTCTGTATTGTTGTTGGTGTCGTCGTCTATATTATTGTTTTTGTTGTTGTTGCTACTTCCCTCTCCTCCGGCTGGCACGAGCGAAAAGTAACACGCGCATTAGGCATTCAAACCAAGAGGGAAAAGGGGGCGGAAACCGTTGGAGAAAACGTTTGCGATCAAAAGACGTGGCTGTGATGCTGAGGTTGGCCAAAGGGGGAGGTGTGGAGAATTAGAGCTTCCCTCTGGAGGCAGAGGTGTGGAATGATAGATGGGAAAGAGATAGATAGAGAGGGAGAATTACAGAGGATTCAATAAAAATGAAGACGAGTTGGAGAAGTTGTTCCTATTCCTCCTGGTAGAGGTGGATGAAGTGATTTAATTAATTTCACCAAGATAAAAATCAAGTAAATCAAACTCGAATCAAGAAAAGATATTTATAGAAAATCTGATTCCTGAAATGTTTTTAAATGCAAGAAGAAGTAAAATAAAAAATTTAAGAAAATATTTTTTTAATTTTATAAAATTTATTTTTTTAAGATTAAAATGATGTTTATTATGCGACTTATTATTAGTATTGGCAAAAATAATATTTTTAAATTTCTTATTTTTAAGTCTTATTATTCTTAAAACTTAAACTTATTCTTTCAAATAAATTTTAAATAAATTTAAATTTAATTTTAAAAATTTATAATTTTAGGCTGAATCCAAAAATGTTTGCAAAAATACCTTGAAACTGCTTTTCAAGGTAAACGTGTAGAATTATGTCAAAATAATTAATAATAAATTTTGAACTTCTATAAATAATTTAATTCAATGCCTTTAAAACAAAAAGAAAACAATATAAACAAAAAAAAAAACTTTAAAAGTTGTTTTCATTTCTTCAATTTATAATAATCGTCATATCGAATTTCATATTTGGTATGAATCAAGTTTTTTCAAAAATCATCATAATTTTCCCATTTATCATAAATCAAATAATTAATAATTGAAATACATGAAAATATTGAATTTTCCTCACACCGATCTGCGACCGTTGCAGATGCGTCAAGCGAGAAAATCAAACGTTCACACACATGTTTAAACGCACGCATGCACACAGATATACGAAACATGCACCATGGTCATCTGAATGGACCATTAATCATTTCTTCGTGTCATCAATTGTGCGAAAAGCTGCGTGAGGCGACAACAACAACAACAGCAACAAACATGAAAACAACATTAACAAGTTGTCTGTCAATAGCAGCAGTCAGTAGCAACAACAATGATAATAACAACAACAGCAGCAGCAACAACAACCACACAATAACAACACCATCTCACACAACAACAACAAACATGCATTTTTACACCTCGAGGCCGTGATGCGACAAACGCTTTGACAGACGTCGCCGGTGATCGCTTGACTTAGTCTTCGTACGTCAGTGTGTGTGCGTGAATTTGTGTATATGAATGAATGTGTGAGTGTTGGATTGTGGGAAAATTCATCTGTATGTGTGCGTGTGGGAAAATGTCTGCGAAATATTTTCAATCTTGTGATTTTAATTTCAGAAGTAGAGGATGTTCATTAAATTGTTGATGTCGCTTATCGACGATGTCTCTGGCGATCGAGCGACATCTGGGCACTCGTGGGACAGACCGATGGAGGTGGCTAAATAGTGAGATGATTGAGAGAGAGCGGGATAGCGAGGTGTTGGGAGGGAGCGAGACAAAGAGGTGAAGGTGGAGAGAGGTTGAAGCGATGGAAAGTGAGATCTGGCGATTGAAAGGTTTTCGCTGTTCAATCGAGGGAGTCAAGTGAAAAACGATGATCAAGTGAAAAACAATAATCAAGCGATAAACGATCATCAAGGGATAAACGATCATCATGAAGTAAAATCGATCATCAAGTGAAAAACGATGATTAAATAATAACGATCATCAAGTGAAAACTGAAAACGATCATCAAATGAAAAGTGATCATCTTGAGGTGAAAAACGATCATCATGAAGTAAAATCGATCATGAAGTGAAAACGATCATCAAACGAAAACGATCATCAGGAAGTAAAAACGACGATGGTCCCTCCGAAACCCTCGACGTCCCTCGCCAAATTTCATCACGTCAACAGCCTCCGATCCACTTAACAATTGCTGCCGGTCGACCGAACGATCGGCGAACAACCCACCGTTTAAGCTAGACCGCCCACAAAAACCACGCCCCCAGAAACTTCGCCCCTTCCACGAGCTCTGCCGAAAAAATCGTGAAAAATGCGCCGCCATGCAAGACAAAAGGCGAACAATTTTCTATTTCACTTGTATGCAAACGCGATTAATAATTAACAATGAATTATCTGCAGTGGATTTGGGGCCGACGTTTCTGGAGCTGCCGCCGCGAGTGGCGACGTTTTTGGGGCTCAAATCGACCAACAACAACAAGAAATAACAGACAAAGTTGCAAGAGGTGGCCGGTGGGTCGGTCGGCCATGGCGCAGATGGACAACCAGGTGGACAGACGGATAGATGGACAGACGATGGACAGACGGACATTTAGCCGGCTGGCTAAACAGTCGGACAGACGTTTGGAGTGCAATTTTGTGGCCGCCTTTTGAGACCGCAATTCGGTTGGTCGATTTGCCTGTCAGTCGATTCAATGCAATCTGGTCTATGTGCAAAATGTTGTTGTTATTTTTATGATTGTTGTAGTTACTATATTTCCCATTGATGCAGTTGTTGTTGCTGCTGCCAACAGTGGTTGTTTCTTGCTGCAGGTTAACAGTTGTTGTTGTTATTATTATTGTTGTTACTATTGCTACCATTAATAAGTTGTTCAATCGAGCATAACATTAACGTTTATTATCATGGCTAATTTAGACGTTGTTTTTCATTGTTGTTGTTTTCATTATTATTATTGTTGTTGATATATCTCATGGTTGTTGTTGTTTTTACTGCTAGTGTTACCATTCATGTTTTTGTTGTTACTGTTTGTTGTTATTGTTCCTGTGATTTGTTGGTAATGAAAACATTTTAATTCACTTTAGAAAATGATTGTAATTGATTTTTATGTGTTCGTTCGTCGACTCAAGTGTTAAACCGTGATATATGTATTATTTTTTTTGTTTGTTTTATTGTTTTAATACTATAATTATTGTCTCGCTTGCTGTTGTTATTTTTGTGACATCATTCTACTGTATGCTAGACATGAACTCAATAATGCGCCAACTACAATGATGATCTTGAAGCCGAGGGGACTTCACTAGGCTTCGAGGGGTATATTGGGGGTTATTACGTGGTTTTTGAATTTAAATAAATAAAAATTTTATGTGGCTAAATATTAAAAAAAAAAAAACTATACAAAATTTTTTATCTCTTTATAATAATAAAAAAAATAATATAATATTTATTAATGTAATTCAAAAAAAAGCAAATTTTTTAGGAAGTAAATATTAAAATATGACACTTTTTAAATTTAATAATAATAATTATTTTAAATTAAATTTTATATAATTGTATCATTGAAATTCACAAAAAAAAAGATATTTTAAAAAAATTAATTTTTATTTTAAAAATTATATATTTTCTCAAATTTTCAAACATTAAAAAACGAATATTTTTTTCTTGAAGACATTGATAAGATATATTTATCTATCTTCTTGAAGAACACCAGAACTCAATTAAATGTTAATATTCACTCAAGGACATAATTTACCAAAAAATTCAAAATTTTGTAATGAAAAAAAATTTGTTTCTCAAATTCTCATAGAATTTTTCTTCAACCCCTTACATCTTCCCCTAGAAATTCCTCCTCGTTCCATCTTCTCCGACCGCACATTCGCAGCTGATTACCTCGGCAGAGATAACGGTGAAGCTAATGCATGACATGCGACGACAGTAGACACTGACTTTAGTGTCGACATTATGTAGACAGACATGCATTTGAAGGCGGCTTTGTCGACGAGATGGGGTGAGGTGGGGTGGGGGTTGGGGCCCATGGGAATACGTTAAGATGCGGTAAACGACAAAAATCATGTAAATTAACGTAAATTGCAGAGAACAACAACTACAACCGCTGAGACTACGACTTGTACAACACTAACAACAATGATAGTATTAACCACAACAATAATAGTTGTAGTAGTTGTAATAGTAGTAATGCCAAATACAATAATAACAACAAGTAGAAGAAACACACAACAAGTGGAGACAAAAGAAAACGTGCTGCATTCAAATGCAAATCGCATGTCAAGACGTTGGTTGGTTCGGCTCGTTTTAACCTGGTTAACAAAGAGGCCGAGGGGAGGGAGGTGGAGGCGATGGTGCTGGTGCAACGGACGGTAGTCGGTGGTTGTTCGGTGATGTGAGAACCAACCACTGTCTTGCGCCGCGTGAGTCGAGAACTCTTTGTGTTTTTGGCCACCAGTCGAAATCGAAGTCAAAGGTCGACGAGAGAGGCTGAGATAAGAGTTCGTCGCTGGGAACGAGAACAGTCAGTCGGATGGTGGTCGTTGGTGTTGTGTGAGAACAGCTGGTGAATGGGGATCCCCCAAAAGACCCTCTCTTTCAAAAAGCACAACAACCAAAGACCCAACCTCCCTTCACAGATCCCACCTCCCTCCATCTCATGAGCCTGGAGTTGTTTTAACGCAAAGCTTCCTGAAAGCCTCCGGAGCAACTGCCTCGGGCGTGGACTTTATTGAAAGAAGGAAGAAGGAAGGATTGTAAGAAAGAAGGAAGGATTGTAAGACAGAAGGATGGAATGCAAGAAAGACCTCCTCAGTTTCACTCTTTCTCTCTCTCTCTCTTAAAGGTCTCTCCTTCACACACCACCTGAGCTCGGGTCGACTTCGAAGCCCCCAACCCCACGGCGTTTCTTCGTGGGCCACAAACACTTTGTTAACACCTCGCCCCAGGCCACAATTATTTCGGCTCATTGCGAGTCGAACCCAACGTCTGTCTGTCCGTCTGTTCAACCATCTGTCTGTCCATTCGTCCGTAAGTTTGTCTGTCCATTCGACTGTAAGTCTGTCTGTCCATATATCCAGCTGTCTGTCCGTCTGTCGGCGTCGTTGCAATTATGCCAGAGACAAGCGTGTTATTACGTTAACTGCTCTTTTTCCCTCAAAACAATTGAAGCTACGAAACTACGTTTTTCCAAAAAAAACCAAATTCAAAGTGTAAAAAGCTAAAAAAAATAGAAAAAACAAAATAAAAAAAATAAAAATACACAAAAGACTTAAAACAAATGAATAAGATGAAAAGAGTGAAAAAGACAAAAGGAAAAACCCAAAGAGTCGAACGAAACCCGCACAGCATGAAGTGGAAAAGCGAATGGAATAAAATTTGCATTCGCGATGAAGTGAACTAAAAATAATTGCAAACTTCCGTTGCAATTGATTTGCCAACAGGAGTAAAAGAGATGGAGGAGCGGTGAGAAAAGGAGATAGAGAAGGAACGTGAGAGATTATGGGGAAGAGAGAGAGGGAGGAGAAGAGGAAGAGGGAGAGACATAGAGAGCAAATGTGAGAGACACAATCATTTCCGGCAGCAAAGTCGTGTGATCGAAAGCAGCAGAAGGGAGAGCTTTCAGGACGAGCAGAAGCTGGGTCAAAATAAGTGAGGGAATGAGAGAGAAAGAGAGAGAAAGAGAGAGAGGGCGAGGGAGCGATAGACGAGGAGAGTGGGGCAGAAAAGAACTTTCCATGATTCAATTGAAGAAAAGAAAGAGGTCGAAGAACCTTTGAAAACTTTTCAACTTCTTCTTCATGAATTTTGAAGAATAACGAAATCAATGAATTCTTCTCTTACCTCTTCTTCTTCTTCTTTACTTTTCCTCCCCCTCGCCCTTGAAAACGATCCCCAATGAACCCATCTCGAATCCCCTCAAGAAACCTCCGCATCCAAAGCAGCCTCCGAAATCCCCTCCTACCGGAAGTAACTGTGTCTTTTAGCCGCAAGCCGCCAACTGTTCGATGACGACGACGACCTGTTGGCCAGCAACGACGACAGCATGCGGCGTTGCCACATCTTGTTAAACGGCGCCATCGTGATGCATTTTTAATTGCACGCCACGACAACGAAAACCAAAAACAAAAACACACACAATATTGCAATAAGAAACAAACACAAAACAAAAACAGATTGAGGAAAAAAATCACGGTTCGAAAATGAAAATCGCGGCATTGAAAATGGAAAAAAATCGCATATCGTGCTTTTGCTTGTGTTTGTGTGTGGGCAGCACTTCTTCGTGGTTCGGCTGTCGATAATGTTGTTGTCGACAATGTTGTTGTTGTTGTTAATTTTTTGTTGTTGTTATTGTGGATGTTGCCAACGGCTGAGATAAAGATGAAATGAATTTCAGATCGTGCGGCTGCCGAAGGAAGGTCGTTCGTTGACACGAAATCGAAAGGGAGACGAGAGCGAGCTGTTGACGACGATCGCCTGAACGAACGGACGGACGGACAGACAGATGGAAGGATGGACAGAAGGAAGGAAGGAAGGAGAGAGGGAGATGGAGCAGGTGAAAAACGCGAGAGGTTCATTCGACTTCTGGTGGATCGATACCGGATGGTGTTGACGGCGCTCCCCGCTGTGGTTGGCACTTTGGGGCACCGATCGATCTAGCGATCGATAGGAAACCAACCAACCACCACCTGTTGATCGCAATCACAACAAAAGCAGGAGGTGCGGAACGCGACTTTAATTAATTAAGCCACGTATCTTTGGGCCAACAACTGGTCGAGATACGCGTGCCAATCGCAACCGCAGCCACGGGTCCAGAGAATTCCATTCGACTCAACCTCGATGTCGACCACCAAGTTTCGCTATCAATTGGAAAAATCTACGAATTTCAGATTCGGAGCAACAGACACAAGTGTTGAATTCCTCGAAAAATTGCAACGAAAATTTAATACAAACAAAAAAATAAACTCTGAATGAGAATAAACTCAATCGAAAATAAATTGGACACAAATTGAAAATAAAGTGATTAAAAATAAATAAATATCAATATCATTGCAAATAAACTGTAAAATAAAATAACGAAAAAAACGGAACGAAAAATTGACTTTTAAATAAAAATGTATGAAACAAAATAATATACAAAAAATAAGAAAAAAATGTAAATAGAATAAATCAATAAAAAATAAAATTGCCCAAGAAAAATATAAAAAAATCGATATACAAAAATTGAATAAAAAATTTGGAATAGAAAAAAGAACAAAAATAAAAAAAAAAATTTTTAAATTAAAAAATGTAAAAAATGATAACAATTGAAAATGAAAACTGATAAAAAAATGTACTGTAAAAAAAAATTAATACTAAAAATATGGAAAAATGTAATATAGAATACATCAATAAAAAAAATAGAATAGAGCAATGAAAATTGTGGAATATAAAATAAAAAAAAACAAACAATAAGTGCAATAAGTAAATAAAAATAAAAAAATGTGAGATAAACTAAAAAAATGCGAAAACAAATAAAGCAAAATTAAAATGCATCTGATAAAAATACAGACAAACACCAGCCGTTGGAAGGACGGCCAGACAGACAGACAGACAAGCGGAGCGCAGGACAGACAGAATTGAGTTCGGGTGAAAATGAAATGGAAATTCATGGAACTGGAGTCGCCGTGGAAAACGGGTTGCGGGCGGCTGGCAACAATGGGTTGCAGTTTCTGTTGTTGTTGTTGTACTTTTACCCAACGACAGACAGACAGACAGACGAGTGGACAGACATGCGAACGGCCTTGTGGGTCGAGTGCAACTGCAATTATAGACAACATTTTATTTGTTGTCGCGGCGTCGGCGATAAAAATGTTGCATGTGGCGGATGCTGAGAGACAGCAACAAGTAGCTCGGTCGGCCACAGACAGACAGACAGACAGACAGAGAGAGAGTGGGACGGTCAGATCGAGGAGGAGAGAGACAGAGGGACAGAGGAACAGAGAGACAGAGGTCCGGACAGACAGAAAAGCAAACAAACCGAGGAGTAGAGAAGCTGAGGGAGCCGAGAGTCGTCCGGCAATTAATCGCATTTTAAAGGCTTCATAAACAGCAGCGACGAGTCTGCATCCTGGACGATGGAAACAAGAGTGAGGGGAGGAGTCGGAAGAGGAGGTTGTGAGGTTGGGGGAAAAGGCCAATTAGCCACCCACTGGGCGGTGGACGGATGTGGGAGTCGTTTATGAAGAGACTTTGGTGCCGAATCAATGCGATCTCTAGCAAATAAAAACGATGGAAACAATTTCGAGAAATTGAATTCAGAGATAGGGTAAAGGGGAAAAATATTTCGCTGGAGATGAGGGGGAGAAGGAGTTTTCCCACTATACGTCGACGCAGCAACCTTCGTGTGAAATGAGACCAAATCGGGCAACGGTTGTCGAGCGAGACTCGATTGCGAACGAGGGAGCGAGCGATTGTCAACTTTTTGATTTGTGGTTGTGCGGTTTCATCGTCTCGTCAGTGATAGTTGTTGTTGTTGTTATTGTTCGATATATTGATATTATTATTTGTTGTTGTTGTCAATGTCAATGTTTGTTGTTAAAGTTGACGTTTGTTCGTTTACTTATTGTTGTTATATTGGTAGTTGTTCCTTTGAAATTGTTGTTGTAAATCATGTCAATTAAAAGTGAACACGAATCGTTTGAAGTCGAGACATATGAAATAGAAAACAAAAAAAAATGAGACAAAAGAGAAAAAGAACTAAAAAATATAAATAAAAATAGCTTAAAATGCAGACGTCAGTCACGTCTCATTGTTTTATGATTTTATGACTCCTTCGACAATAACAGTAACAACAATATGGGCAACAATAGTAACAACAAGGTGGACAACAACATGAACAACAACAGTAACAAAACTATGGACAACAATAACAAGTTGAAATACAAACTTGAACAATAATAACAACTTGGACAACTCCAACAACCTGAGCCATGTCTCGAACTCGCCAACGATCCCTTCTTCCTCTTGGAGAAAAGGAAAACGATACCAAACGGAAGTGATACACGAGGCAAGAACGAAAATGGCAACTACAAAAACAACGCCAACTCCCCTCAACTCGCCTCCCATCAAAAAGCCAACCATGGCATCGGCTTCTCTCAAATTCCAAACGCACCGCATGAAGACATTTTTTTTTGTTTTCTCGCTCTCTTCTTTTTTTGGAAAGTTTTCGTGGAAAATGTGGGTCAAGAGGGGGCCACGAGAACCAGCAGCAGCAACATCAGCAGGGGGTGTATTGGGGGAGTTGGCTGAAGCTGAAGATGAAAATAATTTTAATGATTCTCAAGTTCTTCTCGTGTGAGTTTTCCATGTTTTGTATTTTAATTTTTATTTTCTTTTCTGGGTTTTTTAAAGTTTATGTGACTTGAACTTTGCGTGTACCCAAATGACAAAAAAGAAACAAGAAGATCAACAACAATCAGAGCAGCAACAACAACAATTAAACAACAAGACCATTTCTAACCTCTGTTCAACAATAGTTCAAACAACAACTACAACAATGCAAAGAACATCGCCAACATTATCTTCGTTGTTTCTTCTAATTCTTCTGTTTCTTGTATCTTTCCAATGGCTGAGCATGACGGGGGAGGAGAACGAGAGGAAGGAGAGGAAAAGGAAGGAAAAAACATAGTCTATTTCTTACTATAATTAGAATTCGGTCCCTTCGAATCGCTGACTTTTCCCCCTTCTCACCAACAAGAGGTGTTTTTAAGGTGTTGCTCTCGTGTTGAACGCGAAATTCTACTCTATTTGATTGTCTCATCTCGTTATAGATGTGGTTGATGTGATTGTTATAGTTGTTATTTTTATATTTATTATTGTTGTTAATTTTATATTTATTATTGTTGTTATTTTTATATTTATTATCGTTGTTAATTTTATATTTATTATTGTTGTTATTTTTATATTTATTATTATTATTATTGTTATTTTTAATATTTATTATTTGTTGTTATTTTCATAGTTATTATTGTTTTTATTTTAATATATTTTTGTATTTGTGGTTGCTGTTCTCTCGTCATCTCGTGTTGTGTTCATTGATGAGATGTGATTCTAAGGTCGTCGACGAGCACGTGAGCCTCATGTTCTGAAGGGAACAGATAGACAGACTGAGAGATAGACCGAAAAACAGACAGAAAGACCGACAGACAGACAGACAAATCGACAAGCAGACGAACCAACAATCAAACAGATAGATCGTTATACAGACATCTAGAGAGACACAGAGATTGTTATACAGATAGTTACAGAGACGGCCAGCCAGCTAGAGAGACAGACAGACAGACATATAGACGTTGTCGTGATAAATGAGCCCGCCGCTCCACATGTGGGTGCCCGTAAGAATCTGGGTTAAACGACCGTGGTGGAGCTAAAGTTGGAGCTGGTGTCGTTGGGGGCCGCCGCTGAGCTTGCGGTCAGATTTCCGATGGCCCAGATTCTTGGCCGAGCCCCCTTCGCACCGTGTTTGCAATTTCTACCTGTAGGTCGGTGGAGGTGGAGGGGGGGAGGATGAGGCCAGTGACCAAGAGGGACGTTTGAAAGTGGAACTAATTCGATGAGAGAGCTGAACGGAGCCTCCCCCAAACCCTTCATTCGATGGTGGCTTCAAATTGAAGTCAATCACTTTGGGTCCGAATGAATTCCCCACATACGAAAGATTTCTCTCGATCTGCGAATTTTGGCCCGCATTTCACGCTAGAAACCCTCGGGGCCTCAGAGGGACCTCGATGTCCAAGCAATGAGCACAAATTGCGAGTGAGAGAGTGGGAGAGGTGGATGAACGATCGATCAATCAAACTGCGAATGTCAAATCAAGTGTTCATTAAGCTTCGATATTTGGATTCGGACAGGAAAACAATGTCAATCCATGGCGAAGACAAACGATTTCGCTGTGACGCAAGTGCGGCGAATTCGACATCGACATCGTTGTTGACTTCACTCTGATCAAATCCATTCGAAGTTTTCGCACAAGGTCTGAGATCAGATCTAAAAATAAAATCACATTTCGATCTCATCGAGGAAGTTGATTGAAAATTTGTAAAGTAGAGAGATCGACCAGAGGTGAAGGGTCAGGAGATGGTGAGCTTAAAATAGTGAACTAAAACACGTTAAGATTTCGTGAGCTCAGGTGAAGTGTTTATGGGTCGAACTTCAGTCGATATAGTAGGAGTGATAATCCCCAAAATGATGCTCGAAATGAGGCCACCAGTAGGATTACGATTATAAATTATGACCCCCATTAGAGTTAGACAGAGGTTAAATCGTATACAATGTATTATTTATTACTCACAGCATCCAATGCGATTCAATTACAATCCAGTTCATTGAAAATTTACCTGAAATGGGAGGAGAAAACAATAAATATTAGAAAATTCATTGCGAATTCCATTAAAAACAATGATTGCGAGACCTTCCCGCGAACACAGTCGATCGCGAGACAATAAGAGTGCAAAAGCGTGAATCGACCACGACCTTGGCAATTGAATGGGGGTGAGGAGGGGAGACGGTAGGGGGAACGGATGGGGATCGAACAACGAAAAGCCTGGTATGCAAATTATGCTGAGTGGACTCTGAATGCTCTAGTAAGCATGACTGCAAAACTTATCACGAAATCAACTCGAACTCCAGTCGAGTCCGACGAATGTCAAGGCGTGAGTGGCGATCGCAAGCGTTCGTTGCCAATTATTCCGAAATATTTGGAGTGAATTAATGAGTTATTGTTTCATGCTCACTTCATTTCCGCAAATGAAAAATAAACTTCGTTCCCGCTCCCCTTGACAGCTGTCAGAAGCAACCTTTTGCAAAAAAAAACACTCAGTTCTCAGATCGATATTTGCTCTCGCGCCAATGTTTTGACAATCGAAATCGTGTTCGGCTCGCTTCTGACACCAGCCGTCACCGCTGACAGTTCCAATTATTATCCTGCTGCGATCCATTAATCGTCTGGCTGTCAGCTACTTGGCCTGGCCATAACCGAACTCCTTCATTGAAACTCGAACTCGCCATTGACAGCTGTCAAGTGCATTCGAACGCCATTTTATAGAGTTTTTAGACTAGAAAATAACCTCCTTACCGAGTGCATTGAGTAATCGGAAGGATAACCAGATCGTTGCACTTCGACTCGCGAACCGAGTTCGTGATTTTTACTAGGCCGATGTCAATAGTTTGACTTGATTTCACATGCGGACAGACAGATGGACGGACGGACGGACATCTCGAGGCAATGTCGGGGTTGATGACGCCATTTTCTCATGTCGACCCCTACGCTTGAGAATCGGCGTCAAAACCGTGCGACGACGACGCCGTCATCATTTAAATTAGTCATCGGCATCGTGTTGTGAAAAAACAAAACTAATTAACTTTTATTAGTTTAAGTTTCACTTGAAGTTGATGTTGAAGTGTTTTTCTGCCGTTTGTCGTTGTTGTTATTATTTTTTTTTTATTTCATAATTGTCAGACTTCGTTCTGAACACCGTGAGAGCGGATCTAAATTTGCCATTGTTCTGCCAGTGTTTGTTGTCATTGGTGTTGTTGTTTGTTGTCATTGGTGTTGTTGTTTGTTGTCATTGTTGTTGCTGTTTCTTGCTAGGCTCCGACATAAGCCAGTTATAATGATTGTAATGACCCCACTGTATCTGGAGTAGAGCGATCAAAGGGTGCGGGAGGCGGGGTTCTAATTAGTGGGTTCGCAGGTGAATTGAATAACTTGATCGCAGTGGGGATGGTAGAAAGATGGAGTTCATAGTACAATGGGTAACAAATTGATTTTTATAATATTCAATTTAAATTTATATTTTTAGAGAGCTTAAATGGTTATGGTTATACAGTAAGTAATTATTAATAAATTAGTAAGTAATAATTAATAAATTAAATTTAAAAAACCCTTCACCTGAGAGGATATAAATAATAAAATGATGATTAAATTAAATTTAAAATAATTCACAGATTTAATATATTGCTATAAATAGTTCATAGAAATCCAAATTATACAACCAATAAGAAATATTAAATTAAATTAAAATAATAAAAATCAAAATAACATAAAATATAAAATTAACACTCAAAATTATTCAATATCCATTAGAATTTCAATGAGTTCCAAAACAGGTTCAGAAAATAAAATAAATGCAACAAGACAAATAAAAAGAATTAGTGAAATGATTACCACTTAAAACGAATAATTGAGCTAAATTTATACTACTTCAAGTGCATAAACAAGAACCCAATTATCACGTCTTATATCAAGGCTAAGAAAGTTCTGCATCGATGTGGGAATAGCATAAAAACAAAGATATTTCCGTAAATTGAGTCCACCATGCCCTGATCTCCACTCGAATTAAGTGGGAGCAGTCGTCGTTGGACAGACTGCGATTGAAATAAAAGTGCAGTAAAACCCAACATGTTGGTAGTAAAATTAATCACATTAATGAATAGTCTCGAGGAGATAGAAACGAGAACACGAACTCGAACATGAGCATGCGTGATTAATTATACTTTCGTGGAACTGTAAAATGCGCCATTTCAGGTTTTACGATCGAAGTTTCCTGCTGCGCCAACTGGAGATCAACTTGGGAGACACCAGACCACGTCGTCGTCATCGTCGCCATCGTCGTCAACATCGTCGTCGATGTCACTCTGGGGACACGCGTCAAGTTGAGATGCCGAAGGCATGAACTGCATGACCACGAACGAAAGACACCAACAACGAGAGGAAGAATTTATACAGCTAGTTTGTCAGCGACAGACAGAGAGCCAGCCAGCCATCCGGACGTGTGGACAGACAGACATCTGCCCTTGACTTTCTCGCCTTTCTTGGGCGCTCGTAAACCCCGAGTGGCGACAAAATAATAAACTTCCTCCACTTTAATGGAGGGAACAATTCTTTTGATATCGCTCCTCGAGGATTGTTTTGGTTTTGCAGCGAAACTTTATTTCTTAATATTCTTTTTGTTGTTGCTGTCGGTTGTTGCGGGATTTATTGAGGAGTTAATTTTCGTCGTAGAGAACACAAATTAAAAGCACGGAATTTAAAAATTTTGTATTGCCTTTTTTTATGTGTTGATATTAAATTTTCAACGCTTCCCTCAACCCACTTTGGAGTTAAAGAGTTAGCCGAAGGGCGTAAATCGCTTTATTTGGTGAACACACCTTGGGACGACACGCCGAGAAACGAAAAATCAAAGCTTTCACCAAATCCGCGCGGTGATTTTATTGTGCTCTAGAAATGGAAGTTATATCCTGAGAGAATGTGAGAATGTTTTCACACGTCACATGTGAGGTATTTCCGTTTTCTATAGAATGAATGGAGTCACCATCATTACTTCGTTCATTATAGATTATATCATCCCACATCATCTTAATATGACTTGGGGTCATAATAAAATATTCCAATGAGCAGGGTTGAATCAAATCAAATCCATCCCTCTCCCCTCGATTGACATCGATCGTCATCAATCTCGCCATCAATCATTTCCGAATGCATCGAATTTCGACCGATACTATTTAAGCCAAATAGTAATGACCACGATCGTGATTTGCCAGTGGTTTTGACCGATTTCAACAATGCCACGCCACGCATTTACGGAAACGCAAGGTTTTTCCTCGATCAAAACAATTCCTTAATCCATCCTCTGTTTTTTACTACTTTATACTACATATTATTTTGGTTGTTTAGTCTAACAAAAATTTCTCTATTTTCCGAGACGAAACGATGCGTTCCACTCATGTAATAGACTGCACCTAATTTTGTTGTTGCTCACTATGATGTGATATATATGATATAGAAATATTGATGGTGTTGGGTTTGTTATTGTGTTTCTTGGTATCAGAGTCATTGTTTTTGGTATCATATCTATTTTTGTTGCATCTAATGTTATTGTTGTTGGTGTTAGACTTGTTGTTGTTGGTATTATAGCTATTGTTGTTGGTGCTAGAGTTATGTTGTTGGTGCTAGAGTTATGTTGTTGGTGGTTTTTTCTTCTTATCGTTTTTATAATTGTTATAATTATTAGCAATTATACAACATGGCGTTTAATATGTAACCTACGCCGATCCGCACAACAATACATCATCATATACCCTTGTATACTACTATACGATATACTATAGCAAGTTAGTCTCTTGGAAATCGTTACGCTTCGAGTTCTTCGCAGTTTTTTTGTTTTGTTTTTCCACTCTTCCACTCCGTTATTGTTGCGGTTGTTGTGGGGTATATCATAATCAGTTAATTTGATAGACTAGGCTTTATGTAATTGTGGGTTAATTGGAAACTTTCGGTCTTAAAGTCGTTCAGTGTGTCGACGTCGCCGAATGGAGTCAAGTTTAGAAAGCAGGAAAGTGGGTCTCAGTGGAGTTTCCTATATTTAGTCGATGGTGTAACCAGACAATGGGTTGAAGGGGTTGGTGGGAGAACCCTGAAGAGTTCGATTACTTCAATTAAACTTTGAGAATATACCAATATATTAAGGAAGAAGAGAAATAGTAAATAACAACTTGTGATTAAGATGACAACTTTTTAAACAATACTCTAAGTTATAATAAAAAATAATTGTAATAAATAATAAAAAGTGTATCAATTTCTACGGTTAAATTCCAAAAGAAAGAAAGAGAAATTAGTTCAGGAAATCGAGGAAATTTCATTGAAAGGTCAGGGATCTCGTTTGGATACGAGTCATGCAAATGATCAGAAAAACGCCGACAAGACAAACATTTGAACTTTCTCAATGTTGACAAATGACCAGAAATGCCGACGACAACAATAATAACAGCAACAACAATAACAACAATAGCAATTGTGGTAACGCACATTTGCAAATCAAATTCACATAAGTTAAAGACTCTCGAAAGAAAGATCAATGGCAGTTTGGCACACAATGACAACAAAAACAACGACAATGGAGGTCTCCTCAAAAAACTGCACTCAAATCAACATGACTACAAAAACCCGCAATGGAGGGAGGGAGGGGGAGACGATCAAACTAATGGACAGACAGACAGACAATCACAAGGTAGGGGATCCGATCGACCTTAACTTTCATTTTTCATTTCCATTACGAAAGGCGTTTCAATTGCTATGCGACGGACCAATCGAATTGACATAAATCACAAATGTCGAGCACTTGTGGAAAACTCACCCGGCAATAAATGTCGAAAATGTTAATCGTTAATAAATTCTTTCAAATTTACGACATGCGATCGAGCAACAACAGCAACAGTAAACTAAATATGAATAAGCAAACACAAATAAAAATGAAGAAAAAAATTCACCGAATTAAAAACTCATACTGAAAGACATATTGTATTGAAAGACATGGAAAGACATCGCATGGCGTTCGACTGTCAATTGTTGAAAATCATTTGAATCGAACTGTAAGAAAAACTTCAACAAAATAATTCAACAGCAACAAGAACAACAATAACAACAACAACAACTCAGCTCAAACGCATTCAGGCTTGGGTACAAATTCGATTCGAACCCAAAGTTTGAATGGAAATCGAAGTCGTTCGAATGACGTTCGATGATCGGATTAATTTTTCCTTGTTGTTATTGTTCACATTGATGCCATTGTTGTTATTGTTGATATAGTTGTTGTTAATATAGTTGTTGTTGTTATTGTTGATATTGTTATAGTTTTTGTTGTTCTTATGCATTGTTGTTATTGTTGCTCTGATTGAGCTCTGCTGAACGAAATGCTTTCGAAAGTGAAATGATTCTGATTCGAATCCCCAGTTGAAATCAATTTTTTTGCGATCACTCACACTGCGGTCTCGATCTCTCTCTCTCTTTTATATTGCATAATAATCAAATGCTCTTCTTCATCTCTTTTACCTCCTCCTTCGTTTTCATCTTCTGGCACTTACTTTCCATCATCGGAGATGCAACCGTAGAAGATCCATTTCTTCGACTTGGACCGAAATCATTTCAAGTGTTGTTGTTATGATTGTTGATGTGGTTGTTGAATATCTATTGTTGTTGTTGTTGGATATCTGTTGTTATTGTTGGATATCTGTTGCACTCGCTTTGGTAGAAGTTGTTGTTATTATTATGACTTTTTCCATGCCAGCTCTAGGTGTGGGCTTTGCTGCAATTCATGTCTCTTGAAGAGACTTCGTCACAACCTCGCATCGCAGTTGAAGGAAAACTCTTCGGCCTCAACCATTCCATCCATCGATCGATCGGTTGATGCGACCTGAGATCCATTTATGTAATGCTTGGAAAAACGAAAGTCTTTGCTTTTGTTTCAAATTTGCGTTTGTTTTGGTTCGCTTTTGGTTTTGTTTTATTTAATGCATTTTAATTACTTCGACACTCGAGGTCCGAGACTCAAGTACCCAAGTTGAGGTGGACTCGTGAAGGGCTTTCGATCATTGCATAATGGGATGTTACATCAATCGGCGGCGAGGGCCAAGTGGAGCAAAGTGAAGTGGAGTGGACACAATTTGGGTTGGGGTGGGATCTTCGAAAGACACGGATTTTGAAAAAATAATCCATCCTAAGAGAACCAAAAATAATAGAGACGACGCTTGATTGATTCTTTAGAATTTCAACATTATTTTTATGATATCCACATGCTGTCGATCCAAGCATGAGATGATCTTGGGTGAATTCTTTCTCAGGGGCGGATGCACTTGCTCGAACTTTGTTGGTCGCTATAATTGGATCGTTCGTGCAGCTTGGGCGGGAGGCCTTTGACGACTATTCTTAGATGGGAGGATCATTTTTGGAACGATCGTTTGAGTGGTCCAACTTCCCTTGGTAAAGTAAACAATAATTTCATCTCGTCCGAAAATAAACCTCATGACAAAATATGAAATCTGTCGAAGAGACACAAATACGAGGAAAGTAAACACAGACGTCTGTCGGTGGTAAACAAATGGGACAGACAGAAGGAGGACAGAGTGAGTTGGGAGAGAAAGACTGAGTTGGGAGAGAAAGACTCAGGACAGAAGGCTGGGATGGCGGACAACTGGACAGACGGACTGACAGACGGGATGTCGTTTTTAATTAGCTTCTTATGACCAATTAATTATGCACTCGACGGCATGGGGAATTCATAATTCGTTGACAAGATGTGCTTTGATTGCTTCCAGACCGTCGGACAGAAATAGAGAGAAGCAGTGCAAAAAGAGAGAGTGAGGTGAAGAAATTGTGCATTTGCACTGAGAGAAAATTCACAAAGTGTCAACCGATTTTCACAGATTTCTCAATTATCGTTGTTTCGCAATTAACATTGCAACAACTGGTTATTGTTTTGTTATCGATGGAGGAAAAAGATTTGTTCAAGAACATGTTAAAGTGAAAATAAAATTATTTGTTAATGAACTATTTGATATTTATAAATGAAATAGGAATCTTATATAGAAAAGATTTATACATCAAAATTTAAAAAACTTTAAGGACAACTAGAGACATAATATGCCCAATTTCTCATCCAACTATTTGATAATATGAACCCAAGCCCTAATCATAGAACACAATGGCTGTCAATGACGGCCCATTTGTCCATCTGTCTGTCTCTCAGTCTGTTTGTCTACCTTCTTCATCAATGAAGCTCAGAATTAATCGACTATCAGCGGCGAATGCATGTAAATTAAAAAAATTAGACAGACGAGTAGGGAGGAAGGAGAAGAAGAAGACAAAAGATCAAACACCACATCTGGCCATCCATTATGGAAAACGATCATTAGATGCCTATGGGACACCGCAATGAGATCAGCAATTAGTTAATGGCCCAAAATCCTCAACTCGACGCGGCTTCGAATCTCATATAAGAGAAGGGATACAGGAGAAAGAGAGAGGGAGAAAGAGAGAGAGATTGGGTTCAAGGTGTCCGAGACATGCGTAAAGCACAGCTCGAGGCTCAGATATCGTTTGAACACACATTGCCCATCTGGATAAATGGTAGAGAAAGTTTTCTAAAGAACGTCGGAGAGAGAGAAGAACAACAATAACAAAAGTTAATAACAACAACAAAATCACCACAACCAACAGATGATAATAACAACAACACGAAAACCACTAAATAATAACAACAACGAATGAAGTACCAACAAGATCAAAGAAAGCCACGATAACTCTTCAACATCAACTCTCAGAGAGTCGAGGAAAATAAATCCCGCAGAGTTCAATTAATGCGAGATTCTACGGATGGTCCGCGTAGAGTTTTGACTGATTAAACACAAGTTAGCATTAACCCATAAACACCGGAGCCATCTCACTGCGAACGGCAGCCACATCCGCCAGGGAGGGGAGGAAAGAGGGAGATGGAAGACGTTGGGCAAGCAGTTGCTAATGGGAGTAAACAAACATGTCACGGGCGTATGTGTTTAGCGAGCAAACAATGGCCATGTGAGTTTTAAAAGGTTTTCCATCCATCGCTTGTGTTGTATTAGACTCTTTATAGTTTTCATCGAAGCGCGAAATTTTCCATCAGCCTTCGCAACTTCTGGCATGCTCTTCATGTCTCTTTCCATTTGATTGTATCATGTTGATTGTTGGTAAATATCATCGCTTCCATTGTCCTTAAAAAGCGACTCCAACACCTGAGGATCCCGATCCGACCATTCGAGGTTATTTGGCCCACTGTCCAGCTCTGTCTGTCTGTCCGTGATCAATTCCCATGCGCTTCAGCCGAAAAGGCAACAATGTTCATTTAAATTGTTTTGGTGAATTTGTCTCCTTTTACGAAATGACTTTTTCTACGCTTTGAGGGAAAAAAAATCACAAATGAAAATAAAACACAAATGAAAATAAAACAACAAATGAATACAAGACACAAAAGAAAATAAAACAACAAATGAAAATAAATCTCAAATGAAAATGAAAACGTTAACCAAACAAAACAAAAACATTTCTATGCGCATTTAATTAGTTTAAATATGGCGAAGATGCATGAGGAGGATTGTGATTGTTTTTGTTCACCATACTATTGTCGACGCAACTTTCATTTAATTCCATTCGTTTAATTGCGTACGCATAGCGTCGAATCGTGTCTCCTTTCATATCCAGGCAGACGATCGCCTCGCTCACTCGATCAGTCGAACACTTGACGGAAAATCGCGAAAGTTTAGTGCAAGTGAATGAAGTCGCCTTGGGCTGGATTGCGAACAGACTTTGAACAAAATTTAGATATCATGAAGACCTTGTTCGAAAGTCTTTAAAATATTTTTGATGGTCCTTCTTTATATATATCAAAATATTTAATCAATTTAATTATAACAAACAAAGAAAATTCCCTGAAACCACAAAAAGCTATTAATAAATTAATAAAAATTATTTTGTATCGATTGAAGGAAAACATAATAATTATATTCTCCAAATAACCAAAAAAGATCAAAGCCTTGATTTGAATAATTATTTTCGGAAGCTCAAACTCTTGTCAACCTGAATGACGAAAACTCAGCCAACATGAACCCTAATTTAGGTGTCAGCTGCATCGGCCAATCACTCAATCAATCGCTGTGCGCGAAAACCCCATAGTTCGCGAGTCTGCGATTAAACTTTCCATTTGGATTTGGCTAATGACAATGTTTAAGGTTGTCGGCGAATACCGAGTGGAGTCTGGTAATAGCTCACAATTACGGATCAATCAAATCCATTAGTGGCCCGAAGTTCGATTTAATCACACCGAAGAATGTTGGAAATTGCTTCCATCGACACTTTGCAATGGGCCGACGGCAATGTCTTCCGATGCCGAGGACGACGATGACAAACTGAGGGAAATTCACGAAAACGAAAATAAAAAAACATCATCCATGAACATTGAAACACACACTCACATATATACAGCTGTATAGAGCCATCGCCAAGGGAAAATTAATGATGGTGCGGCGAAAGGCTTCCGAATTTAATGAACTCTCGTTACACGCTCTTGAGGAGATGACTTCTGTTCTATCGTCTAATGTCTGATGGTCTTTTAATTCGAAATCGGCGACCGAAGAGCGAGGAAGTTCTTTCTATTGTTCTCCTCTGTTTGTCTGTCTGTCTATCTGTCGGTGGGGGAAGGAGTGTGCATAGAACGATGGATTTCCATGTCGTTAGTCGTTCGCTCGTACAGCAACAATTAAGACCTGACCCAGTTCCCAGTGTCCGATGCCTCCAGATCCGGCTTCCATGCGGGAAGCCGTTCTCTATAAACGTTTGTTCTGCTTCCTTTCCATCTAAGTTTTCTTAGCAGAACCTTCGATCTGTGCATGTAACTTGTACTACTGAAGTCTGCGTCTTTGTCTTGATTCTTGTAATTAGATTTTTAAATGATGGAATTTCGGCTTCAGATGGCAATCCGCCATCTGGTGGCCATCGTTGGAACCACGTTCCATGAATGATGATGGACTTGAGTCTGAATGGAGTTCGAATGCACGTTTCAATGGGCTCCAACCACGAATGCTAGAGTGAGATAGATCTTTTCAATTAACCTAATCTCCGCCCGACGATTTGTCTGGCTTTACCATTTGCCCAGTTATGGGATGCCCACAACGATCATCGTTGATCTCTCTCATTAATAATTAATGTAGTTCGTTGTCGAGTTAATTGCGATTTTCAATAGTAACGATCCTCCCCTAACTATCCACCGATCGATCGATCGTCGTCGTTCGACGAAAGGCCGGCAGGTACAACCTGTCGATTATTTGCACAATCGCAAAACCCACCGGGGATCAGGCGGTGTCGCCTCAACAACTTTTTCGTCCCCCCATCGGTCCATCGCGAGCCATGACACATCGATGATTTCGCTGCAGTTGACATGATTCATTATACACATGATCTATGGACACCAAACGCATCACTCGGCGGAGACCAAAAGAGACCGCGCAAGAGAGATGATGAGTGAGAGACGGTGAGTGCGAGAGTAGGATAGCGAGAGTGGAGATGGTCTCCATGTGGTGGAATTCTTCAATGGATTCCCAACTCATAAATTAAATGCCTTCGAGCCACAGCAAGAATGTCATTAATTTGGAGAATTTCTCAAAGTCTCGCAGTTAGAGATATCAATTTATAGTGATGTTGGGTATATCGAAGCCAAGGTGTCATGATTTCCATAAAGAGTCGGTGAATTTTATGGTATCACGTTGGAGCTTCTCGGAGCTGGTGTGAAATGAGTGGAATTCAATGGAAAAGTTATGTATGTATATGTTACTGGATCGCAAAGTGAAAAATGCATATCGTGCAGCAGTTGCTGCAGCCAAAGTGCTGTGTAACAATTCAGTACCATAAAAATCAACAGACGAGAAGGAGGAGGAGGAGGAAAATTTCAAGATGAAGAGGAGAATGTCTAGAGGAAGAGGAGAATGTCAAGAGGAGAGGGGAGAATGTCAAGAGGAGAGGGGAGAATGGATAAATACGGTGAAAAAGAGAGAGAGAGAAAAATAAAACGAAGAAGGTTGTTGATGAATTATGAAGACCTGATTGAGAGATGGGGCTGAAATTTGCATATGAGCCGATGGAAAACGCAATAAAACGACGATTGAAAGGAAAACCAGAAATGCTGAATGCGAGGAGAAAATGCAGAACAAGAGGTAGGGAGGAGAAGAAAACTAGGGGGGAAGGAGAGGAAGCGACGAGGAGAAGAAAACGATCGGACGACAGGTTTGCGAAAAAATGTCAGAGTTGAGAGGACTTCGAGTAAACCTTTAATAATGTAGATTTAAAGAGTCCAACGAGAAAATGGAACAGCAGCAAAAGGAAAAGAGTGAGAGAGAGAGAGAGTTAGTGCGAGTGAATGAGAGAGGTAGGTGAAGGAGTGTTTTGACTTCAGGCACCCTGTACCCTTGACGGCGATGCCTGTCCATGCTTCGAGGAAAACACTCTCGCTTGCTGTTTGTTGATTTATGTTAAATATTCGTGGAAATCCAACTACGATGACAACAAAAAAAACCCCAACAACAACTTGGTACTCCTTTGTCCATTGTTGTTGTAGACAATTGCCAAGCGTCTGGGTTGGAATCGACCGATGAATGGGATGGGGTGAGGTGGCGAGGTTTGGTTCGGTTTGTTGGAGGCATCTGCACGTTTCTCCAATGGAAGCGTCTTCTTCTTCGCTTCCGGAATGCGCAATCGCAATCGCCCGCCGTGGCTCAATGACAGATTTGGAAATTTGCCGTAATGTGGCAACGTTGGTGACATAATTTGCGGCATGAAAAATTGCCGAGAGAAAAATTGAGAGAGAAGGAGATGAAAATGCTGAGAAAAATTTGGTTATCAGAAGATGAAAATTATTTTTACATCTCATGGGAATTCCACGATGATCAGGAGGTGAATTAGAGAGAGAAAAAGAAGATATTGTTGAGATGAATTCTATAATCAGAAGGTGAATTGAATGAGAGGTGTTTAATTTTTTTTATATTATTATTATTTTTATTATTTATTTATTATCAGAATTATATTTTTTACATCCCATAAAAATTCCTCGAAAATCAGGAAGTGAAGGATTTTAAAGCTATTTTTTAGAAGTAATATTCTGAGAATTATATTTTGTCATCTCATGAAAATTCCAAAATATTTAAATTTCCAGATCTCTTTTTTTCCACTCACTTGACACCTAATCCTTCATCGTGGCCATCTAAGCCAATTAGAACCACATGAAATGGATGAAACCACGATCGCGGACGTGATATTCGATCGAGACGACATCGACATCGATGACAACAATGGGTTCCCGAATGGATCTCCATCACCATCAATTAGAGGGGAAAGTAAATCCCTCCAGTTGATCCCGCGCCACCAGCACGACGGATCATTAGACTTGATCCCGCACGCACACACACGCAGGTGACCCAGAATCCGACGACGACGTCTTCGTCAACGACTCTCGTGGATTTCTCGCATCAATTTCAACTCCAAAAGCAAACAAAGTCATGGGGGCGGAGGCAGACGAGGAGAATAAAGAGACGAAGGAGCGGGAGTGGAAAAGAAAACGAAACCCAACGAAAGTGAAACAAATTGGTCGTGGCGAAGACGAAGAGGGGGAGGGCATCGCGACAACTCAATTGATTGAGAGAGAGAAAAGAAAATCGAGACGCGACGAGAAGGAAAATCAAACGTCAACGGCCCACACACAGACGACGTTGACAAAGGCAGAGACTCAACCAGCAGCAATAAAAATAAGAACAACAACTTTATCGGTTACAAAGACAACACTACAGAAACAACACGACAGAAACAACAAGAAGAAGAACAACAACTTCGACAATCACAACAACAACAACATCGACTGCAGCGAAACTCGGACACGCGGCTGTCAATGATAAATCTCGAGCTTCCGATGCACCGGCACGTTCGCCCCATGCGGATGGGTGGAGCACGGCGCAACCTGTCGCCGACGCCGAACGTGGGCTCCAAAATGCAACGAAAGCGAAAACGACAACGAAAACAAAAACCGCATTAAACCTAGAAAAAAAACAACACAAAATTTCAATCATACAAAAAACCGAAATTTCAACTAGAAAAAAAAATAAAGCCAAATTTCTACTAGAAAAAAAAGAAGCTAAATTTAAACTAGAAAAAAAGCAAGCCAAATTTCAAGAAGAATCAAATGAAAAATTAATTCAATTAATAAAGCAAAATTGCATCTAAAAAAAAACACAAATTTCAACTAGAAAAAAATTAAACCAAATTTAAATTAGAAAATAATAAAATTTTAGCAATAAAGAAAATAAAATTTTAACAAATAAAATCACGTTTGAACTAGAAAAAAAAATCAAATTTAAATTAGAAAAAAATAATTAAAACAAATTTCAACTAGTAAAAACAAGAATTTCAGCAATAAAGAAAATAAAATTTTAACAAAGTTTGACTAGAAAAAAAATCAAATTTAAATTAGAAAAAAAATTAAAACATAATTTCAACTTAAAAAGATTCAAAACGAATACCAAACAAAAACAAAAACCCAAAACAAAACGAAAAAGTAAAACCAAAGCGATTCACTTTCACGCGCCTCGTGGTGACGGATGCAAAAGACATCGACAACGACGATCCATCCATCCATCCATCCATCCATCTATCGACGTCTTGGAGCCGACGGCGACGAAAACATCGACGACATCGACGGCTCCACTTTGGTAGTTGAAGTAGAACGCCGACAATCCGACACGGATGGTGGATCAAGGGGGATCGAAGGAGGCAGGAGGAAGAAGTGAGAGGCGCCAAAGGGGATCGAGGTAGGTGGAGAGAGGCTGGCGACAAGCGGCGACGTCCAATTAGATGCAAATCGCAGAAATCGCCGCAGCGTTTTGTCTGTCAAACACTCCGTCGCCCTCCCCGGCCACCCGACCACCCACGTCGTCGCCCGTCGCCGTCAACCGGTTGCAGTGGCTGGCACACTTGTTGCTCCACCGTCCACCCGACAAATACCGGCGGCGGTTCCTCCATCAGCTTCCTCCCAGAGCTTCCCCTCTCAGCCCCAGAGCTTCCCCTCTCAGCCCCAACCCCATTCTCGGCAGCCTCAACCGGGCTGGCTCGAGTCCTAAATCGATCGCGAGGCGAAATCTGAATTTATGCCTTTTTGATTGAGGATCGACTGACGGACGGACGGACAGACAGATGAATGGATGGAATGGAAAGATCGGTGGACGGTTCGGCGATTCGATTCGGTGGCGACTTGGCGGGTCGCCCCCACAGCGGGCAGATCTCGCCATCGCTGCCGACATCGACGACTTCGATGACGACGACAACGCAGCTGGCGACCGTCCGACCGTCGCCGCCGTCTGCCGCGTTTGTCAAAGAGCTTGATTTATGCGGGGCCGGGCGTTCATTAGACACCGACCGACCGACCGATCGACCGAGGGGGGCGGTTGGAGGGGTCGCCGGCTCCTTTGCGAAAGGCCAGCCTCGTGCATATATTTCTCCGTCATGCGGAAAAATAATGCTTTATTATCTGTGACGAAACAACGAACGACGAACGACAAACGGCGGGCGGCAAAGGAATTTTGCGGCGAGGAACCATCGTTCGTCGTCGTCCACACCCTGACCAAGGTGGTGTCGATCGACGCAGGGACCGGACCGACCTTTTCCACAATCGCCGGCGCGATCTTCTGCTGGTCTAGGAGTTGTTGTTGTGATCCCTGAGTAGTCGTGGTCTCTGGTCTTCGTGGTCTCTGAGTCGTCGTTGTGGTCTCTGGTCTTGGACTCTGAAGCGTCGTTGTTTCTGGTCTTGGACCCTGAGTCTTCGTGGTCCCTGGTCTTTTGTGATCCCAGGTCCCTGCCGGCAACGCGATCTGACCCGACCCGATGCCATTGTGTCCACTCGTCCGTCGCTGACGTCGCGATTCGACTCCTCCTTAGCGACTCCAGACGGCACTGGCTGCGAAATATCAGCCGCTTCTCACGAGCGCAATTTTCCGCCATTCATTGTTGTGGTGGTGGTTGTTCTTGTTGTTGTTCCTCTGTTTTTATAACACTTCTTTTTGTTGTTATTTTGTTTAATTTACGCTCGCGTCTCCATCGTATGCGTTGCCCGCTCTACCTCGCTCCAAAACAACTGAACGATCAACCAACCGACCGAGCGATGGAACGATTGCAATTTATGGGCGTAGGACGATGAGGTGAAGTCGAGCGAAGATTTTTCCAATGAAGTTGTGAAATCCTGCCCCATTGAGGAGCGTACTTCTTGGGGAATCCCTCGGTCGCCCCCTTTGGTTGTGGTATTCAAATCAATCGCTACCATTGGTGGGTTCTTTGATTGACCCTAATGAGAATTTAAGTAACGGAAACCGTTTAATGAGTGGTTGTTGCTCTAAATTGTTGTTGTTGCTGAATGTTGTTGGATGTTCTTGAATGTTGTTGCTTGTTGTTAAATGTGGTTGGTCGGTTGTTGTTGCTCTACAACATACTGTTGTTGTTGTCGTTATAGTTATTGTTTTTGAGTTCTTTGCGAACAACCCACAGTTTCTTCAGTCGATTCTAAATTAAATGCTGATACGATGGAGAACAAAAAAACGATTTCTCAACGACAATAAGAACAAAATGAAAAATCGGAGTAAACAACGAAAAGAAAAACCAAACGAAACCCAAGAAATAAATACAACAAGAATTAAAGAAAAATCAACGAAAATAACAACAAGTCAAACAATAAATTAAAACAAGAACAACAAGAAATAACGACAAGAAATTCAATGAATGAATTGTGTCAAGTTTTACATTTTGCGAAATAGCAAGAACAGCAATAAATATAGCAATAACAACGAAAAAAAAATGTCTAATTCGTGATTGAAATGGCAAATCCCAGCATGAATGAATGAAATCAAATAAAATGAATCAACCGAAGGAGCGACTGGAAGCGACAACGATGTCGTTGTCGATGACGATGACGACCACGACATCGGCCAGAAACCAATGTCCGATCATCGACAGTGCAACAACATCATTAACAATGGCAACAATATCTTTAACATAGACAACAGCGAGAGCAACAACTGAGAACAATAATAAAAACCCTCAAAGAACAAAAACAAAATCCAACAACCACGAACAACACCATTGAATAACCACAAAGAACAACAACAACTAAATAACCACAAAGAACAACAACTATTGACAAAAATAACATAAAAATGGTTGTAAAAATGCGATTCGATTTTTTCGTTCCGACATAAATTTAAATTCAGATCTGGGCTTTGTGAATCGGAATCGAAGTCATTGGCACTTGACGGCGGCCCATGAGAAGCTGACATTTTCCGAAAGAGGCCCCAAGGACAGGAAAACGATTCCGATTCGAAAGGATGAAGAATAAATCTCATAGACATTTAATACAATTGAGTGTAAAATTGTGATATGAATGAATTATGATCCAAACTGAAGGATCGACATCAATAAATCAAAAAATTCTTGGCTTAAAAAAGTCAAAGGTGGAACAATATTTGGTATCAGGTATGACAATGTGTAATATTTGGAATTGAAAAATTATCCTACTTTATTTTACAAAATTATACAAAACCCTTCTGCAGGTGTCATTTAATGCCCTAAAAATAATAAAAATTACCGACACCTTTGGATCAACGTTTCTCATGCAACTCCTACAACTACACCAACAACAATAACAACACCTCCAGTTACCTTACCCAAAAGCAACAACAATTATAGCCTACAAGATATGGCCACTGCAGTGTAATGTAATCGGAGACACGATGGCAACGCCAAAGCCAACGAAACCCAAAGCCAAATGAGGAACTAAAGAAGTCACTCGAAAGGAAACCCCGATAGCTGTTATGTATTGTGGGTATATAACATGGTAAATAACATGAAATATCTACCTACAAGTATGAAATATCTACCTGCAAGTATGAAATATATACAAGTATGAAATATCTACAAGTCTGAAATATGTACAAGTATGAAATTGGATAATCCGCAATTGCATGGTGTCGGAGACGAAACCCAACCAATCATGCAACAATTTCTCACTCATTTCTCATTTCTCTTGTGGAAGATGTTGGAAGTAAATATCGTGTCCAAAGAATACATGCAATTTATGATATTATTTCAACTTTACAACGGATGCAACTTTTTGAAAAATTACCTCATATTTTATTTAATGCCTTTTGAAAGCTCGAAACTACCAGAAATATTTCATTCTTTTGTATCGGTTTCATTTATGGGCTTTGAAATGTCACAAAAACCCTTTCAAGTGAAAAGTTTTCAATGTGTTTCTGAAGTTATTTGCATACGAAATCCACTACTATTCTACTACCGATTCCCATGTAGTCGCTTGAGGTCGCGTGATGGCGCCAAATCCAAACAGAATTAAACCAACGACAGGGCACGCGATCACCGAATAAATTTGAGCAGGGCCAGAGGAAGGGAAGGAGTTTCAAATAGGCAAAGAAAGAGGGATTGAGGGAGAGAGAGAGAGGGATACAGAGCAAGAGATATGGGGATAAAGAAGTAGTTCGGGAAAGAGAAGACACGATTTGGCTGCCGAGCTGGCAACGATAAAAGCTTCAAGAAAATCCTTTGTTGATTTATTCCAGCCTGAGAGAGATGGTGTGAGTGAGAAGGAGAGGGAGAGAGAGAAGGAGAAGAAGAAGACAGAGGAACTTAGAAGGATATATAGAGAGAGAAGGGTAAGGAATGAAGTGGTAAAGAGAAAACAAAAGCAGCACGCGAGCATATTTTAGAAATTGCGCCAAAATAAAGTTCTCGCAAACAAGAACAAAAGGCGAAAGAAATAACTCGAAAAATAAGCAAAAGAACTAGGAAAATATTACGAAAGTATTTTGACGCCATTTTTATTTCAATTTAACGTCGCGTGCTGTGGCGCATTGTTGTTGTTAGCAATGTTGTTGTTTCCGTTTTTATTATGGTTGTTATTGTTGTCGTTGTTGTTATTTTTGCTGATAGTGGTATGTGTCTGTGTGTTTTATGACTGGCGCGGTTCTGACTCCGCTCCCGTCTAGACGAATCCTTCCATTCCCCCCTTCCCCAAAGACCCCGTGGTCAGTTTGTTTTTCACACCAATCGGGGGCACCCAGTGGGCGTGGCTGGGCGGTTCTAGGCAGGATGGTGCCCGAGTGTCCGACGTCGATTAGAGAAGAAGGAGTTTAGAACAAGGACACCGCGGGTGAAGTTGGAGATGAAAAATGAAAGCAATTTTCGTAATTGGAAAATTACCCGCCTTGTTGACCGTGAACTTGACGTTCGTGTGCGTGTTTTTCTGTGTGTGTGAGACACTCACACTTAACCACTCGAAATGTTAACAAACGAGGTGTTAGAAAAAAGTAAAGTGAAGTATGGAAATAGAAAACAATAATGAAAATAGAAATAATCTTGATGAAAATATCATAAAAAATCCATCAGTTAGATTCTCAAGTGAACGATGATGACATTTTATTACAAAGACCTTGAGTGCACTTCTTGAAATACTCATTGAGCACTCTTAAAGACCTCTGGCTATCGAAGATCTAAAACTAAAGCCCTCTGGCTATAGAAGATCTTAAACTAAAGACCTCTCGCTATTTAAGATCTAAAAGTTGAAGATCTATTCACCATTTAGAAGCGAGATTTTCTAATAATTCTTCACAATAGACAACTGGCATTGACACCAACATCCGTAACAACAATAATATACACCAACTATAATTAAACCAACAATAACAATAATTAAACCAACAAAACCAACAATAGTTAAACCAACAAAAGCAACAATAATTAAACCAATACCAACAATTATCAATCCAACACTAACAATAATTAAACCAATACTAACGACAACAAAACAAACAACAGCAACTATTCTAGCAGTAACAACATAATGATTTTGCAAAAAAATTTAAGAGCATGCAAAAATACTTCAGGGTTGTTCGAGCACAAGTTTTTTAAACGATCGACAAATTGCGTTGCGTGATTTGCGAAAATTATTTCCGATTTGTTAAACACCAGAAATAGCAACAACAACAACAACAAAGTCTACAACAACAACAAAGTCTACAACATCCCCATATCTACAACAACCCGTGGATTCCCGGGCCAAGATCATCGAAACCGTTTTGTCAGCCGATAGTGCTTAATGGTATTTAATTGCAAGACATCGGAGGAAGAGGAGGAAAAATCTGCATATTCTAGAGATTTCAGAAAATGCAGTCATTTCCATATAAGAATTTTCTATATTTTTCTCAGAGATATAATGATAAGCTTCTCTCACTGTCTAAGATTTCTTTTTGGCCTCCTTCTGCACGCAGCTGCCGTTGACGGTCAGCTCCAGCATCGGAGTCACATTCGACCAGAGCACCATGTGGGCACTGTACTTGGTCTCCGGCGTGTAGGGTGGAAAACTATCCGGATCCAGGATGAAGTTCGAGACGCTCACCGAGGCGCCCTGAAAAATTAATCAAATTATCGTTTTTGGGTGATCAAAGAAGATCCGAGGAGACCTTTGCCACCGGACACTTGGCCGGCAGGCGTGCGAATTTCTCCAACTGCTTGCGTATGATGCGAACGACGGTGAAGCCGAGTTTATCTTCCAGAAATTGACAGCCATCGATTTTGGTGCCGTTGAAGACGACGAAGTCGGGCTCACGTGGTCGCACCAACAGGATGCACAGATCGAAATTGACCTTGGTGACTGTCTGGGCGAACTCGAAGTTGAAAAAGATGCCCTTCTGACGCTGACGATGGCCGCGGTGTAGGGAACAGTTCACATAGGAGACGAGATCTGACCTCTGCGAGCAACTTAGGGCGCTAAAGGGCAACGAGAAGGAGCGCTTTGGGAGAGGAAAAATAGACAGATTTGTCAGGATATAAGGATAGTAGATCTGTGTGATATTCACCCAGGACTGAACACCTATCAGCGCCAACTGCAGCAGCACCAGAAGCACCAAAGTCGAGTGGAGAAAGAGGGCCGCCATCGCGACGCCACCTCTGAATGGATCTACTGTATTTACTCTGACTCTAACGAGTTCCACGCGTTCGGTTTTGTTTGGGAAAATTCGCAACCATAATTTGCCACCACAACTCAACTCACAAAGTTAATTGGATCGCGATCATGATCTATCGATCGATAATGAAATAGTAGCCATTTAGATCGAATCGGACGATTGTTTAAGTGGATCATTTTAAGCGAGATGCATTTGAAAACAAATTGGTTTCGTTTAGTAAACAAACAACTGTTTTCATAACGAAGAATGACGTTGGTGGGGATTAACTTCATACACATCACCTCAAATTCACTTAAATCCCTCAAATTCATTGAAATCCCTTGAGGGTCTTCCTTCCTTCAAAGGAAGTCAAAGACCTTGTCTGGGATTTTTGTCTGAGACTTTTATTTGGAGGATTTTGATAGATCGCGTGTCCAATGGGCGTTGACATCTTTTTGCTTTTTCGCCGCAAATAATTCAATTAATAATTATTACCAGCTGTTGGAGGCGGATTTGGCGAGACAAAGACATTGTTGTGGGATGAGTCAAAACAACAACAATAATAACACCAACAAAAGTAATGACTACAACTAGTTTCTCATCCACAAGTGGTTTCCACGAATTCAACTCCAAGGGATCGAATGCATTTCGACGATTTATTTGCGTCCATAAAAATATGCGTTCGACATGCAAACTTTCGAAATACATTTCGAATGAGAAATCATCACCAGAAAACCAGAGACAAAAGAAGTTCATCGACTGGCTGGTGAACCGCATGACCTCTTCTTACGGTTTCGGTTAATTTAATGTCTTTATTTAATTCTCTTCTTCCTCCGCCCCACCTTAAATGATTGGGTGGAGACTTCTTGTTGGGCGCCCTAATCTTCATCAGAATGATTACGAGACTGTGGTGTCTGCCCAAGCGCCGCTCCAAATAGGCCAAAGCCCGAAATTGGTTGAGGTTAAAGACTTGTTCTTCCTCCTCTTATAAACGTTCTCCAACTTCTACATGGTTCTCTCTATTCGTTCGAAATTACTTTGGGAAATTGGGCAAAACCAGAGTGAAGTGGAGTCAATTTCCCACCACGCCATGTTGTTATGATTTCAAACAGCAACAATAAGAATAACAGAAATAATAAAAATAATCAAAACAACAATAATAATAACAACAATAACAATAATAACTACATCAACAAAAACAGTAGTAACAATAACGAAAACAATAACAAAAACTATGCCAACAATCGAGCACAATCAGCAGACGATCTACGGAAATTAGGTTTAAGTGGAAAATGTTTAGATTTTTTAGTTTAAAGGGAAAACTCATACATTTATATATCTACTTATAGAGGTTAAGTGCTTACGGTTCTACCAACTACTTAAAAGGTCTTCCCTCAATTCATTCACAAGGGGTCGTGGAACGATGAAGTGATCAAGAAGTGATCGAGGGAGGGGTCACCAAGAAGAGGAAGAGGTCATCGGCCAGGGTGCAGCGAAGCGTGTCGATGGGTTTGAGGAAGAGGAGGATGAGAATCTGACGATGAGGGGCGATGAAAGAGTTGCGGACAGACAGGAAGCAGAGAATGATAAGGAAATTCCGTGAAAATAAATATATTGCGAATTTAAAAGCCTTTTCGCATTTCGAAGTTCCCACTCGGTTGAATCCATCGGCAAGTTTGTTATGAAGTCATTTGTCCAGCTCCCTGGTCTCATCTGTCATGCGCGACAAATATGGTCAGGACGAGACAGAGAGAGAGAGTGAGATAGAGAGAGGAACAGAAATGCGGATGGATGAGTGTGGAAAATCGCTGACAACGATTGTCGACAAGGATGAATTCATCGCTGAATGCAGACCGAACAACTTTCGATTTCGATTGCGTTTCGATGTTGATTTTGCATTTTGCTATCGATAAATAAATGATAAATAAACCATTTTATTGCGAATCAATTGCGACGACAAACGGCATTTAATTGAAAATGAAAATGAGAGAGATAAAGGTGGAGAGAGAGAGAGAGAGAGAGAAGGTAGAAAATATGGATAAAGGAAACATTAATTGATAAAGAGTGGATAAATCTCGATCGGAGACGGTGAAAAACTTCTTTCCGCTGCATGTTTTTTATTTAGAGATCGGTTTGTTTTTCTTCCTCCTCTTTGAAAACAACTGCACGCATGCGCAGTAGACCACGATTTCCGCCGACAAACACTTTTGAACGATAAGCCGAGGCGAGTGGACCCGACCCCTACTTCGTCCTCCTTCTCCCTACTTCATCCTCAATCCACCATTCTCCTTCATCATCCTTCTTCCACCTCCTTTACTTCGCTGACCAAGTACAAATATTTCACTAGCATAGCTTCCTTCCTTCCTTCCTTTCGTCCCACCCTCGGCTGACATCGATTGAAGCTGCACCGCCTGCTAGTGTCCACTGTTGAATTCCTTCCTGTCGCATTCCTCTTGTCCAGTGCGACCCACGACCCACGACCCCTCGATCGCCTCCCCCAACCTTCCACCCACCCTCTTCTTTTCGCCTCAACTTGCCTATCGGGTCGGAAGAAATCTTTGCGAAATTCCTAATTAAAATACTTCACTCCGCTTCTCGAACATAGGATTTGCATACGCCGCACTGCCTTTAATTAGCTGTCGCCTGGCGTCTTTCGGTACCCGTAGAAAGCGTGGAGTTTTTCGTTCGTTGCGAAATTAAAAGTGAAATGAGTTAATTTTTCACTTCCTTCGTTGTTGCCATAGTGGTGGATGTTGATTTCTTTAGTTAGTAGAGTGAAAAACAAATAAAATGAAAAACAAACATCGGGAAAAATCGGAAATAAAATCGAAGAAAATCGACTCTCGTGAGATTATGTAATGACGAATGTGGACGGACGGACAAATAATGAACAGGTAGAGGTGGGAGAACGTGTACAACATGGGAATTTTCTGATCTCTGATGACGAGGATGAAAAGTGAGCGGAAAGAGATCGAAATATCAGCAGCATCACTAGACTCTGCAGAAGCATCTGCATAAAAGTCACTAGCCTCCTGCCTTCTCAACATGATGAGAATCGGGTCCATCTCATCTTCTTCTCCGACCTCTTCACCGTCTTCTCCACTGTCCTCTCCTTCGTCCCTCTCTTTCATCCCTCTCGCTCTATTCCACACTTTTGGCCCTCTCTAACGACTTACAGCTCTCTTGAAGCTACTTGAAGTCGTCGTAAATCAATTAGAAACATGGAGTGGAATGCGTTCAAACGCATTTCATCCGTCTGTCCGTTCGTTCGTCCGTCCTTCTGTCAATTTGTGCTTCTGTCTGACGCTGCCCTCAATCGGAGGCCGCACATAATTATGTAATGTGCATAATTTCAAATTAAGCACAACAACCAGTGGAGCAACAAGAGCAGAACAAGAGCAAATTGGCTCAACTTGTTTCCGGGTATAATTCATCCGAAACGAGGAGAGACAGGGAGAGAGAAAAGGGGAGAGAAAAGGGGGAAAGAAAAGAGGAGTGAAAGGAGGAGAGTAAGAGAGAGGGGGAGAGAGAAAGAGCGCAGGAAGTCGAAGGAGGAAATCGGAGGCTCCTGGAATGCGAAGAATTTTCGAGACGAGGTGGTCATCTTTGTCATGACGATGATTCCCTCGGGATGGGCGCCTCCAGCCCAACCGGGAAGTGGTTTTTGTGTCGCCGGCTCCGGCTCGTGCAGACGGCGCATCGCATTCGACGATGAGTTGTGACAGGTTGACAGATGACATCTTGCACGACAGCCGAACATCGTCCTCACTGTTTTTCTCCCCCCACCATCCGCGCCTCGTTCAATTCACAATCGCCCTCGAGCCGCCGCCGCCGTCGTTGTCGCCGATGACATCGACAACATCGTCATATTTTTGCATTGCAAATCGACAAATCAACAACTTGTTTGCATTTCGGCGACCAAACGAGATTTGGGCATGAAAATCTGTCCGCGTCACCAGTTGTTGTCACTTAATCGCGTGTCGTCGTCGTTGTAGACGTCGTCGCCATTCCACTATCAGAGATTTTTAAGCAATTGCATGGAAGGCATTTGCTCACTTGTCACGTCTGTAACTGTCTGTCTATACATACGCCTGTCTGTCTGTCTGTCTGTCTTTCTATCTCACCATTTCACTATGTCATTAGTATGCAAATCTAATCGTCGTTGTTTCGTTGTCTCTCGCCTATTCGATCACGGCCTCCGCTCAATCGCAACTTCCTCGGTATCCCAATTGAGACGATTCCGTTTTCGTCCCATGACTATATGTAACATGGATCTGATCGTTCGATCGATTCATAATTAAATATCGATCAAAGTCCATCGATAGCTGACCAAAATTATACGATAATGAAGGTGGAAGGCTGGTGGTAACGTTTCCTAGTTGCCCTTGTACAAGGTTTTCTGAGTGGTCCAGAAGAAAATTATCTTTCCTGGTTCAAGAAGACTTTTCTTTCACATTCCTTTCGCTTTTTATCGACCAGACATCCTTTATTCTATCCTCCATATTTTACGAACCATTTTAAAAAGCTCAAAACTCTCTTTAAATAAACCTCCAGGATCCTGAAACCCTGATTGTAAATTTCCTATTCCATCCCCTGATAATCTCTGTCTTTCATTCTAAATCTCAGTCTCTACTTTATTTTCACATTTTTCTCTCTCTCTCTCTCTCTCACTCGTTCTCCACTTATTTTCTTATTTCCTCTTCAATTTCGTTGTAATTTTTCTCCAACGTGCAATTTTATTAGATTTTTCCTCTATTTCCGGTTTCCGGTTGGACTTAAAGAGAACTACAGCAAAAGTTCATGTGAATACCACGTTCTCCTCTCATCTCGTTCTTCTCACTTCTCGTTCGCCTCCCTCGATATCGTCGTTGTTGTTGTTGTTAATGTTGCTATTGACCCGATTTCGCATGCAACGCCAAACGATGCTGATTCTTTTCACTTTTCATCGTGTTTTCTCTTCTTTCGCCCTCTACCATTCTCTTCCTCTATTCCAAAACCCTCCCTCACCACCCTCTCTCACTCTTTTACCAACAAATGCAACGCGTTCAACCCATGCTCGGGGTGATGACGTCGGTGGTGAAGTTGCTGGATGCAGTTGAGATTCAGAAGAGGACGGTCGGAAGGCGTGGATGGTCGACTAAAGCGTAGTCAGGGGCAGGTTTATGGATTTAAGCCAGTGAAGCTTGAATAAACGTGGCCTTAAGCAACTCAATCGGAGGGAACTAAACTTTTGGCTTCTACTGTGTGTAGTTTTAGAGAAGGAAAAAAAACTTAGGGGCTTCACTTTAGTTTCAGAGAATTTTTAGAGAAAGAGTTTTTAGTAGCCATCGATAAAATGAACAACTAAAGGAGCATCGATTTACATACAACCTTAATTCAGAAGCTATATTCATGAGAAAGAGAGAGAGAGAGATCGCGCTTTCTATGATACCAATGACCAAATACACCTCGCCAAACGCCCACACACTAAAGGTGAAACCGAAGCCAAAAGCAAAGCAAAAAAAAGTGAAGTTAATTAAATTTGCTGCTCGTACGAGTTCTGGCCAACGATCAACTGGCGGCTAGAGATCAAAGCCAGTGGAGTGAGAGGGCAAGAGAGAGGTGGGAGGTGGAAGTGGAATAAAAATGCGAAAACCATTTGACTATGGAGTTAGCTGATGTTATTGCCGTTGTCAATGGGATTCTTCTGGGTCGAAACTACTTTTGACCAAAACTACTGTTGGTTGAGACAACTTTTGGTCGAATCTACTTTCGACCGAATTTAAAAAGAGTCTGCGGTGAGGTTTTTGGCAATTCATTGCTCGTAATTATGTCGTTGAAAACTTCGCCTCCTCCTTTTCACACTGCTTAGTCTTCTCTTTCGCTCATCCACCGCTCGGCACGAGGGAGAAAACCCGAATGATAATTGAGAGAGAAAGGGTTTAGAGAATAGAGAAGTTGAAGAAATTTGCGATGATGTTATAGAGAGAAGAAAGTAAACGCGAACTTGCCTCGGTTTGATACAAAGACTGCGATGGAGCTCGGGGATCGTCGAAGTCATTGCGTTGGAAGGTGCAAAAAACAACAGCAACAGTAGTTGGCCCTTTTTTTTCTCGCGACAATTACAAAAATAAATACATTAAGAAAAACAAGTAGAAACGTTTTATGCAACTCATGACATAATGATTGAAGGCAAATCAACATCGAATTCACCGGCAGGTTCAACAGCGAGGCCGACTTCGTCATAGATAATCATTTCGATGAGATGCTGTTGTTGTCGATAGAGGTGTTGTTGTCATCGGCGATGATGATGTTGTTATTGTTGTCACGGATTTATTGCAAAAAGTGTTATTTCCAAGTGGATGTTTTGTCATTGCAAATGAAGTTGAAATTTTCTGTGACCGAGAGAGACAAACAAAAAACTAACATCCAAACGAATCGGATTGGTTTTGCTCAATTTCCGCAACAAAGCGATTGACACGATGCTAATTACAGTAGCAACAGTAGCAGCAGCAACAGTTGGTGGATACCATAACAACAACATGAACGATAGCAACATGAGGAACGACAACAACAACAACAAGAGGAACTACAATTCATCAACGATAATAAAAACTACGCAAAAATACGCGTGTCGATGTGTTGCGCATGCTCAGCCCAGACAAGTTAATGATTTCGGGATCTCCATCATGTTTATCTCTCTTTCTCCTCTCCCCACCTCTCTCTGTCTAACAGCTCTTTCTTTCTTTTTCAAGCTCTTTAATTCTCCACCTCTCTCTGTCTTTTCTCCTAGTCTTCCTCCTTCTAACTGAACGACTGGAGATTTCAAAGATTAATAAAGCAAATAGCGGTGCCTCTGATCGATCGTTGTTGACAGTGAAAAACAAACAACCAGGCGATCTATCGATCCATCGGCCAGACAAATAGACATGCCGACGGATGGATAGATAGACAGAGACGTACCGTTGAACGGACAGACAGACAAACAGATGGATAGAGAGATGCAGATGGACAGAGAGAAAGAAACAAATAGTCGTTGAGGGGGACGAAATTGAAAGCATTTGCATGCAAATCAAGGTGATTGAAGGAAGTTGAACGAGACGCACGGTAGCACGGTATTTTGTAGGAAATCGTAAATATGTTGACTGCAAAATGTTCGGAAATGATTTATTGATCCGTTGGCAAACATCGGCTGGACAGAAATGCAATCAGTGTTCAATTAAAATCAATTATAATCGAATGCAGTCGTCGAAAGGCATAAATTGCCTTTTCATCTCTCTCTCTCTCTTACTCTCTTCTCTCTTTGACCCATCGCTCATCGCTCAGTCAGACAGATAGTCAGTCAGTCAGGAAGAAGGAAAGAAAGACAGATGGGTCTGCGAACTCACCTTTTCCTCCTACAGCTGGTGCAGCCGGAGTCTGAAAGCAGAGAAAAAAAAAACGAATAAGAATTATTACTAAAGATTGCTAATCACTTGTTATATGAGTTGGAGAAGAGAAACATTTGATAGAAAAAAATACATATTTTGAAAACTGCGAAAAAGCAAACAACCACCGGCTGACAGTCATAAATGGGGGTCGTGAAGCCCCCGACCTCCCGGCTCACGCACTCGCGATGGCTCCATCTGTCTTTCGTTGCACCGTGAGTCTTCCCCACATTTCTCATTTCGACTTTTGCACTATCTATCTGTCCGTCTGTCTGTCTGTTCGTCAGTCTGTCTGTTCGTCTGTCCGTCTGTCTGTCTGTCCGTCCGTCCGTCTGACTGTTTGTCTACCTGTCTCTGGTAATTGCTGCAATAGGTGTCATGTCATCTGTAATTCATTTGGCCGAAAGCAAACGAACAAACACTTCACACACACACACACACGCCCCAAGAATTTTGCAACCACCGACTTTTTCTCCTCTCAACCTTCTCTTCTCCTTCTCCACCTCACCTCCTCCTTCACCCTACCGTCCTCCACAAGGGTGTAACAAAATCCGCACACATTTTTTTCCTTTTTCATTATTTTTCTGTTTTTGCCTTTGTCTCTCCGAATGTCTGTCTGAGATCAACAATGATTCACACACATACATATGTGTGCATGTGTATTTCTAGCATTGTACTTGTGTGTTTTTGTCAAGTGTATTAAGTAATTCATTGTCGTTGCATTTGAATCGTTTTCTTCGTGGTTTCGATGTGAAATTTGAAACACCTGCAGAATGTGCTACACACTAGCAACAATAAGAATTACAATAACAACAACAACAACTGTGATAACAACTTCCACCATGACAACAACATTAACAAAATGTTGAGGATATATAGTATAGGTTCTTTATCTGATCTGGGTTAACTGTGAAAATGTTTGCGAAATATTTGTGAGAAGTCAACAAAAGATACAACAACGACGAATACGAAGGAAGTAGTCAAGAAAAAGGTGTTGAATGGACTCTCGATGAATGATCGAAGGATCGAGTATTTGTAGGGTGAGGGGGAAGATTTGTGGACACTAATATAAAGATAAATTGCATACGGATGGAAGTAAACAGTGAAAGAAAGTAATTTTGTGATCAAGTGAAAAAGTTCAATGCTCAAATTAACAGCAAATGTTTTGACAGAAGTTTCCTACTCCGACCTCTACTAATCTACTAATCTATTGTACATAATCAACCTAATGCTGATCGCCTCACCACAATCACACACTCATAATTAAGAATCTGACCACACACAAAGTTTTCTCATGCCTTCCACTAAAATGCAGTTTCTAATAGTACCACATAATAGGATCATCATCATCATCATCATAGGTATTCATTAGACGTCATTTCACTTCATCAGAATAAAATCCGAATTTTATGAGGCGGCACTTTATCATCCTCAGCTACTGTTTATACAACCAACCCTGACCTAGGCTAATGGTCACTCCTCACGACAGTCAACTAATATTTCTCTCCTCTATCCATTTCTCTATATTTGAACTCTATTTTTTTAAAATAATTTTTATCTATATATTTCCTTCAATCTTTTCATCGTTTTTCTCTACTTTTATCTCGTTTCTCTATCCTTTTCCTCTAACTTTTTCCGTCTATCTCATCATCTATCTCAGTTTACATATATCTCTAATATATCTCATTTTCTTTCTCAGTCACTCACTCTTTCTCTCTCTCTCTCTCTCTCTGTCACCCCTCGCCATAGACAATTTTAACCATGAAACGATGTGTTTTATTAAGCTCAATGTAGAAGCTGAAAACTAGTTCGCTCCTCTATTGCGCCGACCCATAACTACAATTTATGACATCCAAATGGAGCAATGGATCTGAGTTACACATCCTGAAAACTCTTTCTTGCCCTCCTTCCCTACCCTCTCATCTTATTTCTCTACACAAGATATCTGTCTGGCCATTGCACGAAATGTCGTAAATCTCGGAGCGATTGTCGCTCGATTTGTTGCCCGCAATAAAGTGTTTTTCACGGTAATGTGCTCCGGCAACCTTCACCAAACGACACACGGTCGGTTGGTCGAGTGGGAGAGAGGGGCGTGGGGGGCGTGGCGTTGTAGTCAGTGTCAATGTCGTTGGTGGCCGCACGGTGGCGGTCGCATTTAATGACATAGAATCAACGGACGCGAGATCTCGACACGCTTCACCATTGGGGTCAACCCCGTTCGTCATAATTGCGCGTGCGCGGCGGCGGCGGCAATGGCTTCATATGTTCGTGTGTGAGAGTGTATGTGAGAATGTTATTGCGTATGTATATAAGAGTGTTAGTGCAATCATAAGTGAGTCTATAAAACCCGGTATTAAGTCGACGCAAGTCAATTGTTTAAAAAAAAAGAAAAACACTTCAGGCCGAGAAGAAACCACACACGCAGATCGAGTGTAGATCTCGTGGAGACCGAGGGAAGACCTCGTGTAGACCTCGTGGAGACCTCTTGTAGAAGGGTGGTGAATTTCTCCAATGCATGGAGACCACAGACAATACTCGCAAACTCGTGATCACGTGCTCTCCGCGGACCCGGCAACGAAAGTGAATGAAAAATTCGAGGTTCGCCATCGCGACCAAAGAAGATCGAGCCAACGTTGAAAATGGAAACCCAAGCGAGAGCTGAAGAAGAATCAGGAAATAACGTTTCCTTTCCTTGTTCTTGTCGCTCGTCTTCGTCTTCGCCTTTTTCTTCAACTTCATCTTCGTCGTTGTCGTTTATTTCCTCGTGAGCTTCGACCAGTTCATGTTCCTGTTGTTGTAATTGTTCTGGTCGTTCTTACGATGGACATGAACTGGTTCTAAGTTTCCTCTTGGAGCCACCAGCACTCTTTTGCCTATCGATTTCTTTGCCTATCGGTGGCTTTGCCTTTCGATGGCTTTGCCTATCGATGGCTTTTCCTACCCATGTCTTTGCCTGTCGATGTCTTTCCCCATCAATGTATGTGTGAATGCAATTGAGATAAGTATGTGTGTGTGTGTGTTGTTGGAGTTTGCGATCTAGACGAGCTCTGAGACTTCACCTCGAGGCAACAACAGCAACCGACGGAGTCATAGAAACGTGCTTAGAAGCCTGCAGCATCGACAGCAACAACAGACGATCGCATTCAGAGTGCATTCAACCAAGGAGCATGCGTGATTGCACTTCTCTCTCCCTCTCTCATCTCTCCCTCTCTTTCATCCCTCCTCTCTCACACCAACGGAACTTGTCTCCCGCTCGATGGCGAACTTCGGACAATCCGAGATTGCGAATAGGCAGAGGTCAAGAGAAATCTTCAACAGAATCGAAAGGCGAAAAGAATTTCGATTAACTCCGTGGGAGAGGAGAGCAGCACAGAATACAGAAGGGAGATAGAGAATGCAGGAGAGAGACAGAGAGAGAGAGAGGGAGGTAATTAGCTCGATTTATTACCCACATAAATCGCGGCTGCTGCTGGGCGAAGTGAACTCAATAATAAAACCACTCCACTCACTCGCGTCCTTGTCTTTGTCGGAGCAAAGCCCACAATGAAACGATATCACTTGCACTCGATCTCGCTGCTAAGCCGACAGAATGACACGAGGGACAGACAGATGGAGAGAGAGAGAGAGACGAAAGGAGTGTGAGGAGGAGGAGGAGTGAGACACAAGAAGAAGGAACAGACAGACTGAGGGTGAGACAGACATAGAGAAAAAGAGACGAACAGATGGCCGACCACAACAATAACTCAAAATCCGTCATTATTCCCACTACTCTAATCGATGCTTTTGATAGCCATTCGAGCCGTTCTTCTTGGCCCGCATTCGAGCCGGAGAAGCAGAAGAAGAAGTGGCAGAGTTCCCAACGTTTGCGAAATCTATGGAGTAATTACGATCGCCTGGACAAAGACGGTGACGACGACAACAACAACGACGACGACAACGATAGAAGTTCAGCGAACAATTGGAGGCTGTGCCGAGTTTGGTTCTCAGAAGAAGTTGGCGGATGCCACGAGACACGGTTTCCAAGAGACCAAAAATGTCGTCGTTGTCTGAGGCAAGAGTTTGACATTTGCCCGGTCGTCGTCTGTGGGTTGTGGACCGGGGGCCAGAAGCGGCCGACTGCATTCTTGGCCAAGTGATTTACATGCAGACCGCAGACCTCAGTGCGTAGGTTGCTGCTGGTCGCTGGCAACAGTTGCCAGGTTGAAGGAGCAGAATTGTCGCCGAGTTGTTGTTGTTGTTGTTGTCGTTGTTGCATTCCGCAGCTCACTCAATTGGCCAAGAGCGAAACCAGAGCTGCCAGCCCTCGGAATGCGACAAGTTTTCGTTTGTTGTCTCCATTCGTCGGTTGTTATTTTTCATCTGCTTTGCTTGCTTTGGTTTCATTTTATTAGTAGTTGTTGTTGTTGTTGTTAGTGTTGATATAGTTGGTATTATTGTTGTTGTTGTTGTTATCTCAACCACCATCTGCACTTTGGCAAACAATCGCAAAAATGTGGCAACTCCAGTGGCAACAGCAAACAATGCGTTTTCAGTGGGTTTTGAAAAATCAACTGTAGCCACCAATTGTTGGAGTTGTTTTTTGTTTGGAGAGGTTTAAGTTGTTGTTGTTCGTGTTATTGTTGTTGTTGGAGTTATTGTTGTTGTAGGAGTTGTTGTTGTTGTTGTTGTAGGAGTTGTTGTTGTTGTTGTTGTAGGAGTTGTTGTTATTATTATTGTAGTTGGAATAGTGGTTGCGATTTTTAATTGTGATTCGAAATCAAGTGTCGCAGCCGGACGAGGAACTTGTTGCGGTTTTTGCGTGACGATTTAATTGCACGTGACGTCGGAATTTTTCTTTAATAAACTTTATGATTTATACCGCGGAAACCCCCACCTTTGACAGCCCGCCAGTCGCAACGAAACGGGACTGGCAAGAGTTATGAGTCTCTCAGCTGGTGGGAGGAAGCCTCGTCATCAGACTTAACAACAGTTGGCAGCACCAGCAGCAGCAGCATCTCGTGCAGTGTTCACCAACATTCACCATCGATTGAAGGAAAAATTCCCAATTGCCTTCGAGGAGAAATCAAATTATCATCTCCCAAAAGAATTACATTTTCACCCATATGTTTAGAGATCCCTTACAAAGATCCATAAATCACTCGTGTAAATAGGTCGAATAGGTCGAAGTCTCATGTTATTTCTCACACTCCATTGGAGTTGTCTAAAAAAAAACACCTGACCCATGTTCACCTAATTCCTGGTATAACACTTCCCACACCCAAGACTTCAAATATATGAGCCATTACTAATTATTGGAGCATGTCTGCAGCCCATAGAGAAAATCCTTTCGAACAATCATATTCTCACTGTAATTTGCATTCCTTTTCAGGTCATCATCAACTAGAGCTGGGATGTGGCGCCGAAGTTCCGCGAAAATGCACTCAGAATTTTCCCCACGAAACACTTTCGTTTTCGGTGCAATTTGCAAATTACTTGCACTTTTCTCTCCCTTGATCTCTCTTTCCTTCTCTCTCCTTTTCTCTCTCACCCACTTATTTCCCTCTCTCGTTATGTTTCTTTCCTTCTCTCTGTCTTTTTCGCTTTGAATTTCCCGAGCCGCAATTCTAGCCGCCGACCAACAGCCCACAGCACGCTACACTTCATCGCCGTCAACAGCATTTTCGCCACTTGTTTTTCCGCTTCTGCTGTTTCTGCTTTTGCTGCTGCTGCTGCTGATGCTCCAACCTTTGGGTCTTTTGTTTTTGTCCGTTATTGTTTTATTGTATTATTTTTTTCCCTCGATGATTTGATGCATGGCTGCAGGAAAACGTTTAAAAAATCATCTCCCAGAGTTAATCACGGCCTTTGCTGCAACCAGTGGCTCTTCTTTTGCTGTTGTTGCCGGTACCGTTGCTGCCAATGTCGGCGATGTTGTTGTTGTTGTTAGTGCTGCCAATGTCGGCGATGTTGTTGTGAGGCGTCTTTTAACTCACCCTGAACTAATGTTTCGCACATAGAAAAGCACACCGTCCCGAACTATGATGTGAACAGACTTTCACTTTATAATTTTTCCCCCAGATTCGATCTTTTTCGCTTCACCTCACTTCACCTCACCTCATCTCACCTCGACTCGCCTCACCCCATCTCATCCCATCCCATCCCATCCCATCCCATCCTCCCGCCTGCGCCTCCCTCGTTGGTGGGTTCATAAATTAGGACCGCGTCTGTTGGTTGTAATTTATTTGTTTATTGTTTGATAACGAAACAAACGAAGGAGGAGACAAGGAGAGAGAGAGAGAGAGATAAATGAAGAGAAGGAGGGCAGCGAAGGCGATCGAAGAAGGTGCACGAGAGAAGATGGACGAAGCTGCAACAAGACTAAGACGATGTGGACAAGTTTCGGACGAGAGGAAGGAAGTTCGTGTTTCGCTCCCTCCCTCGTGTTTGTCGAGCACTTGTTGTTGTCTGTCGTGCTCCAAATTGCTGCCGCCGCCGTCGCTGCCGCCGAGTGTTGCAAATGTTGTACGTGTTGCTAGCGCCCGATGTTGATCATTGTTATTGTTGTTATTTCTATTGCTATTGTTATTGTTATTGCGGCTGATGTTAATGTGGATGTGGAGGAAAAAGAAAGAAAGAAAGAAGAAAAAAGTCGGGCGAGTTAAAAGTGAAATTTGCCAAATTGGCTACTTTGCGGAGACATTGATTGACGGACGACATCTCAAGGTACTCTCTTCCGGAACAAATACACGGACAGAAACTCTCGCACACTGAGACAAAACTACCCAAGACAGCTGACGACAAGAGAGCCAACAATAACAAAGAAGAAGAAGAAGAAGGAGGAGGAGGAATCAGTCCAGAGTCTGGCTGGAGGTCTCTGAGGAAACCCTTCGAACCCGTCGACGACCTGGGGATCATCAATCATCGCCGTGGTCGATCAATGCCAACGAGAGGGAGGGAGAGAGAAGGAGAGAGAGGGCAATTAAGTCAACACTTAAGCCTGATGTCAACCAGAGACTGATCGTTGTATCCTCCCGAAGGCTCGAGGCGATAAATAACTGCGATCGATGATGCAATCCTCAGTCTTGAATCTCGTAATTTTCATAACAATATTCAGTTTTTATAGGATTCATTGTGGTTGTTTATTGTTGTTGCATCTTTTGTTGTTTCTTTTATCATTTCTTTTGCTATTGTTGTTGCTGTCATTTATCTTTTTAAGCCAAGTTAACCCTGTGGTCGTCAAAAGCCGCAAAAGTCAACCGAAGTGACTTATTTGCCATCTTCAGCTTCTGCTTTTTTCTTCTTTCTCCCGCTCGCTCGCTCGTCCGCTCTTCTCATCTGCTCCTGGGCGTCTGTTGATCGTTTCTCTTCCGTCATTCGAGTCGTTGTCGATCCTCACTTCGGTTGCTGCGTCTCTTTCTGTCTCTCTTTCTTTGCTTTTGTCTGTTTTACTCTCTCGCTTTCTTTGCTTTTGTATGTTTCTCTTTGGTTTCCTCGCGTGATCCTCCATTTCTTCATAATTCGCATGGCGGTTCCTTGTCATTGTCCCCAGAGAGTTATGACTTCCAAGCGGCAGCAGCAAACTTGGCAGCCACTTATCTGAATGCCTGTCTGTCTGTCTGTCTTTCAATCTCTCTGGATGCTGCTTTCGGGGAGTCTCTTGCTGGGAGTCTCCTCCTTCCTCCCTCGGTCTCGTCGACCAAGTTGTGACAATCTCGAAATTTATGTCAAATACTCACGTACTTACAACACACATTGTGTATGAGAAATGTGAAGAAAACAACATGTTTTTCGCATTGGTTTCGCCCTGTCTTTCGGGCCACTTCCTGGTATTGACTCATGGCGTGGCACGATGGTGGGTCAAAAGGGGGCGGGGGGGATAAGAGGACAAAACAATATACACAGAGTGGTCACGGAATTTTACTGTGGTAAAGTTCTCCGGCCGGCTTCCGAGGAACTGGGTGTGTGGGTCAGACATCGAACCGTTCGTCGCTCTGCAACTGGTCGAGGTCGACAATTGTGGAGACCAGAACAAGATTTATTAGACAAGAATATCCATTCCTTAGCTCGTCCTTGAAGTTGAAACATTTCCTCGAATTTAATGACTCACATCCTCTTTCGTCATCTCTCCCACAATTGTTATGTCAAAAAGGTTTACATGAAAACTGTTTTCAACGCCACCTTGGCTGGCTCACCTGGCCCTCTGTCTGTCTGTCTATCCACCTATCCATCCATTCATCCATTCATCCGCCTGTCTGTCTGGACTGTTGTACATAAACTGGTGTGGTCTGGTCTCGACCGCCACGGTCTGATCTAGTTTCGAACGCAATCGATGCGTAGGTTGGACTTCTTAATGTCCCGAAGGCTGGACGACTATCGGGCTTGCCGCTTGATTGACGAACATGAACATGTTGTTGACTTCAGACACAGTCCCAGTCTTAGCCTCAGTTCCAACCTCAGTCCCAGTCACAGCTCTAACTCCAGCCACGGTCGCCCGCTCTCCCACTTTTGTCCCACTCCTTGGTCATTGAGCTCTGGGTGTGCAGGAAAAACAAACTTAGTTTGAATGAAATTCAATATTCGCCACTTCGACATGCTCCACAATAAAAAAAAAGGCAACAGTCGGCCACGAGGTGTGGATGCTGAAGGTTCGTCGAGATTTTCGCACGATTCGATCCCATTCAATATGAGTCGATCCCATTCAATACGATTCGATCCCATTTGAGCCAATTCGATCCCATTCGATTCCATTCGATCGTGGAGTGTAGAGTGTCCAACGTGGTCGATCGATCGTGTCCGGAGACCCGCCGAGAACCACTCTAACGGTGAGAAGGAAGTTGCGCAATCGCAAAAGCAATAAATTCTTGACTCTTATGACAAGTTGCACTCGGTGTTAGTGTGACTACGAGTGTAACTGGGATTGTGAATGTAACTGGGATTGTGATTGTGAGTGTAACTGGGATTGAGATTGCGATTATGAGTGTGATTGTGAATGGGAATGTGAGGATAATGTGCGAGAATGTGTGAGGGAAGTCGAGACTGGTGTGAAAAATTCGATGATTGGAAAAGGCGTCGACGCGAATCCGTTCGCAACTCGTTGCTTGTACTCGACATGGTGTTGAAGTTATTGAGTTATTGATCTGGGTGTGAACGAAGCACGAGCCCACCCTGAGCCTTCGTCGACGAGGGTGGAACGAGAGACTCTTGGCCCACCACCACCACCACCAATTACCGAGAACTCCTGGCGTGATAACTAACCTACTTTTGTGGAGCACGCCACAGAGAACCCACAGTTGGACGAAATGAGATGAAAACAATAATGATGAAAATGAAGGCAAAAACAGAAAAAACCAAAATACGAATTAGTGACGAAAACGAGAACGAACGAGACGAGACCAGACGACTGCGAACGCAACAACAACAACATCATCAACAATAGCAAAAATAATAACATCGACATCGACCGGCTGAAGAGTGAAATAAAAACAACAGAGAGGCTGAAAATAATACGACGTTACCTAGTACGAACCTATTAACTTAAAAACCAACATTAGCGGCCGGCATGCTGCGTTTGCATAATTTACCTACTTTTGAGCTCGTTGTTCGTTGTCGTCGTCGTCGTTTCTGTGGCTGCTGCTGCTGCTTTTGCTACTGATGTTGTTTTGTTTTCGTTGGAATCGTTGTTTGTTGTTTCCTCAGTACTGCTCAACAACCTTTTAATGCCGACCGCAGCGAAGACACCGCAATAACAAAAACAACAACAATAACAACAACAACAATGGTATTTAGGCGAGGGAGGTACAACGACAACAACAGCAACAGCAAAATATCTCGTAAATTTCACAATTCTAGGTCAACAAAAAAATAAATTGTTAGGAGTACGAAATTTTTCAATAAATTTTATGAAATCCACTCAACCCGAAACCCAGACTCAGCGATGGAAAATCTCAAAAACACAGAGACAAAGTCAAAATTTTCATAAACACAAGACACGAGAAACGAAACACGAGACGATGTCAATGAGCTTGTTTACAAGTTCTTCGAACAACATAGTTGTTAATGTAATTGTCGTAAGCCTCGGCCTAAGCCACAAACTAAAGGTAGTTGATGCATTAGAATCAACAAGTGGTTGAAAGACACAGTGAAAAAAACACAGTCAAAGTCGAAGCGCTTGCGAAACCCAATCGACGAACGCCTGTCGATGTCGAGCTCTTGGAAAATTCTCCCGGAATCGATATTGCGTCGGGTCTGGCCTGAGTCTGGCCTGGGTCGTTAAGCGTGGCCATTCGTGAAGACCTTCAGACGGTCGCGGCGAATAATTTTTACTACCGTCTGGGCGAACCTTTTAATGGCCCTTTACTAAAGACCACCTGGCCCTTGACGTCGATCGAAGTTGGAGGAAGAAGGGCCGATGGAAGGGTTTCGATGGATGAAGGGTCGACTAAGCATAGGTCGGAGACCAACTCTTGGAGTTCACAATCGCACAGTGATCTCAGGGCTCGAGAGATATTGATTACCGTCGATTTTGTTAAAGCGAGAAAATCTTTTATCGCAGTCGGGCTAATGTGAGGTTTCGCATTCGCTGGCCATGATGCCGCGAGAGAGTTATGCGCACGGTAATTAGGGAATTACTGCCAGACGACAAAAGAGGTGACGGCGATTTATCGGCCGCGGTAGAGGTGGATGGAGAGAGAGAGAGAGAAGCAGAGGCCACGATAAATAATTGCATGAGTTGCAATTCGCATTGTGATCTCCGCAAGCAGCACAGGCGGCGATTACACAAGCGACGGCGGCGTCGACCAACCCACAGAGCTTCGCAGACCAGACCAAAATATTATTAACCCAGTTTAGACAACCGCAAAATGGTTGACCGCATTTAATTAAGTTGGGGTTTCTTTCCGTTCGTCGCTCGCTCGCTGCTCGTCGTCGATTTGGTGCAAGTTCGATTAAACAAAAAAATATATTGCAATTACTTTGAATGGTTTATGTGATGGTTTACAGAGTGCTGTAACCGTGTCGGCCGAAAGGGAGAGCGACAGAGATGGACAGAGATCGATAAAGACTGCGGTGGCATGGAATGAAATCAGACCAGAAAGAGGATGCGAGCATGCGAGAGGAAGTCGGAATGGGGATCGTCCCCAGATCGTTGCACGATACCGCCTTTGGTTTTGCAAGCGTCGTCGTGCGATCGTCGTGGATCGCATCGGGACGAGGGGGGGTCGGGAACCGGTCATGAAAGTTACCTTCGACAAGGTGATCAAGGTTGTCCACGTCCCGAATTAAACCTGTTCATTGTGTGAACAAACATACACAAGTCTCTTCCACTGCTCTGCTCTTCTGCTCGAGGAGGAAACTTTCTTTTGCTCGGGTCTCGTCGACGGCTCATCAACCTCTGCGAAATTCTGATTTTCCCCGAAATCAATGGGGCCGCCAGAGGCGCCGGCAGCTCGACAATTAAACGGAGCCAGGAGACTATTGTCGAAAATCTCTCAACAATTGAGTGGTTTCCATCGTAATGGCAACAGCAACCTTAACAACAGTAACAACAATAACAACAATAACAACAATAGCAACAATAACAACAATAACAACACCAGCAGCAGCAGCAGCATCTCTATAATTGTCGCCAAACGGCGGCCATCGGCGACAATGGCTCCGAGCAATGAGTCGTCTTCAACGCCAGCCACCAACCAGTTTCTGTTTTATTGTCCAAAAGACGAGAGAGACGCCAGCGAGAAAAACCTATTGCGAATAAATATTTGAAGAAGAAGGTGAATGAAGAAGAAGTCGACAACGATGAAGGCAAAAAATACTTTTACTTTATTTGCAATTAAACGTCATCGAACTTTTGTTGGTAGCAATAGCAATAACAACAACCATAAAGGCAACAATAACAAAATCAACAGAAGCAACAACAAGACAGAAACATCTGCTTTGAAAAAATATCGCACTTTCATGGGGACCCATCGTGGTATTCGTTATGGGAAAATGAGACGAACGCCCATGAGAGAGGATCATCGAGAAAATCGTCCACAGAGATCGAGGCGATTTCTATCAATCAACGGTTGAAACGAGGGGCGTGGTGAGAGTCAAAACGAGGAGCGTGAAAAGGGGCGTGACGAGAGACCAGACGAGGGCCGTGACAAAAGCCCAAAAAAAGTCGGCCTAAACAAGTGAGGTAATTGAACAAAAGAGCGGGCGAATTTGGTCACAAACGTTATTGAACTCATTTTAATGGCATTCTCTCGTTAGGAACTCGGTCATTGTTTGGATTTCGCAAACACTGAAGGAAGGTAATTAAACACGTAACGTAATGTAATGTATCGGGAGTGTCACATGACGTCGTCGTCGTCGGTGTATGTTTAACACAATTGTTGTTGCTGCTGTTGATTTTGTTGGCCCGTCGAGAGGCGGCTCGGTGTGACTTTGTTTGGCCATCAACCAGTGACGAGAGCCACCGATGCGTTGATGGCACTGTTTTTTCCACGGCCCAGAGAAGGAGGAAGAGAGAGACTCTCAAAGAGAGGTAGAGAAAGAAATAGATAGAGAGAATGAGGGGAGACTTTGAGGAGATAATCTCAAGTGGAGACCTGTCGTGTTGAGTTCGGCAGGGGAAGAAATTGTGCGTGTCAGTAATTAATTAGCGAAAGGTGTCGATCTACTGAGGAAGGGGAAACAAAGGAAAGGAAAACGAAATAGAAGAAAACAAAAGAGAGGACAACAAAGGAGATGATAACAAAGGAAAGAAAAATGAAGGAGGGGAAAACGATAGAAAAGGAAAAGACGATGAAAAGAAAACGAAGGAAAGGGAAAAAGTCGAACGAAACCATGTCAGAAAGTGTTCACGAGTCTCGAGAAACTATGCAGAAATTGCAGAAATATTCACGAAGATTGCACAACGTCTGCGGATGGATTAAGGCAGATAACGAGGCTCAAAGAGAGATGGGGGAGAAACTATGGGAAGGGTGGGATCCAAGATGATGGCAGTCTAATTAAATGAGAGTGAAATTTTGATGCGGGGAGTCTTCGCAAAAATGACAAACAATGAGCGAAAGAAAGTCGAAGAAAACAAAGCGGAACTAAGGCTACAACTGAATCTATAAGAGACAAGATATCAAGAAAATACAAGAAATCTACAAAATACAAGAAATCTACAAAATACAAGAAATCTACAATATACAAGAAATCTACAATATACAAGAAATCTACAATATAAAAGAAATCTACAATATACAAGAAATCTACAATATACAAGAAATCTACAATATACAAGAAATCTACAACATAAAAGATATCAACAAGATACATTTAATAACGAAGGCATCCGTGAGATTCGTCGCTTTTCCCCTCCATTGATATGGATGATAGAAGGTAGAAGGGATGGGGCGAAATTATTACAAACGAAATGTGATTTCGCTCTCGTGTTTCGCAGACCGAAATCCGGCGGCACCTGCTTTCGAGCGAAATCTCCATTTTAATTCAATTACTACAGACGGCAGAGACTTTGTGTAAAGCTCGCAGAAGACGAGAGAAGGAAGACCATGTGTGTGTGTGTGTTTGGTTGTGTGTCTGTGTTTGTGTGCGTGGGAGGGTGTTTGGACTAGGCCTCGGGCACTCGATTTATGCATCCCGCATGTGAGTTTTGGTTCGGTCGGTCATAGAGGAAATAATGGGTTTTTTTTTCTCAAACGAATTAAGTGATAAATTCCAGGCACATGTGGAACTAAAACGACGACGACGACGACTACGATGAATGGCCACGAGTCAAAGGGTTGCAAGAGAATTTCGTAAATAGTTCCGCTAGTTCCACAACGAATCGAAATCGAAAGACCCTGAAGGCAATTTCTTTGAGAAATTCAATTGGTTGAGAATTTGAGAATTTGGATTATGACTTACGAGAATCTTGTTAAATTACGGATCTTGTTAAATTACGGGAGATAGAAATCGACGAGGCGAGTGGAATTCGCCAGTGGGTTGGAAGTTGCCACCCGGCAGTTTCGTGTTACTGGACCAACAACAAAAGCAGCAGCAGCAGCAACAACAGCTGCAACTGCATGTGGCGGTGGCGATGGTGGCAGCAATAAAAAACCACAAAAAGTATCGATCAATAACAACTATTTGTAACAACAAAAAAAATAAATTTGCAACAAAAAAATGAATTTGCAACAACCACAATGAAATTGCAACAAACAAAAAAATGAATTTTGCAATGAATTTACGGACACAAATTGCATAAATTATGCTCCTTTGCAAATGGCGTTTAATTTGATAATTATCGATATTTGCGAGGAACGAAAAAAAAAATGAACGTCTACACGACGATCAACAACGATTTGAGATCGGCGATCGACGATAAACGATAAAATGTGCGAGATACGAAATGCATTGATAACGACCAATTAAGTTCAATTAAATCAAATTGTGCAAAAATTAAGATCAACAACAACAACAATAAAAAAACAACTAAGACGATGGACAACAATAGAAACAAATGAAGACAACAACAATGACGATAACAAATGGAGGCAACAACAATTGCAAAAAGTGATGGCAACAAATAGAAGGAGACAACAAAAAAATGCAACAAACAAGACAGCAAAAATTGCAATAAACAAGACAGCAAAAATTGCAACAAATAAAGCAACAATATCAATAGCAACAACAAATGACGACAACAAACAAGACAACAATAACAGGACAAACACAACAATAACAACCACATCCACCCGATAGATTGGGAACGAGAAGCTGTTGCAGCAATTAGTGGCGAAACCGAAGCGTGTCGCAGCTCCCGAGACAGGATTAAATGGGTCTCTGGAGTTACGTGACGATCAACCGACGACAACGACGACCGGCAGAACGTGTGGGAAAATGCGAGGAAGCCCCGGCCGATGCATGGCATCCAAACTCCACCCATCGGATGCAACAAACAACGGAGTATGATGGAGAAAAACGGAGAGAAAATAGTGATGGAGACAAGTAGAGAATGAGATAGAGATAGAGAGAGAGAGAGATCGTTTCGACCTCGCCTCAAATTGGCCACTTCCGAGCGGGTTTCTGTTGCGTTTCCGCTTCTCGTCGCGTCTCGTGGAAAATTCTTTCCGAGGCCGCGCCGATACAAGCGATTGTTGGGTTTCATTTCAGTTTCTAGCTTGCGATGCTGAGAAGTTGTTACTTTTCCCATTTCCCTAATTGGCTGGACGTCATCGTCATCGTCGCTGTCGTGGTCATCGTCGTCGCTGTCGTTGCCGTCGTCGCTGTCGTTGCCGTCGTCGCTGTCGTTGCCGTCGTCGTCACTGACAATGAAATCATGCTCGTGCCGTATCTGCCTGATACAGCATTTAATGGCAATCGCCAAGAGACTCAGACTTCGACTGAGATTCCGATTCAGTCTCAGCTGCCATCGATGTACGCAGGGGACTCCAGCACGTGTAACACTTACCTAGATTTTCCCACTTCTTCGTCGGCAGCTGATTCGAATTCTGCGTCGACTTTTGTCGACTGCGTCTACTTCGACTTCTGTGTCTACTGTGACTTCTGCTTCAAATCATGTTTTTGCTTAGGATTTAACTTCTGCTTGACTTCAACTCCGACTTAGGCTTCAACTTCTCCTTAGACTTCAACTTCTCCTTAGACTTCAACTTCTCCTTAGGCTTCAACTTCTTCTTAGACTTAAATATCTTCACAGACTTCAATATCTTCTTATGCTTCAACATGTGCTTTTGCTTAGGCTTCAATTTCTTCATCGCCTTCCTCGTGGCCATCTAAGTACACGCCGTTTGGGGGATTGAGAGAAAATGATCGTGTCGTTATTGTCCAAAGAGAAAAAAATATCGAATCTGACGCATGCGAGCGGGGTCTGTTATTGTTTTCTATTCGAGAAACGAGTTAACGAGTTTCTTATTAAAAAGAAATCTGCAGCGAGAAAAGGTTGACAATTCTTTCCACTTCTTCGAATCGATTTAGAGGCTTCATTAAAAGCGTTTAGATAAACTTTGGCTTGGGTTTTCGGTTTGTTCGGTTTGTTTGTTATGATTTTTTGGCTTGTGCATGAGTTTGCAGTTTTGTGCTCAATAGACTTTGGTAAAGACTTCTGAATAGACTTCTGTTGGAATAGACTTGAATCGACTTCTCAATGACAGTCACGCGTCTCTTTCCAAAGACTCAGACTCAGCTCGAATCCCAAGCTAAAGTCACTCGTTCTATCTGCGAGATGTGCACTTGGTCCATAAAGCTATTATTGTTGTTGTTGTTATTGTTATTGTTGTTGTTAATGTTGTTGTTATTCTCGTTGTTATTGTTGCACTGACAAGTGTTTTCATTCACTGCTCGATCCGGCACGGGTCCGGTGAGAAGGGGGGCGTGATTCGTTCGAATTCGTCGAAGCTCTCCGCACGCACAAGTGTAATTGTTGTTGTTGTCTTCCTGGTTGTTGTTGTTGTGTTCGTTGTTGTTGCTCTCAGAATTCGGATGCGTGTTGATACTTTCGGATACAATTTTTTTTACTTTTTTGGGGGGAAAAACAAACAGGCGACGAAAAAAGTTTGAATTTTACGATCACCCCCAGCCCTCTCTTTTGTTCCCTTCCTCTCTTTCTACCTTCGTATCTTCCTCCTTCTCCACTTCTTTACTTCATGGTTGTCTTGTCTCTTTCGGTTTTCTTGTCTCTTTCGGTTGTCTTTCATTCGCTTTTGTGCACTGAGCTCCACTTGTATCTTGCGGATGCCGACTCTCGGTACTCGATGCGTGCTTCTCAAGTGTTTCTCCCTGCGTTTGTGTTCTCTGTCTCTGTGTGTGTGAGTTAGTTTTTTCGCTGCTGTGTGAATAGTGTGTGATTGAACCTGAAAGAAATGGTCAGCGTCGCTCGACCACTCTTCTTGTTGGCTTTTATTTCAGTTTCCTCTCGGCTCGTTTTATTCTCGATCTCAGCCCAATGTCCCCCCAAACCCCCGAGAACCTCTTCTCTCTCCACCTCTCTCAGTCCTCAGGAGAAAGAAATGAAAAGAAAAGAAAGCCAACAACTCGCGACATTCGCCAAACTGGCTCGAACGAGCTCGACCAAACCGAATCAAATCATGGCAGAAAAATTGCATTTTAATGAGAAGTGCTCTGGGCCGATTCCGATCCACCAGTTAGAGATGGATACTCGAGATTCAATGAATTCAACTTTTGCATCGATCGCGCCATCGAAACCAACACAACAATAGCAATGACAACAAGTACAAAAACAAGAAGAAAAAAGGGGGAAAAAAAAAACAATACACAACGATAAAAATGAAAACGATAACTGGGTGCATTAATAGCAATATGATAAATCGCGGGATGTTGTTTATTTATATGCGAGGAAATCGACGACGATCCTTTGGATATCGAGAGCGGCGGCGGCATCTGCTCGCATCTGGATTAATTCATTGCTATCGTTGCTATCTGTCGGATGCGACGCGAATCATCCAACGGCCAAGGCTGTAAAACTACTTTTCCTTTTAAGGAAAACTTTTGCACGTAAGACAAGTTGCAGACGCAGTCGAGTCGTGACGAACCAACGAGAGACACCAGGAGGACGAAGATGAGGAGGAAGATGAGAAGATGGAAGATGGGGACGAAGATGAGGAGGAAGATTGGGACGAAGATGAGGATGAAGATGGGGATGAAGATGAGGAGGAAGATGGGGACGAAGATGAGGATGAAGGTGAGGACGAAGACCACAGAGATGACAACCACAGGACCACGAAGACGATGAAGACAAGAAAGACGAGGAACGAAGACGAACAGCGAAGACGAAGAGTGAAGACAAGGAGCGAAGAAATCGTGGGCATGTGAAGGATAACCGTGGAAGCAGGAGGAAACCCGAGGATGAAGGAGGAAACCCGAGGATGAAGGAGGAAAACCGAGGATGAAGGAGGAAACCCGAGGATGAAGGAGGAAACCCGAGGATGAAGGAGGAAAACCGAGGATGAAGGAGGAAACCCGAGGATGAAGGAGGAAAACCGAGGATGAAGGAGGAAACCCGAGGATGAAGGAGGAAAACCGAGGATGAAGGAGGCAACTGAGGGTAAGAAAGAGAATGAAAACCAAGACCTGAGATTGAGGAGAACGTGGAGGACGCCAGAGTCGAGTCGAGTGAAGATATGGTTCATCAGATAACATAAATAAATGAAGCGGGACAAAAGATGATAAAGTGTCGCACGTAGAGAGAAAACGAACCGTGATAGAGTTGAATAGTTGGAATGACGGGAAGTGAAAACGGAAGCTGTTTTTCATAGAACGAGGCTGTGTGTGTGTATGGAGCTGGAATGAAATTCTCGTTGCGGAAGGTGAGTTTCTATTGAAAGTAATAAATTAGAGCAACATAAGTGAGAACCGAGAAAACCATGGTCAGGGTCAGAAAAACGTTTATTTATGAAGATGATCTGGTTGTAATCAATGGTCAGAATATCATTTATTTATGAGGATGATGAAGATCAATTGAGGACTAATTAAGATGATGAGGATCATGAGGATGATGAGAATGTCTTGAAAAGTGTAAAAGGGAAGAAGAACATAAAAGTCTCCAACTAATGCTTGACTTAAATATCCCTAGCAAACATTTTCCTATTCCCATCCCATGAGAGGAAAATTCGCTTTATTAAATCTCCCCATAGTCGGAAGTGGGCGAAAATTAGGGTGGATTTTTGGCATCGGTCGAAACGAGGAGAGGAAAGTGAGGATTCAAAGAAAATGAGTAAAAGCAACAGACGAAACCAACGATGGGCATAATTTCAGTTTCCCTTAACATACGACAAAAGCCACTTGGGGTAGGTTTCACGCAATTTCCTAAGCTCGTCTTGACAAGTGGAATTTGGTGGAATTAAATGAAAAATACATTGTCTTACAAATTATTACAAAACATGTTCAATTTACCCTTAGTCGTTGAAAGTCTGATGTGATTTCTTTGCGAAATAATCCAACATTAATTGAACTTTTTTTGTGTTTTTTTCTGGAGTGATGATTTTTTTAAATTTCTAATAAAATTTTGTATTTTCAAAAAAATCTTGATCGATTTTCTCAGTGTAGAAAATTTTCAAAAATCTTGACAATCTTGTAATTTTTTTTTTTTTCAAATATCTTGGTCGATTTTCACTTTCATAATTTCCTCAAATATTTTCGTATTTTCGTGGAAAATCATTTTTTTTCGCAAAGAACTTTTGTTTTGAAATATCAGCGCGAGTCACATCGAGAACAGATCACCACGTTTACGCGACACAAATGTTTTGGGGGGAGAACAAAAAAAATTCTCGAAAACGATGATAAAACAAATGGTGGAAAATTCGCAAAACGTGTCTCTGCCTGTTTTTCACTGCGGTTTCGGCTTCCGTTCTCACGCTGTTTTCCGCACACGCGTCCGAGAGCCACAAGCGACGAAATCCAACTGAATGCAAAACGCGCCGCTTCCAATTGGACTGCATTGCGAGCGAACGAACGAGCGACCGCCCGACCGAGGACCGACCGCCCGAACGGCCCAACGAACGCATCGAGCCGAGCCGAATCGCTGTTGTTGTTGTTCTTCTTCTTCGGCGAGTGCACTGCGGCGACGGTGGTGGTGGTGGTGGTGTTGTTGTTGTTGTATTTGTTATTGCTTGGATGCCCAACCACTGCAGCAACGATGGGCGACGTCAGCGGCGACGACCGAAGCCGACGACGTCGACGGCGCCCGAGCGAGAGAGCGACGGCTCATGCGGCACGAATTGTCGTCGTCTGTTCTCTCATTTTCCAAGGCGCCTTCGCTCTCTCTCTCTCGCAGTGTTGTGAATGCAGCATGTGCTCGCTTTCTGGTGTTGTTGTTGCGCCAGTTGTTGTTGTTGTTGCGTTTGGTGCAGCAGCAGCTGTTGTTTTTGTACATTTCAGCTGTTTTTTGCAACTGGAAGGGGCTGGAAGTGATGTTGTTATTGCTGCTGCCGCTTGTGTTGGAAACCGTGAAAACCCATTGGAAGTGATGGCTTTGATTTTCGCCGGCTTGGAGAGTGTTCGTACGTGTATGTTTTCATGTGTTTTCTTATGTGTGTGTGTTGATTTGTTACCATGTGTGTGTGTTCCCATGTGTGTGTGTTGAGACAGCTGTTTGCCGCGGGCGGACCTCGTGGAAGGCCCCAACCTTCCCCCACCACCCATCGACAGACTGGAAGCTGTAACTTCGGTCGATGGGAGAGTTTTGTTTTTGTGAATTGTAGTTATTCTTCTTCTTCTTCTTCAGGCGAGATTGTAGAAGGCAAATTGCTGAGACTCCAATTCATTAGAAGCGATGAAGGTAAACGAGTGAAAAAGAGTGGAGACATGAGAGAGAGAGAGAGAGAGAGAGGGGACATGAAAGAGTGAGGGACGAGGCTCTTCCAACTTCTTAAGGATGCGTTAATGGAAGATCATTGCGACGACGTTGTTGTTGTTGGTAACATTATTGTTATTATTTTTATTTTATTTTTCTCCGTTTTTTTCTTTTATTTTTAATCTTTTATTACTTACTTTTATTATATTGTTGTTTTGTTTTCTTATTTTTTCAGAATCATTAAACGAAGCGCCGACCGAAGGATTCTCGGCCTCACCGCGAGAACGAAAACTGGTCTCCCTCCCTCTCTCTCTCTCTCTCTCTCTCTCTCTCTCTCTCTTTCCCTCTCCCGGTAAAGAAGAACTAACTGAGGCTGAGGGTTAGTTGTTGTTGTTCTTGTTCTTGTTGTTGGATGGATCGTAGACTTCGAAGTTCTCGAGACTAAAAATATTTCTCCAACGAGCTCTGAACTTGGACTTGTCGTTGATCTTGCCGTTGTCTTGAGATGAGACTAAGAACTGTTGTTGTTGCTGTAGTTGTAATTGTTGTTTTTTCTGTAATTGTTGTTTTTTCTATAATTGTTGTTTTTTCAGTAATTGTTGTTTTTTCTGTAATCGTTGTTTTTTTTTCAGTTGTTATTTTTTTTCACTTGTTATATATTTTCCTGTAATTGGTGTTATTTTTCTTTAGTTGTTTTTTTCTTCTGTTCTTTATGTTGTTCTTTATTTTGTTGTTATTTTTCCTTATTTTAATTGTTATTCTTTTACTTTTATTTTCCTCCTTGTGGTCGAAGGTGTTGGCGTCACTGTCGGCAACATTTGCCCAGATTCACTTCCAGTTCTCACTTCCCTATCTCTTTCTCTTTCCTTCTCATTCTCAAACTCTTTTACTTCTTCTCACTTTCTATCTTACTCCTTCTCACTCTCTATCTTACTCCTTCTATCTCTCTTACTTCGTCTCTATTTTCCTCTCTCGCATCCTCGCTTATCCGCCATCTTCGTTGTTGCTTCTTCTTTTCCCCTAACAATCTTCCGTCTCTTTCACGCTCATCCGCATCCGCTCCTTCCGCTCATCCGAGGTTCCATCAACTGTTGCCATGGCTAATTAGAACCTCAAAGTGTTGGACATCGTCTCGGTAGAGGCTGGAGTTGTTGTTGTTCCTTTTGCTGTTGTTATAGCGATATGTTTTGTTGTTGTTGTGATATATTTTCGTTGTTGTTATTGTTATAATATATTTTCATTTTTGTTGTGATATATTTTCGTTGTTGTTGTTGTTGTGATATATTTTTGTGCTATTTTGTTGTTCTTGTTCCTTGTTCCAGATTGTTGTGTAGCTTGTTGATTATGCTGTTTCCTTTCCTTTTACTCCTTATTGTTGGTGTTGTAATTTCATCTACGTATTTGTTGTTGTTCTTGTACCTTTCTTGGTTCTTCTTGTTATTGTTATTGTTGTTGTTATTTGTCGGCTTTTCTTCTTCTTCTTCTTCTACTGACTTAATCTTTGCCATCATCGTGTGTTGAGTTCAAGACCCGGTGTCTGATTGTTGTTGTTGTTCTTGTTGTTGCTGTCAATCTTGTTGATGTTGTTGACAATTTTGTTGTTGTCAGAATTATTGTTGTTGTCAGAATTATTGTTGTTGTCAGAAATAACGTTGTTGTCAGAATGGATGTTGTTGTCAGAATTATTCTTGTTGTACATTTATTTGTTGGTTTCAATTTTGTTGTTGTTAAAATTGATGTTATTGTTAAAATTTTTGTTGTTGTTGTTAAACTTTTTGTTGTTGCTTATTTGAATTGTAATTAGGTTGTCACTTTTGTCATCCTGACGTCGACAGCTCTTTCCAACGAAACGAAGGAAACTTCTTTGAAGATGGAGATAGAGAAAATTAGAGTAAGAGAGAATGAATAAAAGGCAGACATGGACAGAGAGAGAATATTAAAGAGAATTACAGATAGGGAGAACAAAATAGAATGACTGTTAGAGAAAGAGAAGCAAAAACAGAAAGAGAGAGTGAGATAAGCTTCAATTGTCATCAAGAAGAGTTTTCTTTTAGCCTCCTTAGAAGAAGAGAAGCTTCTGAAAGATTTCTTTTTATCACCCTAGAAGAAGAGAACCTGTAAATCACCTGAGTGAATCTTCTTCCCGTCACCCCACATTGGCCAATGAAAGTGATTTCTCACCGGGAATAGACTGCTAATGGCTTTGTAAACCCTGTTACAGCACACAAATCGATGCTTAAACTCTACTTCTTTTCCTCATTCAAAAATCCCAAAATTCCTCCTTCACAAATTCAAATGTCCTCGACTCCTTTCGTCATAAATCCAAAAATCATTGACTAATTTTCTTCTTCTTAAATCCTAAAATTTTGTCTTTTCTTTTTCTTCATTCGTAAACTCAAAAATTCTGAACTAATTTTGTATCTTAATAAATCCACAAATCCTCGTCACAATTCTATCACAATTTCATTCAATTCAAAAATCGTCAAATCTGAAAGTTTTCGTATCATTTACTTTTGTTTTTCTTTCATAAATCCAATGATCCTCAAATCATAATTCCAAAAATTCTGAACTCCATTACCTCCATCATTGTATCCAAAAGTTCTCGACTTCTATTCTTCACAACTGCTATTTCGACTCCACGATTTCGTCCCGCATGTGACTTTTTTCGACATTCCTTCTGAAATTCATTCTGTTTAAGATCTACTGTGAGGAGCTCAGCTCAGCTGGATACTTTGTCCTCTTTGCATTCTTTGCTTCCCCGCCGCATCCTCCGTTCCTCGTCCTACCAGTCCCTCGTTCTCCATCCTCCTCATCCTGTGTCCGCCGTTGGGCGTCTCGTTTTCGTGAGGTTCGTTTTTGCGGCTCTGGCGGCTCGGCTCGGCGGGAACCAGTTATTAATCAAAGCCAAACTTGATTCGGAACTTGTTTCGGTTTCGATTATGCTCCTTGCGTTCTTCTGCTTCTCCTTCTTCTTATTCTCCTTCCTTCTTTTTATTCTCCTTTTTCTACACTTCGCTTCTCTTTGACTTAACTCGTTTCGCTCGAGTTCGAGTTCTGTTTGGTTCTTTTTCCTGTTCTCTTCGATCCTTTTTGGCTTCTGTTCCTGCCGACGTGATCAGAATGCGGTCGATGGGGATCCTCAACTCCACGAGGGAGTTATAAGTTATAATTCCAGAAGATCACAATGTTGTCGACATGTTGTTCCAGTGGAATGAATTCCAAAAGAATGTTCAATTAATTCATAAATTTCCTTCCAGATCCTGTTTTCGTTCAAATAAAATAAATTCTGAAGATCTCTCAAGAGTTCTCCTGGAATGATCACTAATTCTCTCTCTCTCTCTTCTTCTCTTTGTTCTTTCGCTCTCCTGCTTCCAATGCTCACTGGAAATTCTTCGCTGCTTCCGCTTCTCTTCTTTCCACTCCTGCCGCTCAGCGTCATTTTCTTAACTGTAAAACGTTGTTATTATTTTTGTGTTTGCCATTCTTCTTCCTCTTCTCGGTGCTGCTTCGAGTTTTCCGGAAAAACTCACGTCATGACTCAACCGCCGTCAGCTGCTGCGGCTCGCGTGTTGCACAAAGCGACGACGACGACTGCGAGGCGTCGACTGAGGCAGCGACAGAGCGTCGACGTCGATGAAACCAGAGAATCCACAAGCGATCGCGGAGTGGTTTCGATGAACAGCGGTTGGAACGAAGATAAATGTCTGCTCCAAACTCACCGATGAATGGCGGTGATTTCTAGGAATTTGCATCGAATTCCTGTTGAATGGGTTCTTCGGGAATTTCTAGAATTTTATAAAAATAAATATTTTTTTTTTTAATACATTCTTCTGTATTTAACTAATTAAATAAAGAATTTTTAATTTCGCAATTAAAATATAGGATTTTTAAATTTTTTTAAATTATAAAAAAAATAATAAAAAAAAATTGAAAAACTATTTTTAAAAACTTGTGACGATAAAGTTGTTTAAATTATTAACTAAACTTTATTATTGTATAATTAGTATTATTAATTTTTCTCATCTTCTTAATAAACGTTGTAAAAAAGTTATTTATAAAATATAACAAAATATTTTTACAAAATTTCAAAATAAAATAAAAACAAAAATTTAAGATGAAAAAAATTTAAGTTAAATATATGAAAATAAATAACAAAATAAATTACAATTACAAAATTTTTTCAATTGTTTACATTTTTATCTTTTTGTACTGAAAATAGTACAAACTATAACATGAATAAGAAAATTTCACTATTAATAGTGAGCAAAATCTTGCCTCAATCGTCTTCATAGGTCAACTGAACTTTCCACCTCCCCAATCATCGTTTGAACCAACCTCTGGATCGTTTCTCTCGCTCAATTCACAGAAACAGTCCCGAATTTCGATTCATACTATTTGGGTTTCTCTTGTCTCAACACACCCCAACTTATCTCAGCACCTCCTTCGCCTCACCAACACCCTCTCTCCCCCTCTCTCTCTCTCCCTCCCTCTCCCCCTCTCCCCCTCTCTCTTCAGAAATCTCTCCCTCTTCACCATCGTCCCCTCACCGTTTAATTAAAATGTTTACAAATTTCGCTGGCGCTGAAATCGTTTCCCACCGTCGCTTTCGTGACGCTCGATCGCTGGCGTCGTCGCCCATCGATGAAATTCATAAAAATGCAAAAGGCGATTTTTCTCTTCTCCTCCACCCCTCGTTGTTTTTCACCACCCCCCGCCATCTTTGTCCACCACCCACCTGCTGCAAATCGTCCACCATCAACCGACACAAGAACAACAACAAATGATTGTGGCTGCTGTCGAGCTTTCGTTTGGCCTGCAAATGAAGATCTTATCAGCGATGAACAACAACAACAACAACAACAAGAACAGCAGCAGCAGTATAAATATCGACGGAAGCAACAACAACATGGTGATCGGACAGCAAAAACCAACAACATGATGGTTGGACTACAACAACATGATGGTTGGACTACAACAACATGTTGATGCTCAGTGACGTTGGCAGCAACGACGACGTCTGTCTGCATCCAGGCCACAACGTCGTTGACGCCGACCATCGCAAAACGCAACGATTGAATTTCTGCGTAAGACGTCGCCCATTCTCCTCCTTCTCTTTCTTCTTCCATCACAGGAGAACCTCCGCCGGCCCCTCGACCAACCACCGGTGAAAATTGTGGAGCGACAACGGATGGACGGACAGACAGATGGACAGACAGACAGATAGACGGACGGACGGACGGACGGAACCCGCGAATCATTGGGACAGCGACGTTAGAGGCCTAAGGGAGAAATTTTGCAACAATAGCGAAAACAAGACCAACAATTGCAATAGTAACAACAACTACAAAAACAACTACAAAACAACAACAACAACATCATTCATAACATCAACAAGAAAACTTCAAATAATAAAAATAACATCAAATAGTTAAAACGTATTTGTTTTAAAGCAAAACAAATGTTAAATGAAGAAACATTTTTATGAAAAAATACTACAAACATAAAATCTGCAAATCGTCATCTATTTGTATTTGTAGTTGTTGTTACTGTTATGTTTTTTTTTGTTATTGTTGCTGTTCTGTTTCTCCTGCCATCGTCATATTATGGTTGTTGGGGCTCCATGTTGTTGTTGCTGTTATTTTTTTGCTGTTATTATTATTATTGTTGTAATGTGATCTTGGCCATTAAAGACTTCGATAAATTTTCCCTGGAATATTTTCGATATTGTTGTTGTTGTCGTTGATATTGTTATTGTTGTTGATATTGTGATTGTTCTTTTTGTTGAAAGTGTTGTTGATTTTTTTGTTGTTGATATTTTTGTTGTTGATCTTTTTGTTGTTGTTCGATGATATTGTTTTTATTGTTGTTGTTGTAACTACGTGATTTGTTTGCGAAGCCCAAAGCGCAAACCGAAGATCGATGATCATCAGACAAAAAGAATAACAACAACGACTAAGAAGAGGCGAAAATTGCGATTCACGCATGCGCAGCGCCAGCGCCGAACGATCATCGTGAAACGCCGTCTATCTGTCTTTCCTCCGGAATGTCTGTCCATCCTTCTCTCCTTCCTTCCTTCTGGTTGTCTTTCCACCTAGTCTGTCCATCCATCCATCCGTCTGTCCGTCCGTCCGTTCTTCGCCCGCAGCCAGAAGCCGGCCTGGCCTGATCTCGCGAACATGACTTAAATTTGCGCATTTCGGAAATTCTTGTTGTTGTTATTTTTAATGTTGCCATCACGGTAGTTGTTGTTGTTGTTGCCATCACGGTAGTTGTTGTTGTTGGCATCACGGTAGTTATTGTTGTTGTGACCATCATTGTGGCTATTGTTGTTGTAAATGATTCAGTTGTTATTGGCTTATTATTGGTCATGTTGCTGTTGTTGTGTTTGTTGCGTTTATTGTTGCTCTCGTTGAAATTGTAGTTGTTGTGGTTGTTGTTATTGCTGTCGTTAAAGCTGAAGTGGTTGTTGTTGATGTCGTGAAATCTCAAGTTTTTGTTGATGTTGTTGTTGTTGTTTATTGCGTTTGTTATTTCTTCGCAGTTGTTGTATTGTTGTTGTTGCTGCCGTTGTTGTTGTTGTTGTCAGTTTAAAATTTCAAATGAAAAATATCGATCGCTTTGCATTTTGGCCACGTTAATCGACCACTTGTCAGTTGTTGTAGTTGTTATTGCAATTGCATGCATATGATTTTGTTGTTTTTTTTTTATTTGATTTTTATGACTTTTATTTTGGTTGTTTCTCTCTTTGCTACGATGTGAATTAAATATGTTTCGAATCAATTTAAGAAACATTTTCAATAATTGATCGAACCGAAGGATATTTGCATTTTGGAGACTTTTTTGTGGAAACTTTTTGTTGTTGTTGATAACATTTCCCAAAATAATAAGGACGTTAAATCGTAACGACCTCAATATTTTTGAAAATTCATATATTCAATTTTCTGACTCAATCGTTCTTCCCGTATCGGGCGAAAAAGTTAATCGTAACGACCCTAATTTTTGAAATTCATAATTCATCAATTTTTCATGGAATCTTTAATCGTTCATATCTCCGTAAATCGCGTTATTTGGCGAAAAGGACGTTAATTCGTAACGACCTAAAATTTTTGAAAATTTCATAATTCATTCAATTTTTCATGAAATCTTTAATCGTTCATATCTCCGTAAATACGCGTTATTTGGCGAAAAGGACGTTAATTCGTAAACGACCTCATAAATTTTTGAAATTTCATAATTCATGCAATTTTTCATGGACATCTTTAAATCGTTCATATCTCCGTAAATACGCGTTATTGGCGAAAAGGACGTTAATTCGTAACGACCTAAAATTTTTGAAAATTTCATAATTCATCCAATTTTTCATAGGAAATCTTTAATCGTTCATAGCTCTCCGTAAATACGCGTTATTTGGCGAAAAGGACGTTAATTCGTAACGACCCTCAATATTTTTGAAAATTTCATAATTCATGCCAATTTTCATGGAATCTTAAATCGTTCATATCTCCGTAATACGCGTTATTTGGCGAAAAGGACGTTAATTCGTAACGACTCATAAATTTTTGAAAATTTCATAATTCATCCAATTTTTCATGGAAATCTTTAATCGTTCATATCTCCGTAAATACGCGTTATTTGGCGAAAAGGACGTTAATTCGTAACGACCTCAATATTTTTGAAAATTTCATAATTCATCCAATTTTTCATGGACATCTTTAATCGTTCATATCTCCGTAAATACGCGTTATTTGGCGAAAAGGACGTTAATTCGTAACGACCTATAAATTTTTGAAAATTTCATAATTCATCCAATTTTCATGGACATCTTTAATCGTTCATATCTCCGTAAATACGCGTTATTTGGCGAAAAGGACGTTAATTCGTAACGACCTCAATATTTTTGAAAATTTCATAATTCATCCAATTTTTCATGGAAATCTTTAATCGTTCATATCTCCGTAAATACGCGTTATTTGGCGAAAAGGACGTTAATTCGTAACGACCTATAAATTTTTGAAAATTTCATAATTCATCAATTTTTCATGGACATCTTTAATCGTTCATATCTCCGTAAATACGCGTTATTTGGCGAAAAGGACGTTAATTCGTAACGACCTATAAATTTTTGAAAATTTCATAATTCATGCAATTTTTCATGGAAATCTTAATCGTTCATATCTCCGTAAATACGCGTTATTTGGCGAAAAGGACGTTAATTCGTAACGACCTATAAATTTTTGAAAATTTCATAATTCATGCAATTTTTCATGGACATCTTAAATCGTTCATATCTCCGTAAATACGCGTTATTTGGCGAAAAGGACGTTAATTCGTAACGACCTCTAAATTTTTGAAAATTTCATAATTCATGCAATTTTTCATGGAAATCTTAAATCGTTCATATCTCCGTAAATACGCGTTATTTGGCGAAAAGGACGTTAATTCGTAACGACCTATAAATTTTTGAAAATTTCATAATTCATGCAATTTTTCATGGAAATCTTAATCGTTCATATCTCCGTAAATACGCGTTATTTGGCGAAAAGGACGTTAATTCGTAACGACCTCAAAATTTTGAAAATTTCATAATTCATGCAATTTTTCATGGAAATCTTAAATCGTTCATATCTCCGTAAATACGCGTTATTTGGCGAAAAGGACGTTAATTCGTAACGACCTCATAAATTTTGAAAATTTCATAATTCATGCAATTTTTCATGGAAATCTTAATCGTTCATATCTCCGTAAATACGCGTTATTTGGCGAAAAGGACGTTAATTCGTAACGACCTCTAAATTTTTGAAAATTTCATAATTCATGCAATTTTTCATGGAAATCTTAAATCGTTCATATCTCCGTAAATACGCGTTATTTGGCGAAAAGGACGTTAATTCGTAACGACCTATAAATTTTTGAAAATTTCATAATTCATGCAATTTTTCATGGAAATCTTAATCGTTCATATCTCCGTAAATACGCGTTATTTGGCGAAAAGGACGTTAATTCGTAACGACCTCAAAATTTTTGAAAATTTCATAATTCATCAATTTTTCATGGAAATCTTTAATCGTTCATATCTCCGTAAATACGCGTTATTTGGCGAAAAGGACGTTAATTCGTAACGACCTCAATATTTTTGAAAATTTCATAATTCATCCAATTTTTCATGGAAATCTTAATCGTTCATATCTCCGTAAATACGCGTTATTTGGCGAAAAGGACGTTAATTCGTAACGACCTATAAATTTTGAAAATTTCATAATTCATTCAATTTTTCATGGACATCTTTAATCGTTCATATCTCCGTAAATACGCGTTATTTGGCGAAAAGGACGTTAATTCGTAACGACCTCAAAATTTTTGAAAATTTCATAATTCATCCAATTGTTCATGGACATCTTAATCGTTCATATCTCCGTAAATACGCGTTATTTGGCGAAAAGGACGTTAATTCGTAACGACCTCATAAATTTTTGAAAATTTCATAATTCATCAATTTTCATGGACATCTTAATCGTTCATATCTCCGTAAATACGCGTTATTTGGCGAAAAGGACGTTAATTCGTAACGACCTCAATATTTTTGAAAATTTCATAATTCATCAATTTTTCATGGACATCTTAATCGTTCATATCTCCGTAAATACGCGTTATTTGGCGAAAAGGACGTTAATTCGTAACGACCTCTAAATTTTTGAAAATTTCATAATTCATTCAATTTTTCATGGAAATCTTTAAATCGTTCATATCTCCGTAAATACGCGTTATTTGGCGAAAAGGACGTTAATTCGTAACGACCTATAAATTTTTGAAAATTTCATAATTCATGCAATTTTTCATGGAAATCTTAATCGTTCATATCTCCGTAAATACGCGTTATTTGGCGAAAAGGACGTTAATTCGTAACGACCTATAAATTTTTGAAAATTTCATAATTCATGCAATTTTTCATGGAAATCTTTAATCGTTCATATCTCCGTAAATACGCGTTATTTGGCGAAAAGGACGTTAATTCGTAACGACCTCATAAATTTTTGAAAATTTCATAATTCATGCAATTGTTCATGGAAATCTTAAATCGTTCATATCTCCGTAAATACGCGTTATTTGGCGAAAAGGACGTTAATTCGTAACGACCTCAAATATTTGAAAATTTCATAATTCATGCAATTTTTCATGGACATCTTAAATCGTTCATATCTCCGTAAATACGCGTTATTTGGCGAAAAGGACGTTAATTCGTAACGACCTCTAAATTTTTGAAAATTTCATAATTCATGCAATTTTTCATGGAATCTTAATTCAAGTTTCTAATTATCGTTCATATCTCCGTAAATACGCGTTATTTGGCGAAAAGGACGTTAATTCGTAACGACCTATAAATTTTTGAAAATTTCATAATTCATGCAATTTTTCATGGAAATCTTAAATCGTTCATATCTCCGTAAATACGCGTTATTTGGCGAAAAGGACGTTAATTCGTAACGACCTCTAAATTTTTGAAAATTTCATAATTCATGCAATTTTTCATGGAAATCTTAAATCGTTCATATCTCCGTAAATACGCGTTATTTGGCGAAAAGGACGTTAATTCGTAACGACCTCAAATATTTTGAAAATTTCATAATTCATGCAATTTTTCATGGAAATCTTAAATCGTTCATATCTCCGTAAATACGCGTTATTTGGCGAAAAGGACGTTAATTCGTAACGACCTCTAAATTTTTGAAAATTTCATAATTCATGCAATTGTTCATGGAAAATCTTAAATCGTTCATATCTCCGTAAATACGCGTTATTTGGCGAAAAGGACGTTATTCGTAACGACCTCAAAATATTTGAAAATTTCATAATTCATGCAATTTTCATGGACATCTTAAATCGTTCATATCTCCGTAAATACGCGTTATTTGGCGAAAAGGACGTTAATTCGTAACGACCTCTAAATTTTTTAAATTTCATAATTCATGCAATTTTTCATGGAAATCTTTAATCGTTCATATCTCCGTAAATACGCGTTATTTGACAAAAAGGACGTTGATTCGTAACGACCTCAAAATATTTGAAAATTTCATAATTCATGCAATTTTTCATGGACATCTTAAATCGTTCATATCTCCGTAAATACGCGTTATTTGGCGAAAAGGACGTTAATTCGTAACGACCTCTAAATTTTTTAAAATTTCATAATTCATGCAATTTTTCATGGAAATCTTAATCGTTCATATCTCCGTAAATACGCGTTATTTGGCGAAAAGGACGTTGATTCGTAACGACCTCAAAATATTTGAAAATTTCATAATTCATGCAATTTTTCATGGACATCTTAATCGTTCAAATCTCCGTAAATACGCGTTATTTGGCGAAAAGGACGTTAATTCGTAACGACCTCTAAATATTTGAAAATTTCATAATTCATGCAATTTTTCATGGAAATCTTTAATCGTTCATATCTCCGTAAATACGCGTTATTTGGCGAAAAGGACGTTAATTCGTAACGACCTCTAAATATTTGAAAATTTCATAATTCATGCAATTTTTCATGGACATCTTAAATCGTTCAAATCTCCGTAAATTACGCGTTATTTGGCGAAAAGGACGTTAATTCGTAACGACCTCAAAATTATTGAAAATTTCATAATTCATGCAATTTTTCATGAAAACCCAATATCACAAAGGAAACGATGAGATCTTCATTTTTGCTGGGTATGATAAGGAATTCTTATTTGGTTATTTACCGGGTATTTGCCCATCACTAGGTACATACAACACGATTTCTACGACGCTATGGAAAAAGTGGTACCATTGGGTAGATTAAGATTATATTAAGACCACGACTTTGTTTGAGAGGCGTTTAAGATTTCGTTTTGGTCGCAAAATAAATTAAGAACTGAATAAAATAAGAAACAAATAAAAATAAATAAATGATTTTCCATTGCTCATATTATGAGTGTTGTTCTCAATACTCAATACTCTGAAGTCCCGAACCCTGTTGCTAATCACTAAAATTATTATTATCATTATTATGGATAAAAGACACATGTTATTAATATTATCTTAAGGAAATTAATAATCTTTAAGAAAATTAATTAAAATTAATTTTTGAATTAGATTTATATAATTTTTAGGAAAGTTATTGATTTTAAATTCGCTTCGCTGCGGCTATTTCCTTGTAAAATATAATAAAATAATAAAATCATACAAAAAACACAAAGTCATAGAATCATAAAAAACGGTTTCTAAAAATCTCTTAATCAAAAGACTAAAGGTTATCATCAAATATGTCTTTATAATCGGACCCTCTCTCACTCATTCATCAATTTGTTCCTCCGGAGCTTGGCCGCGGTCTTCTTCTAGGAATCGCTGCGTCATCGACTTCGCGCTTCACGGTCGACTCTCTCACCAATGCCTCTCCCTCACCATCCTCATCCCACCCATCGCTTCCCCTTGAACTTCTTTTCAACTCCCTTGCAACCTCTCTCCAACTTCCACAAAACTCTCCAAGAACTCTTCTCGATCACCGCGATTTCAACTGGGTTTCCGTCGATCGTCGCAGATCCTGATCCACTCAAGCGCCCGCGGGCGATCGACGATCATGGCGGCGGGATCGGGAGACACAGACAGAAGGACGGACAGACAGAGAGAGAGGGAAGGAGGGAGGTAGAGAGAGACAGAGGGATGAAGAGACAGAGGATGAAGACAGAGGGATGAAGAGACAGAGGGATGCAGAGACAGAGTGATGGACCGAGATAGAGGAATAGACTGATTACACAGAAACAGACAGACAGACAGACAGACAGACTGAGGATTGAAAAAAGTGCGGACCAAACAGCGTGAAGACCAAACAGACAGAGTGAAGACTTAACACACAGACAGACAGAATGATCGAACAGACGGACAGACTGAGGATCGAACAGACGGACAGACTGAGGATCGAACGGACGGACAGAACGAACAGACAGACATCTGGATGGACAGACATCTGGACGGACACTCATCTAGTCGCACGGCTGGACAAGCGCATAAATATCTGCGTCCCGATGGCCGCCAGCGTTAAATTCGGTCTCGCATCGAGTCTATTTCTGTAGTCGAGGAGGTGGTCGAGGGATCCCAACCTCCCTCTCTTCACCGCTCCATCCTTCCCATCGTCGTCTCACTTTTCTCCTCTCCTCATTCTCTCTCTTTCCCCCCTTCATCGATCCGCAATCGATTTGCGTCGGCCTCAACAAGGATCGCGATGAGGATTGAGTGGATTGATCTTTGCGTGCTTTGGGTTCTTGTGGCTCCAATTGTTGTTTGTGTTGTTTTGGTATCGTTGTTATGTGATGTTGGTCTTGTTGTTATTATTCTTAATGCTGTTGTTGTTGTTGGTGTTTTGTTTCTGTTATCCTTGTTGTTGTTATTGTTTTTTTTTTTGTTTTATTGCCGTTGGGCCCTTCATCGAGACTTCGTCGCGGTCACACGTAATTCGACCAGCACTCGAGTCGCCGTCCCAGACGACCAACAGCGTCGACGTCTACGTTAGCGTCGCAGTCGCTGTCGAGGGTCCATCGTTGGAATCGTCGAAGGAGTCGGCTTTGTTTTTGTGTGGTCTCCCCGTGGCAGGCGTCGTTTATTTGAGGATCAGGACGCAGGCTTCTCAGGTGGTTGGAGTTTCTTCGAATGGGTTCCTTTGGACGCAGAGTGTGGTGGACTTTGGATTTTGGGTTTTGAATAAATTATTCGAGGAATGGAGATTTTAGAGAGGAATCGAAATTTTACAGAGAAATAAATCGAAATTTTATATAATGAATTAAATATGATAATTCTTCATCTTACTTTAATTGCAATTAAAAATCCTAAATTAATTTTTTTATTATTAATTTAATTATATTATAAATCAAAGTTCTCCATAGATCATCACATGTCTAATTTACATAGAAAAATGTCTGCGAATTTTGTTCAATAGTAAAATCATAAAAAGTCTCCAAAATATTGTCTTCAAATATCTCTTTCACACCAAACGATCATCAAGTTCTTTAAATGTAAATCGAGGCATATTTGATGATCGTTGGTTCTTGAAAACTCCACAAACTCAAGAACTCAGGAACAAGCCGAATACTTTTTCGGTTGTTTCGCTGTGTCTGATCCCCACTGAGCTCCCAAAAGAATCGCAACCTGTTTCACAAATATGATTATTGACAAACACAAGATAAAAAAAACATAAATAAAGAAAAATACGAAAAATGGCAATAAAATAAAAATCAAAAATAATTCAAGTAAAGACAAAAATAAGAAAAACATAAGTAAACAAATAAGATAAATAAGTAAAAAAAGAAATAAGATAAATAAGTAACAATAACAAATAGAAAAATAATATAAAATAAAGATAACATAAAAAATGCAAAAAGTCACCAAAAAAGAACAACAAAAAAGTTCACAAAAAAACGACAAAAACCAAGAGACACAAAGATGCGACAAGAAAGAGAAAGAGAGAACTAAAGAAGAAGCTTTTTTGAAACAAAAACCCTTCATCGGCAACAACAACAATGACAGGGGAGAACCAAAAAAAAAAGAGAAGGAATGATATGAGCGACTGAAGGAAAAGAGGGATGAACGAAGGATAGAGGGAGAAGTGCGATTGAGGGAAAGGGAAGGAAACAGTTGAAAAATGTTGTCCCACAACCTGAGAAGAACCGTGAAAAGGGGGGAGACAAGAACGAAACTCGGGTTTTCGTCCAGGCGATTGAGCGGAAGGGACCGAATCGGACATGGGAGCTGGAGTGAGGGAGACAGAAACAGAGAGATAGAGACAGTTGCAGGATTTACCGAAACAAGTCGCTGGAGTCGGGAACTGGTTGCTTTGTTGTTGCTTTAATTACGTGGTTGTTGCTGTTGTATTTTGTTTTGTTTTTATTATTCTTGTTGATTTTTTTGTTCTTCTTTTTGCTGATTTTTTTGTTATTTTTGTTGCTGTTTTTCTTGTTGCTGTTTTGTTGTTGGATTCTGCGTGTCAGCATCAAGGCTGGAGGTTCTCACGCCGCCAAAATCAATGGTGGAGCCAACATCACACACACACAAACATACACACAGTCACACACCAACGCATACAATTAAACGCGTTAGAAAGAGAAGGCTGAATAGTGCCTTCACCCCATTTTCAGCTGATAACGATCTATCATATGTCATAATGTTGAATTACAAAATTCTAAAGTCAAAATTAAAATATTTTCTAAAGTCAAAATTCAAAAGTCAACATTGAAGTTCTACAAAAATCAATCAAAAAATGTCATTCAACAAAAATTTTATTTAACAAAAATTTCATTTTACAAAAATTCCATTAAACAAAAAAAAATCATTGAAACCAAAAATTAATTAGTTTCGTGCAACAAAAATTTCGTTCGAAACAAAATTCGTTCGTAACAAAATTCAGTAAAAATGTTTTCCAAATTGCATCGTGTTCTTTCGACCTTCTCCTCTACGTTCTCAACTCGGTCTGTATTCGGTAATTTTTCGGTTCTGCGATCTCGGCTGGAAACGTTTCGATCGCTCGCGCCGCCGGTCGCCGCCGGACGTCAGGCTTTGTTGAAGACGCCTCAATTTTTGGCCCAAGTTCAGCACCAAATTCATCATCATCTTCAAATTCATCATCAGCTTCAATTTCAACATCAATCGAAAATTCATCACCTGGCCCAAATTCATCAACAGCCTCAATTTCATCAACAAGTCCAATTCCATCACCAGGGCCAAATTCATAATCAAGCCCAATTCCATCCCCACAACCGCCTCTGCCTCCGTCAACTTTCGCTGTCGGCACCGAAGCGCTGCTGGAAGGAGCGCAGTCGTCAGTACGAGGAGCGTCGCAAGGTCATCCCGAAGCTGGTCTACCTCCACAACCCCTGGAAGTACCTGGTGACCAAGCTGAACTTGCTGAAGCTGCAGTTGTTCTGGGATCGAGAGTTCGCCGAGAAGGAGTTCATTCGTGGATCGAAGCAGGTATGGGCGAGGAGGGAGGGGGGAGGTTGTTCTTTGAAAAGAAATTTTTTCCAAATGTTTCCAATTCTTCAAAATTTCTCCAAATCCCAAAACAAACTCTGTCAAACGTTTTGAGAAGCACTGTGATAGAAAACAAATAAAATCCACTAGTGCCTGCCAGCTCTGCGGACGGTTCGTGTCTCGACTAAGAAACGCCTTCGATATGAAGCACAATCCAATACCCATTGTCAACCCAATCCACAAACCAACTCAAGCCACAAACCAAAACAAACTACAAACTATTGGAATCCACATATTCAAACAATCCACATATCAACGTTTTCCATATACAAACGATGTCCACATATGATTAAAATCCACCACAATGTACGCCAAGTTTTATCAAAAACCCAAACCTAACATCCGTTGACTCCACATTCCACTGCTTCCCCATGAGAACTTCACTTCTCAACTAAATAATATTTATCATTACAACTTATTTTATTCTTCTTCCTTTCATCTATCTTTCTCCTTCCATCTCCCCTCAGGCGGCAATCGTGATCACGGACTTCATCCGCACACAGAACACCAGCCGGATCGGTCAGTTCACCACGCCCATTGGCTTCCAGCAGATCACGCGCGACATGCTCCTCTCACGCAACGACGCCCGCCTCAAGCTGGTCCAGTTCCAGACGGAGCACCTGCGACGCGCCATCCCCATGAAGGTTTCCACACGGAGCAAATTCGGTAGGTCCACGAAATCTCTTCATATCCCTCACTCTCGCCCTTTCATTAACACCTTCACTATCCCCATTAACCTCTCCAATTCACTCACTCTCACTAACCTATCGATCTCTTCCCCCAGGTCGCAAATTCTGCTTCATCGACATGTTGTTCGTCGGCTGCGCAACACGAAGGATTTCGGCTCAACCGAGGAGATCGTCGAGATCAACGAAATCCTTCGCAAGCTCGATTCCGATCTCAGGAATCCGCCCGAGGTGACCCACGTTCCGCATCGCATCGTCTTCGCCGAGATCTTCATGCGTTTCCGGAAGGATTATTCAGATCACGGGCTCGTCGACCCCGGCCTGGAGGTGGTGGACAAGGATTGGTCGGTGTCCTTCTACAAGATCCTCAGTTTCGATGTGCTCAACTATGATCCGAAGTGATTTACTGCAAATTTTCTCTGTGATCTAAATTTACAACCATTTACCCTATACACCAAATTCCACACAAAAGTTTTTTTCTCCAAAATCTTTTCACCAAAATCTTTGTTCACCAAATTCTCTGTACATCAAATTCTTTTTACATCAAATTCTCAGTACATCAAATTCTGTTTACATCAAATTCTTTTTACATCAAATTCTCTGTACATCAAATTCTGTTTACATCAAATTCTTTTTACATCAAATTCTTTTTACACAAAATTCGTTTCATTCAAAATTCTCTGTACTCCAAATTCTTTGTACTCAAAATTCCAAACCAAAATCAAAAAAATCGCAAAACTCTACCATAATTTCTTTTTCTCTATGGCTTCTTGGGTTTCCTCCGCAGATGATCGCACGGCGGCTCCACGTGCATCACGTTGTCCACATGGATGGCTTCGAGCAGTTCGTCGACGCGATCAGTTTTGCTCATCGATCGGATGTAGTTGCAGTATTTCTCATTCTCGGCGGTCAGGCGGCGCTTCTCGGCCATCAGGAGGATGTTCTGCATCTCGACCATGGCCTGGCGGCGCCAGAAGTTTCTCAATAACTTGCTTTGCTCGGCGAGTTCCTGAAAGTAATATTCCCAATGATCAATTGGTTTAATCATCAATTGGACAATGATCAATCAGTTCCACGATCAATCGGTTCAATGGTTAATAGGTTCAATAATCAATAGAGGTTAAATGATCAATCAGTCCAAAGATAAAACAGTTTAATGATCAATTGGTTAAGGATTAGTCAGTTAAAGGATTAAAAGGTTCAATGATCAATTGATGTTCAAGGATAAATCGATTCATAGATTAAAATGTTAAATTATCAATAGGTTTACTAATCAATCGAGGTTCAAGGATCGTTTAAATGATTAATAGATTTATTCATCAATATTTTCAAAATTCGGTTAGATATTCGGATGCTCACCTTCTCTGTAAGGTCCAGATGCTTGGCCAAGTCCAGGGTTTGCAGCTGAAAATGGGCTTTCTCGAACTCGCTGTCTTCCGGCTCCTCAGCTTCGTCCGCCTTGCCGTCCTCGAGACCCAGCAGATCGCTCCAGGAGACGACCTTCTCCTTCTCCGTCTGCAGCTTGCGACAGCTTGCGGCCAGTGAGAGCAGGAGCTCGCCGTATTTCTCCATACGTTTGTATTTCTGGGTGACAAAAAGAAGGTAAACATTGACTCTTAAAGATCCAAAAAAGATTATATAAAGATTCTACAAATATCCTCAAATGGTCCTACAAATATCTTACTAAGGACCTTTATAGATCCTAAAAAGATTCTACAAAGATCCTTCAAAGACTCTACAAATATCTTACGAAGATCCTCAAAAGATCCTACAAAAACCTTATAAATAAAGCAATCGACGACCCACCTCGATCACTTTGTAGCTGTTGCTGGTCAACACGCGCAGCTTCTCGAACGTGTTCTCGCGGTCCAGTCGCATCTCGTTCTCGATGCCCTTGCGCACCTGAACGAAGTAGGCCTGCTCCAGCCGCAGATCGTTCACGCGTCGCTGCGTCTCCATCTCCATGTGGAGGAGATCGCGCTGGAGGTCGCCGTAGATGCGGGTGCTGCGGAACTCGACGTCATTCAAGCGCTGCGACTCGACGACGTAGTTTCGTTGGCGCTCCATCAGCATCCCGATGCGCTCGTACTTGTGCGGATCGAGCGAAGCGCTGCGCAGCGAGGCGACAAAAGTCTGCAGCTCGCGGTGCAGCGTCTTCATCTCGTCGATGATGGAGTCGCGAGTGCGATAGCGCTTCTCGATCTCGGTGTTGACGCGATCGTCCTGCTTCTCGAGGAAGATCTGGTGGTCGGTGAGCAGTTGGCGCTCGACCACCAGATTCGTGCCGTGCATCACGTTCTCGCAATTGAGCTGGTGGCTTTCGCCGCGCCGCTTCTGGTCGTTCAGCTCCTCCTGGAAGTCCTGGATAACCTCGGACGCTTGGGCCTCGTACAGGAGACGCGTGCACTCCATCAGCGCCGTGAAGCAGTCTGTGGATGGAGGGGAAGGGATGAAAGGAAGGATAACAGAAAGGGTGAACGAATGCATGAAAGGATAAGAGAATGGATCCGGGAATAGATTAGAGAAAGGAAAATAGAGGAGAAAATGAAAGAAATTATTGGAAAGATGATGAAAGGAAAGTTCTCCCAACAAATGATGAAAAAAGGATGAAAGATACAATGTGGAGATGGTGGAATGAAAGAGAGAAAGGGTGAGAGGAAGGATGAAAGAAAAGTTGGGAGAAAAGAAGACACAAAGAATGGATGAGAATGCGAAATGATGAGAGAAATAATGAATGAAAGAATTCAAGAAATTATGAAAGAAACAATGATGGGAAAGATGAAAGAAAACAAGAGAGAAAGGATAAGAAAATGGATAAGAGAAAGGATGAGAAAAAGTCTCAGGAAGAGTCCTCCTCACCCGTGATGTAGTCCATGGTCTGGACATGGCGTGCATAACCCCGTTTATGCATCTCCATCGTGGTCTCCATATCCTTCAGACAGAGCAGGATCTTCTCGTCCTTCTGCTGCATCAACCGGGTCGACTTCACAGCCCAGTACTGAGAGGTTCAAGTGAATGAAAATAAAGATATAAAATGGAGATGAAGAAATGGTGGATGATGGGTAAATATTGGAGGTGTATAAATGGTAGATGGTATGCAATTTTATTTATGAATGAAAATAAGTTGGAGATGGAGATGGAGGTTAGTAAATGTTCGATGATAAATAAAAGTTGATTTTAAGTAAATGTTGGAGATGAATAAATCTTGCAGTTGAAAAAATAGTGGAGTTGTGTAAATTCTTAATTTCATCTCACCTCCAACTGTTCTCGCAACTCCACGATCTTGATCTCCTTGCACATGTCCTCCCACTCGGTCAAACCACGCGCCGCCGATTTCTTCGACAGCTCCAGCTCCCGACGCAAGTTCGTCTACAGAAGTCATTCGATTAATAAATTAGTTTCGCATGCCATGATCTTCATCCCACACCCTTGTCTCGAGCTTCTTGAACTCCTGCTGGGCCTTGAGACGACGCGCCTTCCGCTCGGCCTTCGTCGGCTTCTTCTTTTTCTTCGGCTTCTCGGGCGGCGCCTCCGGCTCCATGCCCTGCAAGTAGTTTGGCTCGACGATGGTCACGCGTGGTGGGACAAGATCTGTCATGGTTATTGAGGTCTTGAAGGAGGATTTGAGATTATTAAAAAGGATTTGTTTGGTTGAGAAGTGAGTAGAATCTGGTTTGAGTGAAAACCTATTGACAATGATTTGACTTTAGGAGTTTGACTGAAGGAAAATCGAAGGGGTTTCTTGAAGGTTTTTATTTCTGGAGAAATTGAGAACAGTTTGGCATCATAACTCTTCCCACCCCGATTCAATACGATTCAACCCTTTCCACTTAATTTCAATGACTTCAGGTTTCTTCAGCACTCTTTCCACCCCCACCACGATTTCGTTTCTGTTTATTTATTTGAACTTGATTCGATTCAGCGCAAACACTCTCCAGATGTTCGCTGGAGGTGCGACGCACTCCCTCCCCCTTCCTACCACAACCCCTCCCACCTCATCCACCGCCCACGCGACTCGTTCTTGTCACATGCTCCACCGATATGAGGTGCTAATCGGCCGTAGATTGGGGGGGCCATAAATGAAAACGAAAGGCAGGGAATGCGAAATGAAATTCCCGCCAGAGAATGAGGAGAACCCAAGCAATTAAAACGTCTACAGCTCCATTTGTCCCCTGGTCGGTATCTTTATTATCGGGTTGCAAAAATCCCACGCTCTTTCATTTCTAAGTCATCACACACATGGCCCAGAGAGCGAGACGCCATAAACTAACCATTGGCAATGAAGCTGCGTAGAGACTTCGTGTGTGTATGTGTATGTGTGTGTGTGTGTATGTTATCAAGACTCGAGTGATAAACAAGACTAATCAGCGCTCGTTGCCGGTCTCGATGGCCGGTAGAGTTTCTCAACTGTTACCGTTGTTTTCTCACACACAGACAGACGGACGGACGACGATCATTCCAACAAGTCAAGGTGTCGCTCGGCTCGGCCGGCGTTCGTCAGTCGCTCTCGAAGACTCAGCACCGAAAGCTGTGCCGTGCTCAGGCTCCCGACCGTCCCCAACCGATCCGAACCGATCCGATTCGATCCGATTCGACCCACATCGCGTTCCGCTGCAGTCGAAACCGCGTCCGAGCCGAGAGTTGAGATCGAGTTTGAAAGAACTTGATATTTTGCACAATCAATAGAAGCCGCCGAGGGGCAGGAGGAGCGAATTGTTGCGATTTGCAAAAGCCACCACCTGAGCTTCGAAACGACCAGAGCTTTGGCGTGGTCCTCAGTGCGAGCAGTGAGTTCGATCGAGATCGTCGTCGTGGTCATCGTCGTCGTCAACGCGAAATAAAGTGCGAAGACAAAATTTCGAAGTCGTGTCGCAAATTTACGAAAACGTAAATTTCGAGTAATTCCTGAAAAAAAAATCCACAGATAAAGGTGATTTTTTGCTACTTTGTTTTTAAGCATTTCGTAATTTGGAAACGGAGCCTGAGACAAAGAAACTTCGAGCCCAAATAACTGGTTTCCTCGTCTCTTGGATTCGCGCCAGCAACACGTTGGCTTTTGATTTGTTTTTAGTAGTTTATTTTTTACATATCGTTTAATTGCATTGCATTGTTGTGTGGTGTTCATAGTGGGCTTTGGATTTCTTTTTTGTTTTTGTATTATTCTTTTATTATTCTTTAACCCGTGCCTTCAATGAAGTGGCTACCAACTGGTTTCTTGCATTAATCTGGGCTCGGTTCGCGTTCTTTCGTGATCCGAGATACGGAATGAAGCCTTAAATTTCCGTTACATTGTCCGAGTGAATTCAAAGGCACCACTATGTAGCCTTTGAATTCACTCCCACCCACTCCTCCATGTACCTGATATGTTCAAATTATTTGTGACCATAGCTAATAAATCATGATAATGATCAAATAATGAACTATTGGCTAACAAATAATGAACTATTGGCTAACAAATAATCAACTATTGGCTAATAAATGATAATCTATGGGCCGTTAGAAGCTTCTAAAATAGTTGATCTAAGGTTTGTCATTGAAACACTTTCCGAGATATCGGTTTCCGTTTGAAAATTTCCTTCAACTTAAACCGATAACCAACTTACAACTCCACATTCCTTAAGCCATTATCAATATGTATTGACAGAAAACTTAGAATGAATTTTTTTTACTCCAACTACAGGGTGATAAACTAATATTCCTTCCCCCTCATTCATACTCTTCCTCCTTGAATAGCGAACTATGGGCTCCTGACGTTCGATTGATGTTTAGGTTGTTGTTTATGGTGGAAATTGGCGTCCGATCTGATTTGACATTTACGCACTTTCCGCACTTATCGATGTCCGTTTGGAAATGTCCTCAAACTTCAATCGATAACCAACTTTAACTCCACGTGCCTTAAGTGATAATCGGTACCGATTGGCATAAAACTTCACATTGTTGCGAAATGTTCTTGAAAACTAACAATCAAATTAATAATCAACCTCTTTTGCAAAATGAGTTTTTTCACTTCAACTTTATCGTGATAAATTAATATTCATTCCCCTTCTCCCTCACCCTTCACACACTCCCTCCTCACCAACTTAATCTCAATAATTTTTCCGCTAACTACTTGAACTTGAAGTGGTCCACTTGATTTGGGCTCACACAACAAATCCCTATCTGTCTGTAGCATAAAAAGCCAAGCAACATTATCTTTTATTCCATCATTATCTTTTATTCCATCATTATCTAGTATTCGACCATTATCTTTTATTCCATCTTTATCTATTGTTCCATCATTATCTATTGTTCCGCAAATATTTACTTTCAAATTTCGCGCGTTTTTCGATCGCGAAACACGATCGTTAAGTTTTCTATGCATTCTTTTATTTATTTCCACGTAAATTTAACTGTCACATTTTTCTCATTTCACTCCCGAGTTTTCTTCATGAATTCCTCTCCATGCGAATCTTCGTTAGTTTTCGCTTTTTTTTCTCCGGCTTGTTGACATTCATTTTGTTATTGTTGTTATTTTAGCTGTCTCTTGACGTGAGGTTTTCCTTCGCTCTACAAATATTTTTCGCTGTTAATGAATTCAAGCCCGTGTTTTCTTCAAAACACACGCTGTACTGTGAAAACAAGTAGAGATTTCAATGAGTAGCGATTTCAATAAGTAAAAATTCCACCAATTAGAGATTTCAACAAGTAGAGATATCAATGAGTATAAACTCAAGTACAAATTTCAACGAATACAAATTGCGTAGAAGATCACAATCACATTTGGGGCGATTTAATCGGGAGATATAACATGATAAGTAAATTGGGTTCAGGTTAAAAATCATCCAATCTTTGGCTTCCCACGGGTACAATTATTTCCTTATCAACTTAAGTTCAGTGCAAGGAAATAAAATCAAGGAAAAAGAAAATAATAATAATAATACCAACTATAACAGGTGTCATATTGGAATACATAGTATACACTGATCGACTTCGATTAAATTTGAATTTAGCGATTTGGAATTTAGCAGAATTTATTGTTTCCTTCATAAAACACATGCAATCGATGGTCATAAATAGGAGACGCAAGATTTATAGCATTGCTGCTATAATTGCTTAAGATTATGGGAGAACTATGGAATTTTTAGGAATTCAACTACGCCAACGAACATAAATGTGGCCAATCAGTCGTGAGGCGTCATAATTGGAGTGCAATTAGTGGTCACTTCAGGGCGGACACGAGGCCAGCGAGTGGTCGGCGTGAACTCCACGGTAGCGTGATCCACGGTCTTTTATCGCTGGCACTTTGCTTAATAGGCTATCAAGCAATTTAAGACGATTCCATGTGTGGTTTAATCACACAATGCCCTGATCATCTCTTCATCTCTCTGTGACAGTGTCTCCCCTTGATTTACGATCACCACATGCAACACTGAGTGATGATTAAAAAAAAAACACTCCCAGTTCGAATTTGATTAGATGAACCACGAGTAACCGCAACAATAATGTGATTTCGCGGAATTAATTATAAACCTCTCGATAAATTATTCATCCACTGACAGGGGAGAAAATTCACCGAACAATACCGGTTCAGGTTTTTCGCCATCACTGTACTGAATGTGGGCTCGCGCAGTCCCAGGTGCGTGTGAAGTTTCTCCCGACAAAACCAACAACTTTCGTTTCGTTGTTTGTGCAGCAGCAGCAGCAGCAACAGTAGCGCCGCGACAACAACAACACGTTCCAATATATCAAACAACATTGACAATCTTACAAATTACTTTAGGCTAACTACGGGAAAATCAACAATCATAATAAAAACAGTTACAAAAATAACAACATCTGTAAATGCTGTCCAAACAAATTGTAAACGAAATTATATGGTATTATTTTATTGCTCTCGAGAGCGATAATAACACCAACAGAAATAGTAATAGCAATGACAACTACAATATCAACACGAGAAATATCAGCAACAATCATGCCAACAACAAAAATATCAGCAGCAGTAATATCGACGTCAAAAATGCCAACAAAACTATTTACAACAATAATACCAACAGTGATGATAACAACAAACAACAAAAATTACGAAAAATAATGTTCCAGCTGATTGAGGCCTAACTACATCCATAATAATGAATTGACACGCGGCATCATTTAATTCAGCCGAGAGATTAGCGAATCGCATCAGATAACAATAGATAAACCAACGACGTCTACATACAGAACACGCTATCGACAAGGGCGTCGTAAAGATAAAAACTATACCCAAATATATCTATCCTTTTTCTTTACGATCACAATAGAATACGATAAACGCTTCCTGCTTCAGAACTTGGAATCTCATGAATAAGAAAATATCAAAAGAATTCAGAGAGCAAATCTGAAGAATTTAACGAGGTAATCAAAAGAATTTTGATCTGAATCTGAAGAATTTATCGAGCAAATCTTTAGAATTTTGCGAGCAAATCTGAAGTTTCTAGCGAATTGAGATATGTTCAATGAAATTAGATATATCAAACGAATACTACATGTCGTTCCACTGCGAACAACTTCATTCAACAACTTGATCAACTAATTGTTTGAGCACATAAATAAACATCAAGTGTTCGAGGTGTTCGCAAATTAATTGAATAAACATGAAAATATTTACTGAGCAAAGCGAAGTGTGTGAATATTTACCATATAACCACTGTATCACGGCAGCCTTGTACAAATTTATTTGGGAATTTCTTTAATTATTTTTAAAATACTATTATTATGAAAATATGAATATAATTCAAATGAAATAATTATATCAAAATAAAATAATATAAAATTATTATATTATATTTTGTCTTCCCCTCATTCCAGGCAATGGTCTAATATTCTTTGGATTCTGCTACGAGGATTCTTAATTGTTTTCACCTGCCACACTCTAGAATAGAAGCACTGCCCGCACCTCTTATCCTGACATTAGTAAAGACATCATCATCATGGAAGATCATAGCAATGGCAAGCAAAACGGCCACCAGTTGGAAATGAGCACCCATGATCCGTAAGTCGAAGTCCGATGGGTGTTAAATTCATGATTATGAAATAGTATGATGTGTTCATATATCACAGTATGAAGGATTACCTCAAGATCAGTTCCTATTGAATTGATCCTCATTCCTCAGCTCTGAGAATCGGTATTAAAGGCACCTTTAACCCTCTTTCACCAACTCTCCTTCCGCTGATTTTGACTACTTCTCCTTCCACTGATTTCGACCACCTTTCCTTCCCCTTGCGTCCGCGTCAAAAGTCCCTCCGATCGATCATCGTCAGCCGCACCGCCCAGCGATGGCGCAAGACACTAATTTGAATGTCCGTCCCGTGCCGTCTGTCCGTCCATCGACTATTTATCTATCTATCTATCCGCCGGTGTCCACAAGCGATTAGGGTGCCGTGTTTCCGTGTCTGGCTTGCATAAACCGCCGATCGAAGCGAGTGCGAGGCAAGTGCGGTATGGAAAAGAAAACTAGAAGAGAAAACATGGTCGAAACCAGTCAAACCAGTGGCGCGTGGTTCGCAGCGAGACCCCCTCAAGCTGTGGCCCCCTCCCACTGACGACGCTTTGGCTCACCGTTGGACCCTCGTTTTCTCCCCGCCTTTGGTTGGCCCTCCCTCCACACGACCAGTCAGCTGTGGCGTCGTTCGATCACCCAACAGCGAAAGCGAAAGTGCGCCCGACGCCTCCAGAGCTGCAGCTGGCGACCTTGGAGGCCGACACGTCGACTGTTGTTTCCTCTCTCATAATTGTACCCAGTCTCTTTCTCTCAATTTTACTCACTCTCACTCTCTCTCTCACTCTCTCTCTCACTCTCTCTCTCTCTCTCTCTCTCTCTCTCTCCTTGGTTCGTTCTTTGTTCTCCCCGATAGCAACGAGATCGTCGAAGCCGAGCCCCTCACCTGGCGTTTCTGGCGGAAGCGTCGCTACGTCGTCGTGATGCTCGCCTTCTTCGGCTTCTTCAACGTCTACGCGCTGCGCGTCAACCTCAGCGTTGCGATCGTCGCAATGACTGAGAATCGCACCGTGTTGGACGATGAGGGCAACGTGGTGTCCTGGGAGCAGGACTTCCCGTGGGACTCGAAGCAGCGCGGCCTCATCTTGAGCTCCTTCTTCTATGGTTACATTTTGACGCAGTTCATCGGCGGTTTCATCGGCGCCAAGATCGGAGGCAACATCGTAAGAGATCACTAAGATTTTCCATCAATTCTTTCATTCAACATCTTCTTTTGTCTTTAGGTCTTTGGTTTGGGCATTGGGACCACTGCGATCCTGACCATGTTCACGCCGCTGGCGGCCAAGCACAGCCTCGAGATGTTGCTGGCGGTTCGCATCATCGAAGGCGTCTTCGAGGGCGTCACCTTCCCGTGCATTCACGCCGTCTGGTCGCGCTGGTCGCCGCCGATGGAGCGCTCGCGCATGGCCTCGATCGCCTTCGCCGGCAACTACGCGGGCACCGTGATCGCGATGCCCTCGTCGGGTCTTCTCGCCTCGGCCTACGGTTGGGAGAGCGTCTTCTACGTGTTCGGCGTGATCGGCTGCATCTGGTTCGTCCTGTGGATGATTTTCGTTCGTGCCGGCCCTGAGAAGGATCGTTTCTGCTCGAAGGACGAGTGCGAGTATATTCAGAAGAAGATCGGCTTCGTTGGCCAGCAGCACGTCAAGCATCCGTGGAAGGCGATCTTCACTTCGACGGCCGTCTATGCGATCATCGCTTCGCACTTCTCCGAGAACTGGGGCTTCTACACGCTGCTCACCCAGCTGCCCACCTTCCTCAAAGGTGAGACTCAAGTTCTCTCATTCTTCTTCAGGAAATTTAACTCTTTTTCTTCCTCTTAGACACCCTCAACTTCGACCTGGACAAGACGGGCTTCCTGTCGGCGGTTCCCTACCTCGCCATGGGCATCCTCCTCGGCGTCTCCGGCTACCTCGCCGACTGGCTGCAGATCAAGGGCTATCTGACGACGACCCAAGTGCGACGCTACTTCAACTGTGGTGCCTTCCTCGCCCAAACAGTGTTCATGATGCTCACCGCTTACCTTTTGGACCCCACCTGGAGCGTCGTCTGCATCACGGTCGCCGTGGGCCTGGGTGCCTTCGCCTGGTCCGGTTTCGCGTGAGTATTAAAGAGTTTTTATCCTTCATTCTGAAGCTAATGCACCTCTCTCTCTCAGTGTCAACCACTTGGACATCGCCCCGCAGCATGCGAGCGTCTTGATGGGCATCGGCAACACGATCGCCACCATTCCCGGCATCGTGAGCCCCCTGCTCACCGGCTATCTGGTGGTGGAGCAGACCAGCGAGGAGTGGCAGACGGTGTTCTTCATCTCGGCTGGAATTTATCTCGTGGGCTGTGTGATCTACTGGTTCTGGGCCTCCGGGGAGCTGCAGGATTGGGCGAAGTCGCCGGAGCAGCTGGCGGCGGAGGCGGCGCAGCGTCAGCAGATGATGGCGCCCGAAGCGATCACCACGACCAAGGGCTACGTCAACGATGCGGTCGAGCTGAAGGAGTGATTGCAAGAAGTAAGGGAACGAAGTATTCGTAGGTTAGTTTTGAACAGTTGCTGAGATCGTGATCGAGGGGTCGAGATCGGTGGGAGACGACAACAACGACGACGATGTTCTCGCTCTATTCTTAGTTTTCGTGTTTATCCATTGTTCCATTTGCGTTTAGCGTTTGTAAATAACGGTCATTTTAGTTGCAGCCACAGGTTATGTTGAGTTTTAAGTTGAATGAAGAAATATAAATAAAGTGATGCCTGAAAGTAGGCAATGTTTTTGTGTCACAATTCTTGCATGCATTTTCATCAGTTTTTGAGAATCGTTTCCCCTTTCCTCCGATTGGCGCCGTTTTTGGCACCGTCGTCGCTCTCGCTTTCCTTCGATACGCGTTCGACACTTCGACCATCATCAATTTTCGACACGATCACGCGCCCCCCCTTCCCCTCTGGACGCCCACCCCATTGGGGTACTGCCAGAGGCCATTACACTCGGTTGTTATGAAATGTCCGAAAATTACAAAATCCGCATTCTTTGGCAACGCGCCCGCACCAACTCTCATCGCAATTAATTACGGAATTCCTCGGATTCCTGCCGAATCTTGTAAATGCTCTTGTTCGGTGTGTTTATGTTTCTGTTTCCATGTTTTTGTTGTTGTTGGTGTTGTTGTTGTTGTTGTTGCTATTGTTGTTGTTGTTGTTAATGGCCCGGTGTTGTTGGAAGAATCGAGGTACTTAAATTGTAGGAAGCGGTTTTTTGATCGTTTGACGTGAGGAATTTCTTGAAGTGCTTCAGAAGGTGAAGCGCTGAGGAGTTTTTTCTTACAAGGGGAAGATGAGGAGGTTTGTGGTTGAGGGACGGTGTTTTGTGTGAGGGGCGGAGGCGTGGCCGACGATGAGTTGCGTGGGCTTCGTATGGCGCTGCGGAATTTTAGAATTTCCGTGTGGGTGATTTGGCTGAGTGTTTGGTGGGAAAGAGAAAAGAATTCAATTAGCTGTTTTTAATTAACTTTGGGTGAATTAATGATGACATGGAGGAAATAAATTGGATCAAATGGTTGATGGTGTGTAGATCATATGTAAGTAGATGAATGAATGAAATAATTATGAAGTAGGTGAATATGATGAAGATAAAGGGAAAGGTAAACAAGGTATTATATAGTTAAATGATTTAATGAGTTTCAAATGTAAGAAAAGAAAAAAAAGTCCTCTCAAAGTCTCGTGAATTTTTTTTACTACTAAAGATAAAGGAATGTCCACCAGGTGTTTGCTTCTAAATTTAGTTTGAAGTTCCGCCAATTCGTTAGGTCCGAAAATAGCCCTCGAATTACAACAAATATAACAACAACAATCGCAATTATTTGGCAATCGAAATTCAATAGGTCGACTTTCGGGGCCAATCGATTGACTCGCAATCGATTCAGATTCAATTCAATCTATTTTTAGACTCGACACAGTTCTTGAGACGGCTCAAGGTTCCCTGATCGCGTCCTGCCTCCGACTTCGTCGATTATCCGCCAACTCATTGTCGTGGAATTTCAATTGTTGTTGCAACATGTTGTGCTGTGGCTGGCAACAATCGAATCGATTCGAGTCGTCGTGAGTCTCGATCGAGTGCCCCATTTTGTCCCACTCTCCTTCCGCTCCGTTCGATTCGAAGACCCATGAAATTTTATGTAAACAAATCAGACGACAGCGAACACTTTCGGCGCGAATCTGTGAAATTCTTGAGCCTAAGAGCTTAGAAGAGATAGTCGGATAGACGAACAGACAGACAGACAGACAGACAGACAGACGGACTGATCGACGTTGGTCGCAAGGTATGCGCGACGTCTCGGTCCTATTTTTAAACGCATTCCAGCCTGACTGGCGACACGTAGACGACGCTTCGATTGTCGTCAACAACAGACTCTGGTCGTCGATCGTCACCAGCAATTTTTCGACCCAATTTCGAGAGCTTCTTCATCAACTATTTGACTACAAATATAAAAATAATATAGAGCAATATAAAACAATATATAAACAATTTTTATAAACCAATATAAAAACAATAAAAAATAATATTATAAAAAAATATTAAATTAATATAAAACAATATTAAATAATATGAAAACAATAAAAATATATAAATTGTTAATCAACAATATAAAAAAAATATAAAACAATTTAACAATTTAAAAATAATAGAAAAATTATATAAAATAATATAAAAATATGAAACAATACCAAAAAATATAAAAACAATAGAAAACAGTATAAAACAATATAAATAAATTTGTAAAACATATAAATGAAAATAAAAACAATATAAAACAAATTAAAAAATGCAATAAAAAAACAAACTCAAATAATTCAAACTAAGTACGGATATAATTTTTGAATTCTCGCGTTGCCATCGGCGACTGCAACTTTATTGCTGATTGAAATTGAAATCGAAACGCTTCGTTTGATCAACAGCAATAAAAACAAAACAAAAAAAAAAACAATGGCAACATTACCATCAACAAAAACAAAAAGAGTACCATCAGCAACAATAACAATAAAAATTACAACAACAACATACCATGTGGCATCTGCAACTGCAACAAAGCACGCATCTGTTGGCAATTTTCAGTGGCAATAAATTTGTGCGCAGTGGAGCCCGACGCTTTCAGGCGCCAAGTATGCAGTGATGAAGACAACAACAACAAAAACAACAACAACAAAAACAACATCAACAACAATAAAAACAACAGCAACAAAAACATCAAAAAAAACCATATGAATAAAATAAATACATTGACAAGAAAACTTCTGCAAGAAATTTCTTTGATTTTCTCTTGCACGCATCGTTGGTCGGCAATTGTGCGTCGCCTGACGAAGGGGTGGGAGGGAGAATGAAAGGCGGAGAGAAGACAACAAGACTAGAGGAGAAGAGAAGAGGAGAGGAGAGGTGCGGACAAGGCTTGTCAAGAGGAGTCGCAGTGGAAGATGGACGACGGGACGTATGAGTGATTGAGTTGTGGAGAGATTGGGAGGATCGGATTTGATGGGATCAAAAGAGGAATGTGGAGAAGAGCGATGAGAGTTGTTGAAGGAAGGGTTGAGGGAAGGCGTAGGTGAAAGAGGACGGGGCAAGAGGTCTATAAAAGAAATCTGATAATTTTTATAGTGGTTCATTGCACCACTCAACCAAGAACTATAAAAACAACAAGTCAAAGGAAAGAAAATTGTTTTCCATGAATTACAAACATATTTCACAATTTATTTTAAAAATACACATTCAAATAAAATAATAAAACAGAAAAATAAAATAAATTATTAAATTTGAGACCTCAAAATACCCAAAAGTCATGAAATACATTTCAAATAAATAAAAAGATAAATACTTTACTTTTTTTTAGAAAAATCATTCGTGCAATAAATTAAAAAACAAATTAAGACAAAAATTAAAATGATAAACAAATTAAAAATACAATTTAAATAACAAAACAATCATTTTTTACTGAGCCTCAAATAAAAACCTTCAAATTCCTGAAATAAAGTAAAAAACTTATATAAAAATACTAATGGCGATTTGGTGAATATATCATATCATTATCTACTGAGACTACCCATGCATCCTGAAATAAACTAAAAAAACTATTACAAAAATTTAATGTTGTATGAAATTTGGTCGCATTTCATTTTCTAATGAGACCGCGAAATTCTGTAAAATTCCTCAAATAATCATATATTTGATGCACCTGGACGTATGAGTGACTGCATCCATCATCCAAACATCCATCGCTCTTCCTCCTCCTCCTCCGCGCCACAGATCGCTCCACATTCCGCGGGCCATAAATTTACACCGCAAGAATTTTGCAACTCGAGCGCGATAACTCGTAAACCTCCTTAGCGGACGATTGAATTTGCGCGCCGACGACGAAATTCGACTTCTCTTGGCGTCGCAGGAATTTTCACCGCTCCTCACGACGGCGCGACACCTTCGTGAGTCACACGCTCGGTCGCGCTTCACACGATTTCGCCCGAAGTTCACCACAACACACGAACTCACCACAGCGACGCCAACGACGTGGATTTCCATTCTTTCTCGCTTCAGTCCACCGCTGGCAAGCGCAGCAAAAGCAAGTCGTCAATCGCTCGTCCAGAGCAAACTCTCGAACTCTCGTCCACCAGTAGAATTTCCCAGTCGATCGTTCGCGAGAGAGGTGCGAGAAACGAGGGCGCGAATTTATTCGTCTCAATTTTAGTTGTCTATTTTCTTCATTTTCCGTCCACTCATAAACAATTCAGCGACGAGGAATTTTCGTGCGCTGGAATTTGTGGAATTTTTATACGTTTCGAGTTCATCGGTGCCGAAAATAAAACATTGCGAAAATATTTCGCGAATTCTTTGATTGCAAGAAGAAAAAATAAATAAATACAAAAACAGTATAAAAACATTTTGTGTAAGAACAAAATCACAGTGTGTGTGAAGATGCAGGTCTTGGTGTCGGATCAAAGGCAGACGGTGGAGAAGGCGAAGAATGTCGAGGACATCAAGGACATCCTGAAGGCGGCCGAGGGCGTGGTGGAGGCGACCGAGGTGGGACAGAAGCAGCCGATCGAAGGCAACAAAAGGTGAGCGTAGAATTTGATTGGATTTCGATGGGGAAAGTTTTCGATAACTTTTGGTTTTTGCTGTGAAGTCAATTTCTGCCTCCTTTTTTAAATGACAGACCTTGTCAGACCCATTATGATTTCCATTATACAACCCTTAAATCTAAAAAAAAAATTAAAAAAATAAAATTGAAAAAAGAAATCCATTTTCTCGCAAAACGATTTCCTTTTAAACGACATGCGATCCAAATAGGAGCGACAACGAAAACTCATATATCAAATGGGAACGACGCAAAACCCAATGACATAATTTGGCCTTGACAGACATAACAATAAAAAACACAGTAACAACAACTACAACACTAGCAACAAATGCAATAAAACCAAAAACAAAAAACAATACAACAAACACTGCGAATTAATGGTTACAAAGAGCAATTAAGTGCATGTGGAGTGAGGATAATTGGAGCCAACGACACAGTGCGGGATGGAAAATTATTCCGCTTGAGGGGTTTTCCAATAGGGTGGCTGGAGGGAGAAGGGCATTTGGTGACCTTTGAAACCAATACACGAAAGGTTTCAATGCAATGAGAAACAAATGTAGGAGGTTCGGTCGGTCGGAAACAAAGCGAGCGATTGAATGGAGCTCAGTTTGATGGAAAATAGTTAGCAAAGTTCTGAATATAATCGACGACCTGAAATAACCCGAGACAGTTTCTCAGAGCTTCAAAACCGGTTTTCACCAGAGTTTCCTTATTTGGAACTCTGTGGAACACCCTGTTCTACTTCCCCTGCTAGTCTTATGGGCGGAAGGAAGAAGGAGGGAAGGAAGGATGGAAGAGGGAAGGAAGAATGGAAGAGGGAAGGAAGCAAAGACTGAGTAGGGAAGGTGTTAACAGAGAAAAAGGTGGGTGGAAAAAGGTGTGTCTCATTTTTTGCTGCCCAGCGCCAACGGTCAAAAAAAAAATAATCTGATGTCATTTCCCAAACCTGGGACAACTTATTTCCGCTAGTCAAGGGTTAAGGCATCGATTCACCATCTGCCGCCGTGGCACACGTTCACTGTTGTCTTAACCCACTTCGCGAATGCACATCAGATGCTCATTAACGAGCACAGGAAACTGCGCCATCATCGGCGAGAATTCGTCTGAAGTCGGACGTCTGAAGTTGTTTACTTTGGCCGACGGAGGCTTCGGACGCCGCATTCCACAGCGAGAGGTTGTCGATCGACATGGGGAAGGTGGAGGCAACATAGTGAGGAGGGCTTTGAAAAAGCGAGGGCTTCGAAAAGGAAAAGGAGGCAGCTCGATTCACCTGGTTCAAATGCCCCTTGGTATAAATCCTAAATAGATTCAATCGAGAATATAATCCATAATATAGTCTATGATATGATAAAGTTCTAGAATTATACACAATCCATCTCTCTCCCTCTTCCTTCTCGATTCTACACATTCGTCTCGTGAGCTCTCATCGGTATTCATTCAAAAATTTCGCCAACGGACGTGTGACCGACGTTCGCTTTCTTCGCTAGTGACTCAATTTACGAAATATGCAATATTTTAAAAATAATCACATTATTTTTATTTTCATATATATTGTTGATAGATGACGATGTTGTTGTTGCTATAGTTGTTGGTATTTTTGCCATAGTTGTTGGTATTTTTGCCATAGTTGTTGTCGTTGTTCTTGTTATAGTTGCTGTTGTTGTTGTTGTGAAGCTCCTGCAATAAACAACACGAAGTTCGCAAAAAAATCCAAGTATTTTTCTTCGATTTTATGAGTTTCTTATGATTTTCTGTCACATCGAACAGAAGAGAGGGGGAAAGAGAGAGAAATTTCGCTGGCTCTGGGCCAAGTTTAATCATCACTTTCACTAGACCACACCAAAACAGCAATAACACTAACAATAACACTAACTACAACAACAATAACAAAAACAACAATAACAACAACAACAATAACAACAACAACAATAACAACAACAACTACAAAAATTACAACAACAATAACATCATCGTTGTGGAAATCACGAAAAGTATTTTTCTATTTTATGAACATTTTGATGTCTTTTAAATGTTTTTAATTTGGCGGAAAATTCACAACAACAACGTGTCGCATTGATGTTGTTGTTAGGAATAGTCATGATCATCATCACGTAAATCACTCAAACTTTTGGTTTCCGTTCACTTAGAGAAACAGGATTAAAGACAAACGGGACTAAGAACAAACAGAACTACGAACAAACTCATTTTGACCACAATTTTCCCATATTTCGATGCCAAGGAATAGATGGTCAAAATAGAAATTCCTTCCTCGCTTCACTTCCGGCTCTGTTGACTTGTCGCCCCCCCCCCCATTTCTCACCGTGTAGCTGCCGTCGCCACCTTCGCCTCGCTTACAACTTAATAATAATTTCGCGCGCTGAAATGTCGACATTTTTGAGTTGTTGCCAAATCGTCGGGTTCCGACCAAAAACGACGCTATTCAAATGGATCTTCTCACCTTTTCGGCGTTGTTGTTGTCCCGCTATTGTTGTTATTGCCTCACCATTTATCGTTGCTTTAATTGATGTCTGAACGGTGATAATAATATTTTCCGACACGAAGGTCATCCAACGACAGACAAAAAGAAAGAAAGCTCTTGAGATACATCACCGGAATGTTTTTCTTTGTCTTTGTCGGCGAAACATATTTTTATAATTTTTCTCAAAAATTCATTTGTCAGAAAAAACATGATTTTCTCGCCCCGACCACTAATTAGTTCTAATGTTAATGTTGTTTTCCCTCCACTAATGCGGAAAGAAAAGAAAGATTTTCGTTTCCGTTTCGCAACTTTTTCAACTTTCGTCCTTCGTCATCCGGCGTTTCGTTTGTCACAGTCAAGGCCAAGTTTTTCCCCCAACGTCGACATAGAGATATTTTGTTAGTGATGGGTCTAAGATGATGATGATGATTTATCACAAGAATTTGTCACGTGTTGTTTCCGAAAGAATGGAACATTATAATCTTGTAATTAAATGTCATGTAGGATTATTTCTAGTCTATGATCCTTCATATAATAATTGTTGATATGATATGAATGCGAGTTCAGAATAAAATATTTGATTGGTAATATTTTTATCAATTTTGTTTGAAGAATAATAGAAAATCCTTCAAAAGATCTTACAACTTTATTAATCTTTATGATTAATAACAACGAATACGAATATCAACGAAAACGAATCCTGATATCAAATTAATATTATAAAATAATATTTTTGGAAGAAATATGAGTCTAGACAATTATTCTTGTATTATTTTTCTGATAACCTGAAGCCTCTTAAAATAAATTTTAAATTTTCAATTTTGATATCATTTCGAACCATATCGAATATAATTATTTAAAAAAACAATCGATTCTGACGAAAACAATGAATCAATAGAACTTGTAAGAGATCTAATATAGAATACACCATAAAAATAATTCTCTGTGATCTCATCGCTTCCAAGCCATGTGAGAAAACAAAGTGTGGGGCTTGAAAAACATTTTGAAACATATTTTCAGCTACAGTGGGAAAACAACATATCCACAACAACAATAACAACAATAACATAAATAGCACCAACAACAACATCAATAACAATAACAAAAAATATACATAACAGCAAAAAAAATCAATATCTACAACTACTACTACTATTAATAGAGCGAAAAGTGAGGGAAAAAGTAAAAATGCGAATTGTGAAAAAATTTTACCTGCGAACTGAAAATAAAACGAATCGATCTATTTGGAGGAGAACCATTGAATGAGTGTGATGAGCAAAGATATTTATTTTCGAGAAGAGCAAACAGTTTTGTGTGACGTCACACGGTGGCAGCAACAGCAACAACAACAAAGAAAACTAGAACAATAGCGAAGAAGAGAAACACATTAAAACGAAAGCGGCCCATTCAAGAAGCGACCACACCTCGTGGGCGGCGGAGGCGAGAAAGTGAGAGAGAAAACAGAGGAATTTAGCAGAAAGAATAACAAGTGTATTTGTGGTCACAACAACAACAACAACAATGGCAACTACACAATTAGCACTAACAACATCAACAACATATAATTGCTGACGTCAGTTCGTTAACCCGCCGATGACGAAACATCGCACGGTGCGGAGGCGGAGAAGAAAAGAGTGTTTGTTTTTTCCAAAACCGCCTCCACGCCACGGCGTAAACAAAGGTGGGACAAGAGGTGGGGACAACGTCATGGCTGCGATTTTCATTGGCAATGAACTGCGTGAACCTCGGGCAACCGATCGAACGAAGACCATCAGCTCTTTGTGGAACACGGAGGGGGGAGGGAACCCCTGGCCATCGACACCTGGAGCATCCATCGTCATCCTCTGTTGTTGTGGTCGATTTGTTGCTGCGCATTTTTTCACGAGAAGAATTTTGTTTTCCCCGAACATTTCAATTCAGAATATTTGGAATTTATTGTGTTTTGAATTTATTTTTGTATTTATATTTGTGTTGTGAACGCTTTTTGAGTTGTTTTTAAGAGGTCGTTGTTTATTTGGACTGACGCCACCCGCCACCACCCCTTTCCCCCTCAGCTGATTTATTTTTTGGTCACCCAAAAATATGCATTTTTAACACTCACAAATTTACGACGCAGTTCATTAGCTCGAGAGCCAGTGACAAATATTTTTATTTTTTATATAAATTAATTTCGCAAATAAATTTCAAGTAATTTTCAAAGATCCTCTAACAAATTACCAACTTTTTTAATATAAATAAATTTCGTAAATAAATTTAAAAATATTTCAGAAAATAAATTTATAATACGAGTTGAAGGGCAACATTTGAACTTTTTTAATATAAATAAATTTCACCATTTTAAATAACAATAAATTTCAAATTATATGCCGATTTAATACAAATTAATTTAGAAAACAAATGTTATATAATATTTAATATAATATTTGAAAAAAAAAAGTTCCCAAAAAATTTAACGTAATTTACTGGAGGGAGAAGCAAATTACCAACTTATAATAAAATATAATAGAAATCAATTGCGCAAATAAATTAAAAATCTTCTGCGAGATCCAATTTCAAATTCTCAATTTTTTAATACAAATTAATTTCCCAAATAAATTTGAATTATTTCCAACTTAAAATAAATTATAAATTAATTAAAATTCCTTCTCCTTCTTTTCTTCCAGCGATGCCAACAACAACACCATCGTTGAGCCCTCCCCCCTCACACACACGCCCTTCCCGGGCATCTCGCAGCTGCTGCCCAACCTCTTCCTGTGCGGCGCAGGCGTCGCGATGCCCTCGGTGCTCGACCAGCTGGGCGTGAGCTTCGTCATCAACGTCGCCCCCGAGCTGCCCGACACGCCCCTCTCGAGCGTGACCCGCCCCCTTTACCTGCGTGTCCACGCCCTCGACAAGCCCGATGTCGACCTCTCCGCCCACTTCGACGAGGTGGCCGACATGATCGAGGAGGTCCGGCAGCACGGCGGCAAGTCGCTCGTCCATTGCGTCGCCGGCGTCAGTCGGTCGGCGTCGCTGTGCCTCGCCTACCTGATGCGCCACCTGGGCATGAGTTTGCGCGAGGCGTATCTGCACGTGAAGGCGATCCGGCCGCAGATCCGCCCCAATTCGGGCTTCTTCGAGCAGCTCCGGAGCTACGAGCAGCGACTGCGCGGCTCCTGCTCCGTCCATCTCATCTACTTCGAGTCCTTGGGCAAGGAGGTGCCCGATGTGTACGAGCCCGAGTACAGGGCCATGGAGGAGTTCTACCAGCGGCACCGGAATGCTCTGAAAAGACGCTGAATAGTTGGATAAGCCGCTGAATGGGTCGGCAAGCAGCTGAATGGGTCGAGGAGGCGCTGAATTCAATTCAAAAAACGTAGGAAAGGCGGCTGAATGTGCGAAGAGGGAGCTGAATTGATAGAAATGGGGGCTGAATTCGTCAAAAAGGGGGATGAACTCATTAAAAGGGTGCTGAATTCGTTCCGGGGCAGCTGAATGGGCGGGAAAACGCAATTCACTTGGGTGGATTGTGCTGAATTGGGTGCTGAATGTACGGGAATTGGGGCTGAATGTTCGGGACTTCGGGCTGAATGCACGTGACTTGTTGCTGAATGTTTTGATTGGATCTCTTGGAATTGTATTAGTGTATAAGCTTCGTATTGGGTGATAAGCGTGAATGTGAAACGTTTTGGAATGAATAGTTTGGTTTCTATTTTATAACTTTGCTGAACTAGCACCAGTATTTTTCTTTGTTTTCTGTTTCCTTAGTTTGTATAGTAATTTCTAAGCTTTATTATCTATCATTAGATGTATTTTCTGTTTTGATTTTTGAAAATGAAAATTACATGTATTTTTAAGAAAATGTTATTGTATTAAGGAAGAAATAAATATTTTAAAAATTTTTAAAAAATTTGTTATTTTTTTTGTGTTATATTGAAATAAACTATAAATTATATACAAACTATATATTTTCAAAACAAACAAATAAAAATTAAAACAAACATTTTTGAAATATAAAAAATATTTCACTTGTGGATTTTGTGTATTGACTGGAACCAGTTTAGTGTGGACAACAACCAACACACATGGCTTAGTACGAACTCGAATATAAACACGCACTCATTCTTCTCCAGTATAGTACGAAACAAAATTTCATCACTATTCATGTTCACTCAAAAATGTTGCCTACTTTCAGGCACAATAAGAATCACTTGACTTCCCAAGAATTTCGCAATATTTTACGATATTTTTATTGAAAAATAGTTATGTACTAATTATTCAGAGTCGTAGAATCTTCGCGATTTATATGTAAATAAAATATTGTCTCATAAAGAAATAGAAATCAGTAGGAGGCCGGTTCAACTCGCTCTGCCTTCCTCCCTCCCTCCGTTACCTGAGTTTTTGAATTGCCGCGCCCAAAACCTGTCGCTTTCGTTCGTCTCCCGCGCTCTCCCTAACGAATGCTTTCAAGTTCGTCGTGACAGCGGAAGCCTTTGTATTACAACAATAACTACACTGATTACAACAATTACTACAACGATTATAACAACTAACATGACTACAAGAACAAAGACAACAACACCGAAAACATAGACATTCCATTATTCCAACAACATCGACCAAAAAACACTCTCGATTAAGCGAAATCCGCCTGCGAAAATAAATCAATTTTCGTTATGCTAATCTAAGCTCTATATGAGGATTGTGATAGAGGGGGACGGGATTAGAGAGAGGGACAGAGTGAGAGGGTGTGAGGGGAAGAGAGAGAAGGCGTGATATTGAGAGAGAGAGGGTGTGAGAGAGCGGGAGGGGTGATCGAAATAGAGACGGCGGTCGCTTCACGACGTGGGGCCAACGACCGACGATTAGAGCTTTGTTAGTTTTTTTTTCGCTCTTGATGGACGCTTCGTTGCGTGGCCGAATCTGAGGATGGGAGGGGGACGGTTCGGTGTTAAGGAGGGGAGGGGGAAGTGCTTGGCTTCCAGCCGAGCTCCATTGTGGTCGCAAGGTTCTAATGGAAGTTTCTCTGCGGGCTTTTTTGTCTGCTGGCAACCATTAGATTGCTCGTTGTCAATTGTTGTAGTTGCTGGTGTAGTTGAAGGTGATGTTGTTGTTAATTCTATGATCGTAATTTTTTATAACGTTCTTGTTGTTGTCATTTTGGTGTATTCACTTTTGTAGTTTGCTGTATTTTATTGTTAGAGTTTAGTGTATTTTGTTGTTAGTGGTTGGTATATTTTTTTGCTTTATTTATTTTTTTCGTTTTCGTTCGCCTAATTCATTTCACGCGTTACGCACGACTCTCAAACCCTGGCATTGAAGCCGGCCGTTGACCGAGCGTTCATTTCCATCCCCCTCTCTCCATTCTCCACCCCTCTCGCCATCCCTGGGGTGAGCTTTCGGGAAGCCCCAGCGGCGCACACGAAACCGCAACGAAAACCTTTTGTGGCCGCCGACTTCGATCGAACATCGAAAGTGACAGCCGACGATCGACGTCTGAAGATCGACGACCGACGTCTGGCAAATGACGTCCGACGCCCCCGCTAATCATCGAAGTAGATGACGATTTAATGGGAGATGTCGTCGTCATTCTTCTTCCAGTTTCTCATTAGTCTCCACCTTCTTTTTGTTAACCACCTTTCTCTCTTCCTTCTTAACCTTCATCGTTTCCTCTCGTCGTCGGGGTCAACACGCCGGAAGCTGATCTTGATCGCTGTCTCTGCTTCAATCTTTGATCGATCCTCCGCTCAATCCTCTGCTCCATCCTCTGTACGATCCTCTGATCGACCCTCTGCTTCATCCACTGTTCCAACCTCTGCACGATCCTCTACTTCATCCCCTGCTTTTGCTTCATCCTCTGCTTGATTCTCTGCTACATCCTCTGCTTTGGCCTCTGTCGACGTCGCTGGTGACATAATGGCGGCGTCCGTGAAAACATTTCACACGCCCCTCGTCAAAAACAATTTTTAAAAATATTTAAAATTCCGCCCTTCATTTGAACCTCAGCGAAATCACCTTTCATTTCATTCACTTCGTTGCGATGATTATTTCATGTGATTATCATTTAAAACGCATCAAAAGTTATTCACGACACTCGGCGTCGTTCATCGTCCTCCCCCCTCTCTCCTGACCAGCTGCTAAGGGGGCGTGTCCCCTGCCTTGTTATGCAACTGAGTGCGAGGTTCAATGGCGCCAAGTTTTTATTTTCAGAATCTTCTCCGGTCACGCTTAAATTAAATGAATTTTATTTTTGGTTGGCGTGAGACTGAAAACAGCATCGTGAAAGAGTCGGATTAACTTTGACAAATTTATGGGATCGGTTGAAGGGAGGTGGGAAGTTTTCCTGAAACCACTGAAACGGGAGCTGACTGGATCATGAGGAAGTTCTAAATTAGGAAGGAAGTTTTATATCAGAAAGGAAGTTCCTATATCAGGAAGAAAGTTCCCATATCAGGAAGAAGGTTCATATATCAAGAAAGAGGTTCCAACAACGAAGAGGAAGATTTCAGGGCGGGGAAAGAGTAAAATTTCGATTACCGGATGCAGAGTTCTGGCTTCCCAGAGCTTCCTTATAATCCTGATGAACTTAGAAAGTTTTCCAAATTTTACTAGATTCATCTTTTATACTCAACTATTGGAAGCTCATTGGTAACAAACTCATTGAAATCAAATTTATTGGATTAAAACTTAATGAAACTAAACTAATTGGAACGACAGTAATTAAAAGCAATCGCATTGAAAACAAACCGATTGGAAACAAACGCATTAGAACCAAATTAATTTAGACCAAAGCTCATTGATATCAAGATTATTGGGTCTAAACTCATTGGGAATAAATTCATTGAAAGCAAATTCATTGGAACCAAATGCATTGGAACCAAAGTCATTGGTCCCAAACTCACAGAAACCAAACTCACTGAAACCAAAACATATTGATATCAAACTCTTTGGATACAAACCTCATTCAATCATTAAATTTTGAGCCCCCGACCCTCTCGTTGTATCCCATGAAACCTGTTGCTCTTCTGCCTTGCGATGATGGGTCGCTGACCCCATGAACCTTGCCCAACAATCGAAGCGCAGGCGCAGCCGATCAACGATCGTTGATGCCGATCAGCTGTTCTGAGTCCCAGAGGCTGAGTGGGGCGAACGAAGGTGGGATGGAGGAGGTGAGGTCTGTAGGCTCAGTATTTGTCAACTGACGATTGACAAACAATCGATACCTGAACAGATGACAAACAGAAAGTGACAAAAATGACAACAACAAGTATAAGAACAACGACAAAAACAACAAGAACAACGACACCAACAACAAGAATAAGAATAAATACAACAACGAATCTCAAACGATTGATCAATGGAGAGATCAATGAACTCCTCAGAGGAAGCAACAGCAGCAACATCAGCTGAAGCGGAAAGGGAAAGAGCTGATAAAACGGCATCGAAAGCAACGAAAAGCACTTCACTGTCATTTTCAAAGAATGCGTGGAGCGTCTGCCGGGCTAAACGAGAGGCTCAGAGGGGGGGCATCGGAGGGGCATCGAAGGGTGATCGGAGGGGACTCTGAGGGGTTTCAGAGTGAGCTTAAAGGGGACTGAGAGAGGTTCCAGCGGGAAACGAAGAACCGCGCGGTTACCGAAAATAAATCGTAAAGAACAGTTACCAAGGGAGAGAGGGAGAGGAGGAGAAGAAGAGGGAGAGAAGGAGAAAAGAAGAGGGAGAGAAGGAGAAAAGAAGAGGAGAAAAAGGAGGCCGAGGAGAAGAGAGTGTGGAGAGAACGACGCGGTGCAACGACCTCGGCGACGGCCCACAGAAAGATGGCTCCCGAAATAACAGCTGACGGCCGAGATCGTTGACCTGGCCGAAAGAGTGAGAGACAGAGGGCCAGAGAGGCTGGGGGAGAGGAGGCGGTCGAAGAGAGGGTCTGGAGAGAGAGGGTCTTGAGAGAGAGAGAGGGGACTTGAGAGAGAGGGGACTCGAGAGAGCACACAACAAAAAAAGAGAGAAGAAGACGAGGTCTGTTACCATTTCTCTCAACGTCTTTTGTGCGCATCCGGTGGTTCTACCAAAAACCCATCAAAGCCAAGAAGTTCATTGACTTTCCCCAAAAAGACTCTCTCAATCCCCATCCCTCTCTCTCTCTCTCTCTCTCCTTGCTTGGTCTCTTTCCTCTCGCGCACGTTTCACTTTTACCGGCCGGCACGTAGATTGTTTTCGTTTCTCGTTCTCGTTCTCGGTAACAGGTAACGTCTGGGGTCACTGACCAAATTTGACAGTTCCACTGACAGCTGTCGCCGAGAGCGATCGATCGCCTTCTCTCGCTCTCGCTCTCTCTCTTTTGGCCACTCTCGCTCTGATCACATTCATCGTGCGTTGATGGCTTTAACTCACTCTCTTTCTCAATCTCTGATAACGTATCTGGTCGTTGCCGAAAATTTCATGGCTTTCAGCGTTCTCTTCGGCCCGTATCGTGGCCCAGCTCTTGGACTCAACTCCATCTCTCTTTCTCTCCCTCCTCAACTTCATCTCTCTTTCTCTCCCTCCTCAGCTACACCCTTCTCTCTCTCCTTCCTCTGAGCTTCGTCTCTCTGTCCCTGTCTCTGTTATATCACATCCGTCTGCGTGCCTTCGGGCCCCAAAATCGTTCGCTGTCATCGTCGACGTCTGTCGTCCGTTGCCGGCTCGTGGCCGTCGACGACACATTCGAAAGTTCTTTCTTCGTTTTCCTTAATGAATTCGCTCCCGGTCCCCGTTTTTGGACTCCAATCGTCTCCGCTCCTCCATCCCTCGGGCTCCACCGGGTTCTCTCTGGACTCCGGCGACATCGACGACAATCGACGACGATCGACAACCGACGACGGTGACGACGACGACGATGTCGGCGACAGAGTGCGTTGACACAAAAACCGTCCGTTCAACTTTCTTTTCGGGAAGTTTGGGTTTACTTCGCGTTGTTCTTGTTCTTCTTTTTCTTCTTGTTCTTGTCGTTCATATTGTTGTTGTTGTTATTGTTTTCGCTGATTTTATTGTTGTTGCTTTTGTTGTTTTTGTTATTGGACTGTGACACATCTCGACACATTGGCGCTGGAGGAAGTTCTTCCACGGGACAGATTTCGAAGAGAGTCTTGGAGATTCCAGCTACAAGTGATCAACTGATTAAAGGGATCCAATAGAGAGGGCCTTTAAGAAGAGGAAATTATTCAGGGTCCTTTCTTCCTAAGCCCCGATTCTAACTCAGGATTCATTGCATTATGCTGTGAGATTGATTTGGGCTCTCATCTTGTTCATAATATTTTAATAATCTTTGAGAAACCATAATCTATGATAAATAAAGTAAAATGAATTTAACGTAATTAAAATAAAATGAATTAAAATAAAATGAATTCATATAAAATGAATTCAAATATTAATTAAAATGAATTAAAATAAAATAAAAAAACAAAAACTAAATAAAATGTAATAAAATTAAATAAACTCAAATAAAAAAAAAATAAAAATAAATAAAATGAAATAAAATTAATTAAACTCAAATAAAATAAATTTAACGTAAAATATATTAAAATAAAATCAAATCACACTAATATAAAAAATTAAATTAAATAAGCTTAAATAAAAAAAAAATAAAAATAAATAAAATGAAATAAAATTAAATAAACTCAAATAAAATAAATTGAACATAAAATAACATAAAATATATTAAAATAAAATCAAATCACAGTAATATAAAAAAATCAATTAAAATTAAATATAATCAAATAACATAAAATAAAATCAAATGAAATAAAAAATATTATGAAAAATTAAATTATAAAATGAAATGAAATAAAATAAAATATAAAAGTTTAAGGATGCATTTTGATACTGGAACATTTGCACAAGTTGAGTTCTTCTTTAAAGAGGTTCATATCAAATTGATTATTTTCTATCAGAACAATAAAGTTCTGACTGATCTTTGATTTGCAAAATCTTGGACTTGAAACTTTGAATGAAGTTAGTTAGAAGTTAGTTGTTTCCTCAGACCTTAGATTAGACCATTTGTCATCTCTCTGCTCCTTCGTTGAAACCTTCAGATCATCGTTCACCTCTCCTCACTCTCACTCCTTCTGTCTGTCTCTTTCCAACCGATGGTTTCATCCCATCGTCGCATCGTCGTTTCCTCAGACGTTGAACTCGATTTTGTTTTCAATGTAGATGGATGGATGCATCGATCGCGCATTTAGCGCGTTGAGAAATTTCTAAATTGCAACCATTTTCATGTTTCCAAGCGTTGTTTTTGTTGTTGGAATTCTTTTTGTTGGTAGTATTGTTGTTCTTGTTGTTTGTGGAACTGTTGTTCTTGTTGTTGGTAGCATTGTTGTTGTTGTTGTTGTTGCTTTAGTCGCCGCGCACTGTGCGTTTTTCCGCGCCGACAGCGAGTCCTACTTTTGGCGCTCATCTGCCGCGAGTGAGTTTTCCACTTTTTCTTTTCGTAGCACTTGTTGTTATTGTTGTTGTTGTTGTTGCTACTGCTTTTCAAACCCATCCAAACACGGACCAGTCATGGACCGATCGCAATCGAAGGCGAGAACGAACCGAGTTTGCCACCGTCGTTCGTCTTCGTCTTCGACTCCGTTTCGGACTCAGATTCAGATTTCATTTCGATTCGATTGGATTTCGTTGCGATCTAAATTTTTAAACTTTCTTCTTCATCGACGAACTGCAATTGTTGCTAGTTGTGTGTTGTTGTTGTTCCTAGTTGTATGTTATTGTTGTTGTTGCTAGTTGTTTGCTATTGTTGTTGCTAGTTGTTGTTATTGTTGCTGTATGCTTCTGCTGCATCGAGAGTTCATTCACTAGCGACGATATGAAAGTTATTTCCAAGCTGTGACACAGATGGCGCTGCAGGCGCGTTTTTGTTGCATGCAACGGCCGAAGATGTTGTTGTTATTATGGTTGTTGTTGTTGCATTGTCTGCTGTTGGTGTTTTCTGGTGAATCGTGTTTAGAAAATGTTTTCATTTCATTTTCTAAATTCTTACCCGATGCTGCTGAAGCCGCGATTTTTCTTTCAATGCGCGACTTGATTTCTATGTGCGTTGTTTTTGTTGTTGTTACTTCTACATATTGTTGTTGTTGATCTTCTTTTTTTTTTCGTTGTTGGTTGCTTGCTGCAGTCGATGTTTGTTTTTATTGTTGCTGCTACTGCTGCTGCCGCCTTTGCCGTCGATGTCTAATGAAAGTTTTTAACTTTCCTCCATGTTGCAATTAATTTTCGTCTCCTCTCGCATTGGGAGTGACTCGCGTTGCTCTCCTTCCTCTCCTGCCGCCGCCCCTCTCGTCCATCTAGTTCGTCATTCTCCACCTGGAACATCTTCAGATGGAGTGAGAAAATGCAAGCGATGGATGTCATGGAGTGGAGCGGGAGGAGAGGAACGGGGGATGTTGGGAGCTCCGTCGTCGAGGAGTTCATTGAAAGTTGGCCAGGTTTCCATTTCTCCAGTTGATTGACCGCGTTTAGGAACGAGGAAAGGAGAAAACTTTTGCAAAGACTATGTAAGAGGGGGAGAGGTGGGGGTTGCAATATTTTAGAAAAGGGATTTTCTTTGATTTATGAAATTAACAAAATAACAATCCTGACAGCGAACAAACATGCGAACAAAAAATCAAAACTATTAGAAATTGGTTCTATTTTTTTTTATTGAAAATATAAAAAAAATATTGATATGAACGTATTAAGAAAAATTAAAATTAATAATTTAAAACAATTTTAAAGTGAAATTAAAATAAAAAAAATCAAAGTTTTTTTTTGAAACAAAACGAAAATTCAATATACTACTACAATATAAATTAAAAAATGCAAAATTTTGTAAAAAAATTAAAATTTACCAACAAAATATAATTATTATAAAATAAAGTGCAAAACAGAAAAAAATCAAAAACTGTTTTTTTCCTTCTATAAGTAATTAAATGCATAATTTTGAAACAATCATGTTCGAAAAACAAAAATAATTTTAAAACCTCATTTTTCCGCTGAAAAGTTCCAGGAATTCCCGTAAATTCCTTTCATCATCCGCCTCCAACTCATTAATCATCGATCTCATGCTGAGCACTTCCGAGTCTCTCCTCCTCCCTCGTCCCCCCTCCACCCCCTTTCTTACCACTTCCCACACATGGCCCACCACAGACGCTGCACAAGTTGGCAGCTCACAACGCGCTGCTCGCTCTGCGCATGCGCGACCGCGTTGCAAACGAAATCGGCGTCGAAAGAGAGACTCTGAGAGAACGAGCGAACGAGCGATTGAGACGGAGAGGAAGTGGGAGAGCGGCCGCGGCGTGTGGTTGTGTGTGTGTTGACGGTTTTTCTATTACTTAACTGAACCGCCGAATGTAGGCCAATGACCGGCGCATGAGGCGGCAGCGAAAGAGTTCGACTGCGGCTGCTGCTGCTGCGACTGCGTGGAGGCGATGACGCCGACTGCGACTGCGCGGATGGAGCGAAACTTGATTTGAGCGGCGGTTGAAGAGCGGATGTGCATGAGAGAGATGGAGAACAGAGAGGGGATGTAGATGTAGATGTAGAAATAAGGAAGAGGAAGAACTGATGAGGAAGCTGGAAGGAAGTACAAAGGGAAGAAAAAAGGCTTCCTGTTGGATCCTTAGAATATCGAGATCTTTTCGCAACTTCATATATTTTCTCAATTAATATTTTTAAATAATTTGTGTGTTTAGTTTTTTTTCTTTTTTTTTATAGTTAATTTTTTTTCAATTCATTCACTTTACTGTTCTAAATTTATTTATTATTATAATTATTTATTTATTTAATTTTTTATTCTATTTTTGGTCTGAATTCCATTTTTTTCTCAATTTATTTTGCAGTTCCTCGAATTCGTTGGCAACAGCAGCTGCAACAACAACAGCAAAAACACCAAACATTGGCAACACTATTTGGCCAACTCTGTGCAGCCGTCAAGAGATACACACAAAAGGCTGCAGAGGCAGAGAGAAAGAGAGAAGTGGACAGAAAGATAGAGAGAAGTGGACAGAAAGATAGAGGTAGACAGAAAGAAACAGAGAGAGAGATAGAGAATAAGAGATAGAAAGAGACAGAACGATTTAGAGGCCGAGTGATTGAAGAGCAAGAAAATAAGAAAAAGAGTTGGACTCAGAGTCAAAGACAGAACGAAGCAACGGAATCATGCAACGAGACGAACGAGAGCGAGCGGTGAAAAAGTTTATTGACCTCGCGAGTAAAAGTAGTTTAGTCAGAGAGCGATGCGGAAAACGAAAGAGAGCACGGCCTGTGGGACAGAGATGGAGAGGTGGTGAGGGGGGGAGAGAGAGAGAGATAGAAAATAACGTTGGCTGAATGAGGTGGGCGAGATGGGTGAAAAGGGGGGAGTGGAAATTTGCACAAAATTATTTTGGAGTCAAGATTGAGGAAAAATTTAAATTTCTTTACTAATAAAAATTTAATTTTTATTTAGAAAAAATTAACTTTTTTTTAAATGTAATTATTTATTAAAATAATGAAATAAAAAAACTGTTTCTTTATTTAAATTATATATTGAAAATATATTAAGTAAAAAACAATGACAGTTTTATTTCTTTTCAAAATTGAACTATGTATATATGTAAATATAAAAATTAAAATATTTCTTTCTTTATTAAATTTTAATTATTTAATTTTTTAATAGTTATTATTATTTTTATTATTCAATATTTTTTATTTATTAAAGATTTATTTATAAAAACTCAGTTATTAATGTAGTTTCAAAAATGTATTTATTTACGAGAAATTATGTAATAATAAGAATGCTTGTATTTAATAATTCATTAAAATCAACGTTATTATTGTACAGTAATAATTCTTAAATTAATACGTTGAAAATTTGTAATTGATTAGAAATTCAATTTAATTTGTGCTATTGAGAGAAAATGAAAATTTCGGAAAATCTTGCAAGAGTTTCACGAGCTCGATGCGAGTAGTGAATGCAAACGTTTTACGAACCAACACAAGCAACGCGAGGTCTGCATCGCTTTTCTTCGCTCAGCAGCAAATGCAGTAGAATAGAGAAAGAGAGAGACAGAGACACGCATGCTCTCTAGGCCTTTCTCTCTCTTCCTCGCTCTGTCTTTCTGTGTTATTCTCTTCTGTGTCTCTCCGTCCCAAATGCGGAAATGTTGTGCATTTTTGCCATCAGCACGCGACGAGCTTTTCATCGGCCTCTCGCCGCGAAGCTTTCGCAAGCCACTTGTCGACGCGTCGCAGTCGCTGTCGACGTCGCTGCCCTCGTCTCGGTCGCTGCACCGAACGCCGCTTGCATTGAGAACAGGAAGGAACTTGATCTTCACATTCGAGGCGAGCGATGACGACCGACGAGAGAGAGAGAGAGAAGGAGAGAGAGCTTTGAAGGCGAACGCATCGAGCGAATGCAAAAAGTTCAAGTTGAATGTCGTCGTTGTCGTCGATGTTGTTGTTGTTGTTTTACACACCTCGTTCGTTACGATTGCGAAACCGTCACGAGAGAGCGAAAAACGCATACATTGATAGAAATAATGCAGAGAACATCGATTCAGCGATAGGGAGGGAAGGCAGAATTAGTTTACTGTTAGTTGTGAATGCATCTGATGCAGTGGGGCTGCCGTTGTATGCGTGTGTATCTCAGATTAGGTATCTTTGTATCTGTGAGATGCATCGCCACTGCGTTCGAATGCGAATTTCACGACCGACAGATGCATTTTCGCAGATGGCGATCGGTGGAAAAATCATTTTCGTAAATCGCAATCAATTGCGTTTGTTTGTTTCGTTCTGTTCTCTATTATTTCTAGTTTTATTTATTCAACTATTTTCGTTTCTTTTTTCGAATTATTTGTTGTTTCTTTTTCGACTCATATTTTTGTTTCTTTTTTTCGACATTCATTCGTTTTATTTACATTTTGTTCTGTTTTGTTTCGATTTTAGTTTTTCAGTTTCATTTTTATTTAATTCTTTCTTTTATTTTTGTTTTTCCTTCTTAATATTTTGTTTTTGATTTTATTTTTGACTTTATTTACTTTTATTATTCTCAATACCTCTTGTTGATCTGAGCACATGGGGAATTTGTGTATTTCCGCATCTATGTGTCCTTGCATCTTAATTCAAATGTCTATTTGGCCGTAGAGATATGAATCTAAATGTAAATACCCACATGCATCTGAATGATAAATATGTATTGTTGGCTCGTAGATAGATATTTGTGTCTTAATTTCAAATGCATCTTTACTAAGGTGTCTATCTAGGAATTGCATATATTCAGAAAATTTATTCAAAATTAGGCATCTCTATTTAAAAATATGAAATTATTATGAATCTCTGCACATATTTATAAGATTGTATAGAGGACCACAAAGTTTATACCAGGAAGATTGAATGTATATCTATGTTCTAGATGTTGAAATGGCTAATCTAGATTTATATATTTTGAATTCGTATAATCCACAACTTGTCACATTTATGTCTATTAATAGTTTTTCGTTCTTGTTGTGGTTCTCGACAATGATTATATTCTGAAAAATAAATTTAAATTTAATTTGAAATTTATTTGAATTCATTTCATGTCTTTACTGTAATTCGTTTGAAAGTAAAATTCGAAAATTTTAATTTAGGTTAGAAATCTAATTAATTATTATTTAAATAATTATTAATACAAAATGGTTAATAACAAATTATTAATGAAATAATTTTTCTTGTCGAAAAAATATAGATATATATGAAATTTTTGAAAATTTATTTGTATTATATTTTCCTCAAAATATATTTCATCAAAATATATTTCCTCACAATATTTCAAAATATTTCAAACAATTCTTAAATTTGAAGATTTTTGATCATGAAAATTCCTCCCAGTTCATTTCACTGGCAAACTATTGCCACTCATATTCGCTCGCCACCCACCGCCCACTCACGATCGTTCTCATGATTTCGCTCGAATGCATTCCATCATCATCGCAGCTCGATGCGAACCAACTTGTTACTCTGATGCTGATGTTGGTGCTGATGCAGCGGTCGCTGCCACTGGAATCAACTGTTGCGAGAAAAGAAAATCAGAGGAAAAACATAGAAACAGAAAATAACAACAACGGGAATAGATAGAAACAACAACAACATACAACAAATACTGCAATAGACAACAGCAACATAAAACAACGACAGCATTAGGAAACCAACAACAACAACAGCAACAAAAACAACCGCAGCAAAATTGCACCCATTGACCCAATTTTCGTCTGTTCACCCCGGAAATTACGTTGCGCATGCGCAGATCAGCGAATGCGCCTGTCGAGTGGTAACGAGGAAAATGGCAAAAAGCCGATAGAAAGAAAGGAAAGAAAGAAATAGAAATAGAGAAGAGAAGTGTACAAACGAAGGAGATAGAGAAATGTACAAAAGTGAGGGACATGGCGAGAAAAAGCGGGAAACGTTTGAGCCACAGACTCCAGAAAGAAGTCTGGAAGCGTCCCAGGCAACTATTCCCGATATATTCCAGACCTCTTTCTGCATACCTTCTACTCCAGTTCACCTCATCCAGATCTCTTCTTCCACATCTCCTCCTCCAGAGCTTCTCCTTCAGTTTACCTCCTCCAGACTTCCTCCCTCCATCCCTTTCTCACTTCATTCTCCACTGCCAAAGGCATCTTTTCGCCATCCCATCTGGTTTCCTCTTCCTGTCGATCGACGACGATGACATGGCGCTGTACCGTTAGCTCTGTCACTCGAGAAGCCAGAGAAGGTTCAGGGAGACCGATGGACTGAGACTGAGGGACCGGGACCGAGATCGAGGAACCGAGACCGCATCTGATTCTGAGTCCGAGTCTGAATCCGACACTGGCGCCGAGTTTCGGGAAGTGATTCCCACTCGCGCTCCGCTTCAGTTGCTGATCCCGGTGATCCCAACACCTCGTGTTCTTCCTCTTTCTGTCTTCCTTTCGCTCACCTCCTCTACCACCCTCCATCGTCATCGACATCGCCATCCGATCCGCTTGGACAGAAACATTCACTTCAGCTCCTCACCTTCCCTTCGTCTCTCACGCCCCTCTGTCTGTGAAACCCTCGCCTTTGGAGGGTTCGGGGAGGCCGAGAGAACGGCTTCTAACGGGCTCCACCTCCCCCTGTTGCCGCCACCACCTCTTGCTCCCTTCGACATCCCAAGCATGGCGCATGCAACATAACGGTTCAGAGCTTAAAAAATAGAAGTATTTCTCGTTGTTCTTGTTGTTGTTGCTGCTATTGCAATTGCTGTTTTCAATCTTCGTGCGATGGCGAGAGAGAAAGAAGAAAGAAAAATGAAAATTCGCGCAGAACCCGGAGAAATTCGCCAAAGTGCATTTCCACTCATACACATGGACAGCCACACTCACACAATCACACAGAGTGCTGCATGTGTTTGTGCGGAAAATCTCTCATGCTGTCTGATCGTCTATCTGTCCGTCCGTCTGTCTGTCTGTGCGTCCGTCTGCGCTGCACTTTGTGGCCGCCGACCGTCGCTAGAAACGCTTTGAAAAGTGGGTGAATGTACAGCTACATTAAGTGCGCCATTTTGTTCGCCGCCGTCACAGTGAGGCAGTCTGGCAGCCCAGAGGGTTGCCACATCGATGCGGTCTCGACTGCAATTTCATTGGACTTCACTTTTAAAGTTCTCGGGTGATGCTGATAAGTTTGGGATTTTCTCACATGAGATATCAAAATCGCATGGCAAAATTATAAAGACAATTATATTTTAGAATTTTTTAATTTTTATGATTTTATATTATTTTTTAGGTAATTTTTGGCAAGGTATTTTTTCTTAATTTTTAGCTAGTTTTCTGTCATGACATTTTTTTTATCACATGGTAAGTGACCTTTTTTTAATCTTGTCTTTTCCTAGTTCAGAAAAATATTAAGGAGATGGAAAATTTCGTAAATGGAGATATATTTCAGATTTTTAGAAATTTGTTTTTCATGACAATTTGTTATTGGTTGTATAGTTTTTTTCTGTCATGACATGTTTTTATTGAATTTTCTATAACATGATAAGTGAAAAGGTTTCGACCTCATGTTCTCCAATATCATGAGATAATTTCTAATTAATATGAGAAAATTTAATAAAGCCTTGAAATGTGCTGAAAAATTGAATATTTTCTCACAAGAGCTTAAAAAGTCGCATTGGAAAGAATGTGACGAAGATGAATAGTCTCGTAAATATATCAATCTTTTAGATGTATAGGCATTTTTATCGCATGATATATTTTTATAGCTTTTTAAGTCATTTTCTGTCATGATATTTTTTTTATAGATTTTTGGGTAATGTTTGGCACACAAATTTTTTATAAAGTTTGAAGTTGAAGTAAATTTTTCTGTCATGCACACAAATTTTTTATAAATTTTGAAGTTGAAGTAAATTTTTCTGTCATGCTTATTTTGAACGATTTTTAAGCAATGTGTACACAATATCCTTTCATGACATTTTTTTATCACATGGCAGTGAAACTCAATACGAGAGAAATAAATCAATGTGAACTAATGAATCAATTTTCATGAATTTTCAATTTATATCCTGAATTCAATTGAATACAGTTCTCGATCCCGTATCTCACGAGATAGATTTCTAGCATGACATAATCGCATGCCACAACTAAAAATACATAAAATCGAACCGCATCAAAATCGCATAAAAACGAATCTAAACAAAAGGAAACTCCACAAAATGAATCCAGTCAAACGAATAATGAATTCTCAAATAATGAGCAACGGCGGGCGGAAATATATTGTGGCAACGTTTTGACACTTTCCGCGGAAGTCTGGCAGCACGCGATCGGCTCGATTTGAGTGCGTTTGAGCGATCTACACGCAAATGTTTGCAGCTTCGAAAACCTTGGCAATGGCCATGGTTTGCCAGGCGACGGCAATGACGACGACGATGTTGACGACATCGACGGCGACGACTGAAAAGTAAGTCAGCAGCACTCACACAACCACGAGGAGAGAACCACACAGACCTAACTGCAGCGGCGGTAAAAGTTGCAGTCGACGTGGTCAGAAATTCGCGTTCATCAACGCACTCACTAACACAGCCACTCAATCACACAGACACTCAATCACACAGCCGCTCATTCACACATAGTCACACACACAGTTCCTCACTCACACACAATCATTCACTCACTGACGATCGCACTCTCTTGGCCAACTTCAGGCGACGTCGGACCGTTGCTTTCGCAGTCAAGTTATTATTGTTGGCTCTTCTGCTGTTGTTGCTGTTGCTGTTGTCGTTGCATAACTTTCATTTGAACGCAATGCTGCAGTCGCGACTCCAGGGTTCATTCGCCTTTTGCTCTCCATTCGCGTGCCACCTCTGCCTCTCTCTTTCTCTCGCTGTCGCTCTCTCTCCCCCACTTGATCCCTCCCTCTCTATCACTCTCTCTCTCTCTCTTACCACTGGCTCCACTGTTAACATCAACCAGTTTTTGGCTCTTGTTCATCGTCGTCGCCTCTCGGAAGCCTCTCGATCCGAGCCGATCTCAGGCCACGAGCTTCGACTTCGGACTTCGACGATGCAGACCGCGAAGCATCGTCGCTCGTCTCTTCTCTTCGCTGGTGAAAGAGGAGGGGCGAAGGGGGAAACGATGGAGCAGCGGTTGGGAATTAGACGAGAAGGAGAACAACAACATTTGATGCATTGTTAAAGGTCAGGTTTTGTTTAGACTCGGAATTTGGAGCACCCCGCGGTGTGATCGGGGAAGCTTCTCAGGTTTCGGACACTTATATTTTTTTTTTGTGTGTGAACTTTATGCATTCTCCGATTTCGTGCTCGCTCGTGATGTTGGTCGGTTTATGATTTTGGGAATTTCATAAATTGCATTTCGAGTTCAAGTTTCAAGTTTTTTTTAAGCGCATTTGAGTATAGTATAGAAGTTAATGATATATGAGAGATTGATATATACAATTGGGATTTTGACTTTGGAGATTTTTTTCAAAACCTTATTCGAATTTAAAAATTTTGTCCATTCTTCAGTTTATTTAAATAAATATTGGATCTTAATGGTTTGAGAGCATATTTCATTTTTTCCATTTTATTATTTATTTAAAAAAAAAAACAAAAAAAATCGATATTATCTTGAGAACTACAGCATCAATTGCAGTATTAGTTATTTAATATATTGAAATAGTTTTAGTGAATTTCTTTATTTTAACAAATTATATTATCGATTTTATCATACATTTATTTTACAATAATAAATCTATCAATTTCTGCAATGATATCTTTCTCTATGAATTCCTTTCCTTCTAATCAATGACACCTAGGAACCGTTTCCAACTCGTTTCCCTCCGCCCCCGATCATTGTGCGAAATCCCATCGAGGATATTACGTCAAGCAACAAAATACAATCAAAATATCAAACTTGTTACCAAACCGACAAAATTGCAAATCAATGCAACAGGCAATAACAACAACTATTATAAAAGCTATAACAACAACATGAATAGCAATAACAACAACATGAATAGCAATAACAACGACAACTTAAAGAGCAGGAACAGCAATAACACCAAGAGCAAAAAGAACAACATCATGATCACCAACGACAAAATGCAACAACAACAACAGTAACAACCGTATCAACACCAACATCCAATCCAACGCCAACGACGATCAAGTCGCTGTCTCTGTCGCCAACGACTCGTTGTCAGCGACGGGCGACGATCATTTCTTGTCGTCAACAAGAAGAGGGGGCAGAGAAGAAGAAGAAGACGCGGGAGCAAAAGCGGGGGACCAAACACAAGTTGGAGAAGCGAAGCGAAGAAGAAGTGGAAGACGAAGACGGTGGAAGAAAAACGATCGTAAAATCTCGGCTCGCTCGCGGTGTTCACTCGGTCGTCAGAGTTCGTTGGCACACATTTGCCACTTGCTGCGACGACTGACGGGTGGACGACGACGGAGGACGGATGGGGACGAAGAATCGGACGAGGGATGGAAAAGTGGATGGAACAGAGAATGGGACAGAGGATGGGATGAAAGACGGGACGTCGGGACGACTTTTGCTGATCGCAGTGGTTGCCATCGAAGCTGCTTAAGGTGAGCAACGAAACTGATCCTGACGATGAGGAGTGCGAGAAAACCCGATAGTATCGTTGGGAGTTGTGTTGTGGAGGATTATCGCGATAAAGGTCGAGGTCTTCAGGATCTTCATCTTCTAGAAGGTCGAGGACTACAGGATCCACATCCTAGAGAAGGTTGAGGACATCAGATTCAGCTCCTAGTTTCTTATTCTTCAATTAAGAAGTTTTCTTCACAGAAATTTATTTATTTATATTTGATTCTTTTCGATTCATGATTTGATATTGTGATATGTGATATGTGATATTGTGATGATCATTATACTGAATGAGAATGATATTCCAGATCTTTATCATCCAATCATGACATCTTCGCCATCATTTATTTATCATCTATTAGACTTTAGATTTAGAATTTTTACTGAGAGTTCCTTGGAATGTCATAAAATGTTATCCTTTATGTAGTACCATGAAACAGTTTTGCCATTCGATAGCACGAATAGACAACGAGAACTCTTCCAGCTCTCTTCCTCTCTCTTCTTATTCTTTCCACATTTTCTTCCATTTTCCATACAATTCTCTGGACTCAGAGTTCATTACACTTTTACCTACTTTTGAGCCACGAGAAAAACTGATCGATTGCTTGCTCTTCCTGAGAGTTATGTCCGCTCAATCGCACTCACCTCTTTCCTTCCTTCATCTTCACCTTCGCCTTCTCCACCCCACGGTCTCCTCTCCTCCTCCACCTCCACCAACCACCCAGAGCAATGCAATTTCCTCCGCAATTACGATCGCTGCAATTTTCCTCGAGGCAACGTTCTTCGGGCGATCGAGGCGAAAGGTGAGGTCGGTCGGTTGGACCCTGCGGGATTCTTGTGGCCGACAGCGACTTTGGTGCAATTGTCGTTGTCATTATTGTTGTTGATGTTGTTGTAAAATATTATTGTTAGTTTTGTTTGGCTGCTCTTGCCATCGACCAAATTGGCGTTTGGAACCGTTGCTCGGTCCACGACCACGTCGCCGTAGAAGTCCATGGCCAAGGCTCACCTACATAAGTTCTTGGCGTCGAAGTTGTCGTCATCCATGTCGTCATTGTTGTCGCCATCGTCATCATTGTCGTCGCCGTTGGCGTCTCCGTTTTCGATATCCCCAACGTAGTCGTTTCATCGTCATGTTCGTTTTCGTCGTTATCGTCCTCGTTGTCATCATCGTTGTCGTCGTCGTTCTCGTTGTCGTCATCGTAATTTTTGTCGTTTTCGCTGTCGTCATCGTTGTCGTCATCGTCATCTTTATCATCATCCTTGTCGTCATCGTCATCATCGTCTATGTCGCCGGTCTCTGAAATGTGCGGTCGGTCCTAGACTAGCGAAAGAACAGTTATGCTCCAGCAAGAACAAAAACAACGACAACATCACCAACAATAACAACAACAACACCAATCCAACAATAACAAAACACAAACCCAACACTAACAACAACAAAACACAAAACCCACACTAACAACAACAAACATTTCAGCCTCCACAACCACAGCAATAGAATCTCTGTAGGAAGGAAGAAGTCAGCACTATGGAAAAGTCTTTCGCAAAGAAAGATTTTCCTCGGAAATCGACCCCTGTCCACCCCGTCCCCTGCTCTAGCTCTACATGATCGGCAACTTACGGTACTTTTGCACAATCAACCAACCAACCAGCCGACCGAGGACGTCGACGTCGACTGCGCTGCAACAGCGACAACAATCTAAACTTCTAAAAAAAATGGAAGCTGCAGCGAAAGAAACCGCATCGCATCGAGCGATTGGGACGGACGGTGGGGCAGAACGGCGCATGTTCGCCTTTCTCTGCAATTTTCCAGGAAAAAATAACGAGAAAAATTTTTCATTGACAGTCGAGTTGAACGACTGGTTTCTGAGGCAGGGTTGCCAGACGAATCCACCGAGAATCTTTTCAAAATATTATTTCTCTCCACGGTCTCTCTTGAGAAATGACGATCAGTTAAGACTCCAATGTGTTGATGGTTCCAAAACCTGTCCGGTGGTAACTCTGCTCAGCCTCCCCTCCCCTCCCCCTTCACGCCTCCTTCTTGCACTTTTTTCTGCTGCACATTTTTCAAATGTAAGTTACTCGCGGTCATTGGCTTTCGACGATCGCAGCTCGTCGTTGCATTTCTTCTCCTTCTTCTTCTTCTTCGGCCTTTCTTCGTTTGCTCTGCTCTGCCTCCTTTTCTCCGCCATCTCCTTCGATTCTCGTGCCGGCCGTCCGACTGGTTGGCTGCATTCCGCCCCCTCCGGCCCCGCCCCCTCTCGATCCAGCCTCGTTCGTGTCTATCTCGCCGTCGGTTGCATTTTCTAAGGTGAGTCGAGGCTGTTGGTCTGATTTTCGCATTCGCATTCGATGGCAACAACGATCGGTTCTCAGTGCTTTCCATGGTATGAGGAAGAATTTCGATGTTGTTGTTATGATGAATATTGTTGCTGTTGTTGTTGTTATGATGATGTTGTTTTTGTTGCAATTCTTATTTCAGTTTCAGGCAATCGCTTTATATACGAACCGCACTCGCTCCAACCATAATCGCCGCTAATAAATTGCAGACGAATCTCGCAGAGCATTTCTTTCTTTCCCAAGCGATTACGTCGAACGAACAACTTCATCGCAATGATGATGGTTGATCTCCAGCATCCCTCGATCTCCATATCGCCGCTCCTTCTTCTTCGGCTTCGTCTTTTTCGTCCCACCAGAGGCTGCAGCGGCCGACCTTTTTGGGGCCTTAATTAATGTTCCGCAATTTGTTTGCTCACAGGCCACGCTCGTGGGCTGCGATTGTTTTTTGCGTTTCATGCGGTTGCTACCCTTGTTATTGTTGTTACTGTTGGTGATGTCCCCCGAAATGCAAAATGAAAACAAAAATGAATTAACAGTTTAAATGAACAGTTACTTGCAGAACAATAAATGGCCGAGAAGACGTGAAGGCGACCCGCAGTTTGTTTTAACGATCGTTCATATTTCGTTCACTTGCCCCGAGTTCGTCGTCGTTGGTTCCGTTGTGTCAAGGTGTTGCCACGATTTTTCAAAACAATCTGGTTTTCGATTTGCGAGAATTCGAGCTGAGCGCAAAAAACAAAACCGATTTTTTTCTGTTTACATTTTTGATTTCTTTTTTTTTTTTTTTTGGATGAGAAGTTGAGTGAACTTCATTTGCGGAAAAGAAATTCGGGTACTTTCGAAGCATCATTGGCAGGAATGCCTCGGCGACCCACACCAAAAGCGATAGCAACAACAAAAACATAACAACAACAAATAGCAAAACCAACAAAATCCCGCCCACAAGCGAAATTCTAACATCGATGCCATTCTTTTCACCGATTTCCCCCTCAGAATCTCTCTCGGGTCGGCAATTTGTGGTCGCTCGAGCATTGCAATTGCAAAAGAAAATGCATTTTCCGTGCGCAAGAAAGCGGTTCTGCCCCCCTTCTCACGGCCGCCCCTCTTCACCCCCTCTGCCTCCACCTTTTTCACCGCTCACCAATACAACGAACGCTCAGAAGAGCTCGTGATGCAGCGCGCAAAACGAAAGACTCAAGCGAGCAACGTGAGCGATCCACCGATCGCCTTCTGTGGCCAACGACTGTTTCTCTTTGGCCGTGGTCGACGTTCTTGGCTCTCTCATTCTTCTTCTCTCTCACCATCCCTCTCTCTTTCTGTGTCTGTGTCTCTCTCTCTCTGTTTCTGCTGGCCATCGTCGTCGTCGCTCAGTTCAACGAACCTCGCGCGCAAATCTAGGCTAAACATTCGCTCTGAGTTGCAATGAAAACGAAAAGTACCGCAAGTTTACCGCTATTCAAACTCTGGCTCAGACGTCAGCCGACGATCGATCGATTGATGGCTTGTTCGCAAGCATGTTTGAGTGTGGTCTATGCGAATGTGTTAGTGGCGAGTTGTTCAACGACCGATTGATCGATTCTGGGCTCAACCAAGAACCTGGTTCGCAATCGATCGATCGATGGAGTGGGCTTTGATGGTTTGATGAGGGAGCAGATGTCGGGGAAATTTTCTGAAAATGTTGTTCTTCGTTCCTCTGAATTTTTTTTTTGTTTATTATATTTATTTCTCATTGTAACTAAACTAGTCTTTTTAGTACTACATAGGTTTTCAGTTTATTTTTTCAATATTTTAAATTAAGCATTGATTTTTCAATTTCATTATTCTTAATTTAAGACAATTAAGTAAAAATATAATTTCAAAGATGTACAAAAATCTGATTTTGTTAACTTCGTAATTTTTAAAATTTTTTCGGGAATTTTTCTGTGTCAAATGTTTTCTTGCTTGCTTTTCGCGCAATAGCTTTTCATTTTTTTTTTCCTTTATTTCATTTTGTTTTCCCACAATTTTATTTATTTAAATTCTTCATTCAATTCGTACTTTTAAAATTTTCTTTTTCTTTCACTGTCTACAATTTGTTGTTAACTTTCCTCAAATCCCACATATATTTATTTATTCTCATCATTACTGAGACACACAATTGTATTTCATTTAACATTATATAATTGATTGAACTCTTGCATCTTTTGACCTCCGTTCGTCCGAAATCTCTTTCTAATAGAGAACCAAACATGTTCTGTTATCTCTCTCTTTCATCTCCCATCCCATCCATTTTTCCTCTCCCTCTCTCTCTCTCTCTCTGGTGGCCCAAACTTCTTTTGATCGTTGGCCGGTTTTTGACCTCTGCTGCTGGCGGTTGACGCTTGAACTTGAAATCGACGATTGGCGTCGCTGCCACCTCGCGCAGTCAGACCCGACCCAAGTCGAGCCACGCCACGAACTCTGAAAATTCTAATAGCTGAAATTCTGCGAACTCAAATTAAAAGACTATTCTTTTCTATTCTTTTAAATCACAGTAAAATTTCTTATCTTTCGTCTCTTCAGCGCTGGCGGAGTTGAAAAACCTTTCGACGGGCCAGCAAAAGTTCTCGAAAGCAACGGCAGTAACAACAACAACAACGACAGCAACAGTGAAGCCAACAGCAAGAAGAAGAAGAAGAAGAAGGAATGATGAGGAGAAGAGTAGAGGAGGAGAAGAAGTAGAGGTGGAGGAACAGCAGCAACAACAACAAAAACACCAGCACAACAAATTGGTGAAAGTTGCGCGGATTTCTTGCTGTTTACGTTCTTATTCGCAACTCGCGCGTTCTTCCCGTTGACAAACAATGGGACGCTCTGTGGCTTGAGCGAGGGCTTTGAACCCGCTCCAGAGGTTCCTCCTCCTCCTCCTCACCTAACCCCCCACCTCACCAAGTGGGACCGCGAGCTCTGTCATTTTCGACAGAGCGTCTGGTTCGATTCGACTCCCGGATTTCGCTCAATACAGCTCTAATTGAAGGTGAAAATCGAAGCAAAGCCGATTGCGATCGCTTTTCGGCAGCTGTCAGTCGTCTGTCAGAGACAATAGAACGCTGGGGTGGGGTCCGCGGATCGGTGGAAGAATGTCGTCAATGAAAGCGACGAAATTGCAATTGTTTTTAGGGAAGAGAAAGAACCAGAGGTGTTGAAGTTTTGATGGATTGATATTGAATTCTCGAGGGACTTCATTCATCTGCAAATAATCGATTGAAGGGCATCAAGTGTTTTTTGAAAATACATAATTTTTATTGAGGTTTTTATTATTCCATTGATTTTTTGTTCATTTATGAATCGATAAACTTGAGGAGAATTGTGAACTTCATTCACAGATTTTACTATTTTGAACAAAAACCAGTTTTATGTTTTATTTTTAAATTTTTATTAGTTTTGTAATATGTTATAATGATTAGCTTATATTAATAAATAAAAAGTTATGGCATAATCAATTTATATCACCACTTATGCAGATTTTCTAGTTAATTCATAATTATAATTTTATGAAAATGATCAACTCACGAACTGATAGCATAATAAATTATAATTAAAAGATATAAAAATCAAAAGTAATTATAAGTTTTTATTATGTTCATCACTTTGATGAACGAGCCAACGATGAATGATTCAAAGGAAATTCAAATCATTTTCTATTCATTTTTGTTCTTGATATCCACCAATCGTTTCTTGGAATTCAATTCGCCAGTTTGATGTATGGCAAATTATGTTTTCATCATGCCAAATATTTGTTTACTGGTTTGCGAAAAACTTTCTCGTACCTTTTCCTCGGAACTGCGGACACGTCATCGCGATCGAGATCAACATCGGCTCCACCATCGCCATCGACGCCGTCACCAGCGCCACCATCAACAACAACGACGTCAACGGCGACGTCGACGCATGCGATGAGTAATTCTGGAACCTTCCATCGAGCCCACGATCGATGCGGGAAGCTTCTGGGGGTTCGAGACAGTAATAATAACAGCGATTACAACAAAGACAGTGATAATAACAACAACAACAATAACGATTACAACTACAACAACGACTACCACAAAATCCACGTCCAGCCCACAGCGGCCGAATTCAGAACCAAAGACGAACCCGATGTCGCTGGTGGAGTCGAAGTCGACGTTGATGTTGACGTTGGAGTCAGAGCAGCGCGAACCCGAAGCCGAAGGTTCAACGATGTCTTGACCCATTTCCGAGGATCGTGCGTCGAACGTGCGGCCGCGGTTTCGAAGCCGAGGGAGGCGGGCAGCGAATTGAAGAAACAAACAAACCGAGTCACGATCGACCAGAGCCAAAGAACGGCGACCAACGACGCCATCGGCCAGGAGCAGATCGCGCGACCAACGATGGAGAACATAAGGGGTTAGAGGAGAGCCCAGAGAGGAGAGGAGAGGAGAGAAGATCGCAAAGGGTAGCATATGAAAGAACGAGAGAGCATGTGAGGGGGAGTGCGTGCGTCGACCAGCGACTCGTGCGACCGACACCGCGACGTAATGACTAAATCAGCATTAATTAGTATGCGACCGACAGATTTCGGAAACCGGGACGTTGGAGGGGCTGGAGGTCGGAGGCAGGGGTGGCGCTTGAGGTGAAGAGATGTGAGGTGAAGAGATGTGAGGTGAAGAGTGGTGGGAAGAGGTGAGGTGAAGAGTGGTGGGAAGTGGTGAGGGAGGCGTGGCGTGACGACTGAAGCTGATCTTTTGTCTGATCGCCTTTTCACTTTGACGAATTCCTCCTCGGTCCACGATCTGCGCGATCGGCGCTCTCGACGGTTTCTGGACCAAGTCATCGCAGTTCAATGAACCAGCCAGAGATTCCCCGGCAGCGACGTCGACAGAGGCAGAGACTTCGACGGAGATCAACAGAGACTTCGACAACGATGCCGCCATGGACAACGACAGCGATACCGACAACGACACCGACAGCGACTGCGAATGGAACGGCCGAAAGTCGGCCATAAATCGAATGCAAGCCCAGGGTTCAATGCACGGCGTTGAACTCGCGGTGAGAACCAATTGCAATCGGTTCCAAGATGCAGAGGCCAGAACGTTGCCTCTGCCATGGAGCGGTGGCAACGACGACGACGATGTTGGCGATGACGACGACGACTTTCGTTGCATTTTCTTGAATTTATGACCAGTTTTGCAACAAAGAGAAAGGCTTTCTCTGCCAAGTCGAGGCGACTCGAGTCTCGAGTCGATCCAAACTCGACTCGAGCTCCCGTGAGATTCTCAATCGGAGCCAGAAGCATGACAGGGAGGGAGGAATGGGGGGCAAGGAGAGAAGAGGACGTGAGGGGTGGGCTGCGGAACGAGGTGCAAAATATTCGAAACCGTTAAAGAAAGGCTCTCGAAAGCGGAATCCGACGGGATCTGGTGACTGACTCGGGATTATATAAGCTATGGTAGGCGAGATCGGGAGACTTGAGAAGGAGGAGGTTTCGTGGGGCGACAGAGGTATGACGATGGTGAGGAGGGTGGACGATGGTGAATCAAAGAGAGCGAGAACAAGATCCATGACAAAAATAACAAGATTGAATAACATGAGTAAGAACAAATCAAACAACATGAGCAACAAGAAATCAAACAACATGAAGAAAAAAACATGAAGAAAAAAAAAATGAAACAACAAGAGAAACAACCAAAGCAACAGCAAGAACAACAACAAGAGCAACAGCAAGAACAACAACAAGAGCAACAACAAAATCCATCCACAATGGTTCAGCGACAACAAAAGCCACAAATTACAACAGCAATTACAGCAACACTCTTCCACAACAACGCTTTTCACAACAAAAAACAACACTTTCCACAACAATAAGAAAAATAACAAGAACAACAAAAATAACAATAACAACAAAATTTACAACAACACCACATACTAACGAGCCACAGCGACAAGAACAGCAACAACGAGTCCCGAAAAAAAATGTAACAAGTTACGCATGCCTGGATGTGAACAAATAGTTGGAAAACTCTGGTCCGGGTTCACAAAAAAGCTTCCCGGGTGGTGGAGTCCCCTCTCCTTCCCCTTTCACCGGAGTGGAGCATAAATGGCAGGGCTCACTCTGTCCCTCTTCTTCGCTCTATCTACCTCCCTCCCTCCCTCCATCACTCGCTCTTACACAAACGTTGACCTTTGCCAGCATGAACTCTTATGTCGCCTCGCCGCGGTCTCGTCACGGCTCGATTTTCGGTTATGTTTGCGGTCATCGCACTCTGGGCCTCTGTCGCTGCCGCAGTTGACTTCGACATCGCTGCGCCTCCAGTCGCCCCAGAGCCGGTAACAACAACAAGACTCTGATCATCATCATGATCCACAGCGATGGTGTTGATCGTGTCGACGTCGTTGATGGCGTTGAGGTGACTGGTGTTTGGTTGGGGTTTTCTTGCCAAACATGTCGACGGTTTTCGTGGTGTCGCTGACGACGCTCTCGTCCATCATCATCTTCAACACGATCTTCGCGATCATGACGTTGACGGCGAGATGATGAACTTGTTGCCGCCGATGCGGGCCAAGAGCGGTTTCGTTCTGTGCGTCTGCGTTTTCCGAGGTGATTTGTTCTTGTTGTTGTTGTTGTTGTTTGGGATTGTTGTTGTTCTTATTGTTGTAGTGATTTTTGTTTTCATTGTTGTAGTGATTCTTCTATTTATCGTTGTTGTAGTGATTCTTCTATTTATCGTTGTTGTGATTGTTATTTCTATTTTTGTTTCTATTGTTGTCTCCATGAACGCCGAAAAGTTTTTGGTCGAAAAGGTGACTGAACTCGAGTTCGTTTTTCTTCTAGTTGATGATGATGTTTGGAGTCACAATGGCAACTCCAATAACAATAACTATACAACAACAATAACTCCAAAAACTACTACAACAACGATCATAACAAAAGCTAAACGATCAGTGGAGTTCAAAGACCTCATGCGTCTCGGATTCAACTGCAATTAATTTCACTTGATTTTGTTTTGTTTCCCTCATCGGAAGAAGAGTTTGGAAAATCTCATGAAAAGCTGGAGCGAGAGATGAGAATATCTCAAAGGGGAAATGGAAAATTTTCAAAATTCCTAAAGAGACGGAAATTAAAACTTTTGTGGATCGAAGGAGAAGGAAATAAAAATCAGGTTGAAGACGAGGTTTGAAGCAAGTTTTGGAGTATTAAAAGAGTTTATGAATCATAAAAAGTATTTCGGAAAATAAAGGACTAAAGGTATAAGGATTTGTTTTATGGTTAATGGCGATATCAACGATCTTTTATGCTTTTTAGTGATCTTGAAAAAACAGTCCCTTATTTAGTGTGAGAAGATTTTGTAAAAAAATTCAAAATTATATAACATGTTTCGATATCGCTTTTCACAATAATACAAATAATAAATGATTTTCAAATGGGAGACAAAACAATACTGAATAATGAGAGATGGAGAAGGATTCATCAAAGTCTATAGACTCAATATATCTGCCTTCGCCTATTGATCAGCGCGAAAGTCTGTTGACCGACCGTTGACGCAATCATCATGTGTCGCTCGACCATTGAACCTATCGTCGAGTGTATTTCATAACTTGGTTTGGCTTGCATTCCATTCAAATAAAACACTCTTTCTTTCTTTCCATCCATCCATCCGTCTGTCTGTCCATGAATTGCAAACACCTTGGGACTGAGCAGGAAAGACGTTTCTCTCGAATTATTTTCGTATCGGAACTCATCGAAACAAACAACTGAATATTGTCCGAAAATAACCAACACATAAAAAGCCAACAAAATTCACTCACACACGCATGCTGAGAAATTCACTTTTGATTTTTCTTTCTTTTTCGAGCGACTCGAATAAAAAATAACACGATGAAACTCTCTTTTTCACTTCTTTCGCTCTCTTCGGAAGGGAGCGGAAAACAAAAATCAAAATCATGAAGGAAACAAACACATCATCATCAGCAACAGGGTCAATAAACTTCTTGGCCACATTGCGTTCTGACCAGCAGCCGTAGTCGACGAGGCGAGAAATACAGAGAGAGAGAGAGAGACAAAAGGCAGTGGGATGGAGAGCGATCAAGGGGAGGAGATACGAAATGAAATGAAAAGAAGTGGAAGAAGACGAAACCGACGAAATTCGGCGTTCAATGACCTGAAGTTGCGTCGCTTCTGCTGGCGGTTTTCATCGTTGTTGTTGTTCGTGTTCTTGTTCGCTGTTGTTTTGTTGTTGCCTCATTTTTGGTAGTACCGAGAAATGCGTTAACGACTCACGCTCACACACACACATCCACGCACTCCAGTGATTGTTGTGGAAAGCGGGAGTTGTGGAAGTGCAGCGAGTTCGTGGCTGGAGTCTTTCGTTTTGATTCAGTTTCTTTGAGTTTTCTGGTTTTCGACGCCAAAGCGACGCCCTTTCCCTTTGGCTGTGTGCGAGTGACACTCGGAGTACGTGGAGAACTCGGAGTCTGTTCGTCCGTCCGTCTGTCTGTCTGTCCCTCCGCATGTCTCTCCATCCGTCCGTCCGTCCCTCCGCTAAGCTGGCATTAAAAACCGAAAGTGATGCTCGCGCGGTGATTGAACTCGCGCTCCAGTGCTTTTGGTTTTCGGTTCAATAAAAACATATTCAATATCAACTCTCTCGCATTCATCGTAAGCCGAATGATGAAAGTCTTCAATGCTCCCCTGATCGTCTGCGTCTCGATGAACCTCCGGGCTTTGGTGAACCTTCGATCAACCAGGATTCGATGAGCCTTCGATCTACCGATACGCCTTCAATCGACCGAACATCGATGCACCTCTGTTGGTTTGGGCTTCGATGCGCCTCCGATCGCCCAAGATCTTCCGAGAAGCGCTCTAATTACTTTCCCCCGAAGGCCATAAATATCGAAATTAGTCCGGAGCTGCCGGATTTTTCCGTCTTCGTCGTCGCCTTTGTGTGCGCGCCCAGACTTGGCAACGGGTTGAGAAGGCGGCGTCCTTCGTCCGAGTGAGCGAGCGACAGGACCCGCCTTTTATTGCCCGAACTGGATCAGGCGAGGTCATAAAATCCTTTCGCACTCGGTCGACGGTGGTCGTTCGTTCGGTTGTCGGACCTTTGGTCATAGGTCATCAAACGTTCGGTCGTCAATTGTTCGGATTCGGGTCGTCATTTGTTCGATGTCGGGTCGTCAATTGTTCGTCGGTTGGTCGAGCGACGAAAGGGTTGAACGATGTCCTTTCCCTGACCTTGTGCCTCGGGCCAAAAGGGTTTGCACTTTTATGGCCCAATTGTGTGTTTCCTCTGTGCGGAGGAGAGATCGTGTGTTTATGACCACGTTGGCCTTGCTTTAATTTCCTTTCTTTCGCCGGACGACGCCTGACAATGGGACAATTGGGTTTTCGAGTAATCGCTTTGGCATCCGTTTGTCGCTGCTGTTTGCGATATTGTTTGTTGCCATTGTTCTGTTGTTGCTCCTGTTGTTGCTCCTGTTGTTGTTTTTGCTCCTGTTATTGTTTCTGTTGTTGTTTCTGTTGCTCTTGTTATTCTTTCTGTTGTTGTTTCTCTTACTTCGGTTTCTAACTATTCTTGTGGATGGCGCATTTGCATATGCAAAGGACACGACGAACTCTCGCAGGTATCGGGCGACGCCGTCTTAAGCCTTTGCTTAGGACAGGACGACGACTTAAAACGTCAGCAAATCCTGTTTATTTTCTCTGCTCATCCGGATCCAGGTTTGCTCTCTCTCTGTAGCTCAAGTCCGCGGCTCATCCTGGCTTAATCGCAGACAAAACATGTCGACTTTCAAAGTACGTTTGGCTTGGCCGACGACGATCGTTCGTCAGACGTCGCCGCCGCATGGAAGTCCCGTCCATTAGCGATCGATTCCTTTGAAAACCCTCGACAATCGCTTCCGCTCGCCTCGACTTTCGACTCCACGATCCGTTTTGACCCCGACCGGGATTCAGGAGTTGATGGGAAATGGATTCTCGAAGAAAAAACTTTCCCGCGAACAGCAGTGAATGAGAGGAGACGAGGAGCGAAAAACAACAAACACTTCCTGCCTCCTACCGAGCAACATATGCCACTCGCACTTGTTCCGCACGCCACCCGTTCGTCCTCGATCCCCGTTCATTCTCGATCCTCGTCGCTTCCCGCTTCTCCGTGTGATCCTTGTGAGAACCCATTCACGGCGTTCAAACGACCCTCGTCTCCTCCGCCTCTGTGGAAATTTATCAATTTTCCTTTTCTCTAAAAAACAGTTATTATGTCATAAAAAACGCACGCATCCTTGAGACGTTCCCTCCCTCTCTCTTTCTCTTTCCTTCGCTCTTTCGATAGTGTGATGGAGAAGGAAAACGACGTGATCGGTTCCCACAGGATGCGAAGCCCTCAATTAGGCGAGCGAGAGTGTGAAGAATCCTTTCGATCGTGGAGGATGGAAACCTGGTGCGGGGAGCGGGGGGAAAGTGGAATAGGAAAGAACAGTTGTGCGGCGTCGAGTGGAGTGGAGTGGAGTGGTGTGAGAAGGGAAAACAGTGTTGCCGACGCAGTAGCAGGTGGAGGGAAAATTATAGTGAGGAGGAGAAATACCAAACGTGCGGATATAAAGGAAATGGAAAGAGAAAATATGGGAATTAATCAAGAGATTATGAAATTATGGAATTAAATTTTATATAATCCTAATAAAAAACATTTATTTTTAAATAATTTTTTACATTTTGAATGAATAATTTCAGATTTAAAATATTATTCAAAATTATGCAATAAATATAAAAAATTTTTTTAATTTATGAAATTATTATTTTTTAAATAATTTAAAAAATAGAAAATATTTAATTTTTTAATTTTTTGGCTGAATAATTTACAATTTTAAAAAATTTAATACTATTAATTAAAAATTATTAAGAAAATATATATTTTTTCAAATAAAGTAGAAAGTAGTATTTTAAAAATTTCGTTGTGAGAAAATAAAATAAAGGGACGAAAAGGGACAACCCTAGAAAAGGGAAAACTCCCTCCAAGTGAGCATCACTTTCTGCCCCCTTCCGCTGTTTGACGATCAACAACAACAAGACGGCGCATCCTTTCACCTGACATCATCATTAGGCGAACGGCTGTCATCTCACAAAAATCAACAACAACAACACGCCATCCTCATGATGAGCCTACCTGTCGTTCCATTGCCTGTCGATCCACCTCACCTCGCAACCCGCCGTCCCTCCGACCATCCACCGAGCTCTGCCGAGTCAGAGGCAATTTAATCCTCTTCCGTTGTCAATCAGTCACTCGCTCTTTCAATCGCTCAATCGGCTTCGCTCTCCACGGCTCACGGGGATGATGATGAGCTGAATATTTTCTCAAGAGGATCAGAATCCTAATAACAACAACATGAGGACGATTCACAAGTAGCACCGATAGAAGAATATGTGGAAAATGAACAGGAGGAGGATGGGAAGAGAAAAGGATTACGGTAAAATTCGAGGATTCCTTGCGCTTGCGTTCTCGGCGCAACTTCGATCATGTGCCGAGCGCGTCCTGCCGCAGGAGAAGGAGACGCTTGATAAGGTGGATTCGATGGTGGAAGGATTCGACGACGTGGGCAGGGGAGGAAGTGGAGGGAGGAGACGTGCAGAAGGAGGAGGAGGCAGAGGAGGAAGAAAAGAAAAGGTTTCCTCGTATTTCGTGCTCCGTGACGATGCTTTGTTTTGCTTTCGTGTCAATCCTTTGATTTCCCTCAAAAAGGGATTCGTCACGGTGCAAGGATGCGACACGAAAGGATGTTGAGCATGCTGTGTTAGTTGTTCTTGTTGGTTTTATTCGTGTTGTTTTTGGTGTTTGTGTTCTTTTTTTTCGTCTTCTTCTGTTGTTGTGGATGCCGTTGTTATGGAGGCTGTTGAGCAAAGATTTTTGTATCAGTTTCCTTTGAATTTGAATATGCGTTCGTCACTTTGATCCGTCAGCGGAAACTCAACCTTTTTTTCTTCTCCATCCTTTTCGGTGCTTTCTTCACGAAGGGTTGCGCATATGTTACGTCATAACGGTACAACGACAGATTTTCATAATTTCTTTTGAATTTGAATTTCGGAATTTCACGTTATTTTTATTCTGTTTATTTTGTTGTTTTGTTCGTTGAGGAAACCGTTTTATGTTTTGAAATTCTGGCCTTCGAATGGTTTCTAATTGCACCGCAGCTGCCTCGGTTGACGCAGATGCCGCTGACAGAAGCTGCTGTCTGTCAGTCAGTCGCTGGGGACGATGGAGCTACTGCTGCTTGGCTTGGCTGTAATTGTTGTCGATCTAACTGTGAACAGCAGTTGCAGGAAGGAGTTAATTACATAATGCACAGTTGGCGGTTGTCAATGTAATTCCCGCTTCGAGACGAACCACTTGAAGATGAACATGTGGGAACTTGGAGCAATGAACAGTTGGTAGTATACAAAAATATTAAAGTATTCGATAACAACTTTTTAATAATTTAATAAAAACAATTTACAATTGTAATTCAATAAAAATATCCTCAGAAGATCTATGCGAATTTGTTGATTATCTTATTGCTGAGTTTGTTTCTTGAATCTTTTGTTTTGATGCACTCATAACTCAATGTTCCACTAGTTGAGAAAGAGTTAAGGCTATTTCAAGTCCAAAGTGTTTCATCCGAGTTCGTGACTTGAGTCTTTTGTTTGAGTTGAATTTTCCGCCTGATTTTTAACAATTCTTCATAGTTACCGCGTACATTTCACCACCTTCTCGATTTTCACCAACTCATCCTCGCCTCAATGAAGTCCTCCTCGCATGACCACGTAGAAATTGTCTCCCCTACCGACCACGCCCACTCGTCCTGCCCACTTCAACTCCTTCAACTCGCATGACCACGTAGAAATTGTCTCCCCTACCGACCACGCCCACTCGTCCTGCCCACTTCAACTCCACTGACTTTCGCCGCACGCATTCTGTGAAAAAACAACGCACTTCTCGGAATGACGCCGACGCTTTCGCCACGCTGCCCAGGAAGATTTGCGAAGAGAGCGCGCGCAAAGTCGATGCAGCGGAGTCAGGTACGAGTCCTTGGCCGGTGTGTCCGAGGCAGTCAGAATATAGGATTCATATTTTTCATATTGTTTTCATTTTTTTCCCTCTCTCATATTTTCCGCTGGGCTTGGTTTTTTGTTCGCATTGTTGCTTCCTCACGGTCCTCGGTCCGCTGCTCGACCGCGCTTTGTTGCTCGCAGCGAGTGTCATAAAATTTTGATTTATTGTGGGTTTCCGTGTAAATTGCGTTCTTCGAGTCCTGCGAATCGTCCGCACACTCCGTGACGTAATTTTCATGCGACCCAGCGGAATGTATTACGCAAAGTTATTGTTGTTGTGTAAGGTTTCTTTTTTTTGTGTTTGAACACTTCCGAATAGTGTCGCCGTTCGAGGATGTGGTTCAAGGACATCGGCGACGACGGTGAAGACTTTCCATTTTTTACGAGTTCAACCTGGGCGCGTTTTTTTCTTTTCGGAAATTCTCACTTTTTTACCTCGCCTCGAGGACGATCCGATCATCATTAGCGCTGATCTCAAGGCTGATGTCGTTCGACGCAATCGCGACGAGGTCGCGTTTATGGGCCGAATGTTTGACAACGTGTTTTATTTTAACACAAGGCCTTGGGCATTGAGCGAGCGTGAATTGCGTAAAAGTTTTTCCTTCCAGGAATTTGAAATTTTTTATTTCGAGTCCTTGTGGGGTGAGAATGATCGAGAAGACGTTTCTTCCTCTGACCCATTTCCACATCCGTCCTTCTTCTAGGTTTTCTCTTCCTAGACAATCCTTCTTGAACCCCATTGACATACTTTTCCGAATGCGTTTGTTCATTTGTTTTCAATCGACCCAGAAGCTTCGTTTATTTCCCTTCTGGGTCAGAGGGACAAAGGATCTCGACCTCGTTGCACATCCGCTCGTTCGAAGTGGAGCAACTTCCTTCCTTCCTGTGTTCCATTTTCTAAAGGCTTCGCTCCCACGCCCCGCTGCCCCACTTCCACGAGGATCTCAACCTATTTTCATCGTGATCCTCCACCTCCACGATCATCCACCGACAATCGATGCCAATCACGATCGATTCTCTTCCCGAAAATGCGGGAAAATTAACAACGCAAATGGGACAAAAAGAAAGGAAAATCTTCGCAGCGAAATCCTTCCACGACGATTGTCGCTCATCGCTCTCACTCACCCCGGACACATCGTCCTTTGTTCGTCGCTTCGCAGTTGCACGATCGCGATCGAGTTTCAACGAGGGGCGATGCGTCAAAAGGATGCGCGTCGCATTTTCATCATCATAAAAAAACCATTCGCGGTGGAGGGATTTTCTCGCGGATTTTTCCACCACCAATAGCAGAACAACAAAAGCACCATCAAAGGAAAAGAACCATGAAAGGAACAAGATCATATGAGAGGGAGCTCGTTTTTTATCACGCCGGATGCTTTGCTCCGAATGAACCAAGGATAACTGTTGAATTCGCTGCTGTTGTCGCTGTCATCAACGTCGTCGTCGTCGTCAGGTGGTTTCGTTTTTCGGGAAATGCGTGAAAAACCTTCGCGATCCTCATGATCTTTTACAGTTACGGACCTGAGACCCTTGCGTAGCAATTATTTTAATGATGGGAAAACATGTTGCGTTTCATTTCAAGAACTGTTGGTTGGTTCGATGATGGGGGCAGGATCGAGGTACACCATCGTGTGAGGGTTCTCGCGAGGGTTTTGTAAAAGCGACAGGATGTCACAGGAGGAGCCGTGGCGTAACGGTAAAGGAGAGTGTTTTATGAGAAGAAGCGGAAAGTAAATTTTTTATCAATGAATCAAATGGAGATGAAGGAAGTTGGGAGGAAATATGGAAGGAGATATAGAAGGTGAGAATGAAGGAAGCTAGTCTTAAGAATAGTAAGAAGATATTCTCTCCAAATAACTTTCCCATCTTCCTGTATCATGTTCTCTGCCTGAGTCTTCTGTTTTATTCTATTTTTTGCAAGTTCTCTGCCGGAGTCTTCTGTTTTATTCAATTTTTTTTTTTCAAGTTCTCTGCTGGAGTCTTTCGAGCCGCAAGTTCGTTGCCTGAGTCTTTTGTTCGCTCCACAACTGGCGGGGCCGACTCCCCGCTGACTGGATTTGACTGCCTACAATTAATTCTCCTTCCCCTCACAGAAGCTCATCAATCAATTCACCTCCGGTGCGCAAATCGAGCCGCCAGCGAACCAAACAAACAAACAACATATAAACTTTGAATGAAACTCATTTGCGCCAAGCGATTACCACGAATTTTGCAGAAAACACTCACACACATACATATGTATGTGCTCACGATGTGGAAATCTAACAGTAGAACGAAAATACAAAAACAACAACAATACGTTGGAAACCAACGATCACCACAAGAACCAAAACAAACGAAAAGAAATGGCAAAAATTACAGTTTGAACTTTTGTTCGCATTTTTCGAGCAAGAAGGCGACGAGAGGGGCGTGGCAAGAGAGGGGAGAAAACTGAAAACTGCAGCGGAAAATGAAGTGTGAAGGAGGATGGAGGGAGGGAGGGAGATAGTGAACGAAAGAGAGAGACGGAGGGGGGACGTGATGAAGAGAGTGCAGAAAATGCAGCTGAAGAGAACGGGAGCGACGAAGGCGACGGAAGCGAACACGAGGAAATCGACCAGCGCGAGGCAACAACAGTTATTCGAGCTGAGCTCGTCTCAAGAGCCATGGCCACAAGAAGAACAACAACAACAACAATAACATAAGTCACAAAAACAAGAACAACATAACATACAACAACACTAGCGAGAACATAAAATTCACTCTCTTTGCCTCCGCTTGATAAGCTGTTGTTGTTGTTGTTGTTGCTGTCGTTCTTGTGGCTGGCTTGTTGTTGTTGTTGTTATTCTTCTGACTAGCTGATTTTGTTGTTGTTGCTCGTGCCGTTCTTTCGCTCGTTGCATTGAAATGAAAAATGTGTGTTAAGCCAATGACCGATAGAGGCGGCCGCGTCTGCAGAGAATTTTGCACAAAAGCAACGGCGAAAAAACCACAACAAGAATAACAACAACAGAAGCAACAACAAAAACATGCCATGCCGATGACGATGACGACGAAGACGCACGCATACAACAGTTAGCCAGGTTAACTGTGTTGCTCTTGCTGATGTTGTTTTGGCTCTTGCTGATATTTGTTATTGCTGTTTCTGTTTCTGTTGCTGCTGTTGGCGTTGCCCACGTCTGCCAATGTTTGCGTGGATGCAAAGCAGCCTCGAGTGATCGTAGAACAACAACAGTAATAACAAGAAGAACAATAACAAAAAACAACAACAGTAACATCAACAACAAAAACACCAACAACAACTTAAGCAAAAAGTGCGTTCCATATTGAAGGCTCGACTGACGTAGCTTTTCTTTTCTTTCCTCAACTCGTTTGTTTATGTTTTTAATTTTGTTTTTATATATTTTTTTATTATTTTTTTAAGTTTTGCTTTTAAACCTTTTAAAAATAATTTTGATTTTTATTTTAATTTTGTACCTTTTTTTTATTATTATTAATTTTTTTAATGCTTGCTATTTTTTGAATTGCTTTTTAAATTTGTTTAGATTTTTTAAATATTTTATCTTTAATTCGGTTATTATTTTAGATGTGTTTTATTTTCATTTTGTGTTAATATTAATTCGGTTTTAATTTTAAGTATGTTTTAATTTGAATTCTGTTTTAATTTTAATTATGTATTATTTTAATGCTGTTTTAATTTGTTTCTGTTTTAATTTTAATTCTGTTGTAATAATTTAAATCTGAACTGTTTTATTTTCGGTTTATTTTGTTTCATTTTTCTCATAATTTTCATTGCTCATCGAAAGGTTGGGATTTCTTGGAAAAATTTTGTTTACAAATTTTTTTCGGTCATTGATTTTGTTGTAATGGGTTTTGATGTTGGAGAAATGGCTGTTGTTTTTGTAGATGCTGCCATTCACTGTTGCTGCTGGGAACTCGTGGCTTATTGTTGTAATTTTGATTGCGGTTGATTCGACATAATTCCGAGGAATATCGCCTCGAAGGCCGTGGGTGGCGAAAACTCAAACTCAATGAGGTTACGACATTCGAAGATTAGACAGACATGTGGGCGTTCAATTTCAATTAGATTTCAATTGATTTGGTTAGACTTAGGGTTGAGTTCAATTTTGCGTTAGATTTAGGTAGCGTCAATGTGGCCATTAGATAGGCAGAGTTAAAACACTCTATGTTTTTATTTCAATTTCCATTACATCAGTTTTGGCGCCTTTCTGTTTCAGGTTCTTGGCCGAAGTCTTTTGTTTTCAGAACCACAGCTCGATTGATTTTCTTTTTTGCACATCGGCAAAGTCACCGGTGTCGACTGCGATCCGGACAGCGCTGCCAGCGTCGTGGGCTGCATCGTCGACTGCAACGCGACTTGCGAAACCCGCCGATCGCCTCTCGTTGGCCGTCGTCGAGCTCAACTTGCGAAGAGTTCATTGCTCCTAACCTAATTTTTCAATCAAACAATCAGCAACGACCAGAACAACAACAAGAACAACGACAACAACAAGAACAACGACAACAACAGAAGCAGCAGCAGCAGAAGCGATGACACCAACAACAATGGCAACAGCAACATTCACAGCCACCGGACGACGATGGAGAATGCTTCGAGGGGCGATCGGGGCCAGCGGTTGGTGAGGCCGAGAACAGCAGAGACAAATCTGTCTGTTTAGCCAGCAGTGGCAAAGACAACGGCAATGGCAGCAGCAACAAAACGCCAAGAAAACCAACAAAAACTTCACCAACAAAATCACAATAACAAAAAGAACCGATCGCAAAGTGGGCGACGACAGCACGAGTTGCGGATGGAGGTGGAAGCAGAGGGAGAAATTGCGAAAATCGGAGAGAGAGAGTGAGAAAGATAAAGAAAGCACTGAAACAGTGAAAGAAAGCACCGAAGGAGTGAAAGAAAGCACAGAAAAAAATCAACGATGGAGAGAATAAAATAACCAATGGAGAGAAAGAATTCATCGATGGACTGAGAGAGAGAGAGAGAGAGAGAGAAGAAAGCACCGATGGAGAAGTGAACGAGAATATGTTTGGCGTCGAATTGAAAAGCGAAAGAGTGCGGCGAAGCATAAAATATTAATTGTTGCCATCGAATCGAAGCAAACGTGCAGAAGTCAAAACGCTTGAAGCAAAATCAGAAGCAGGCGAAGGAGAAGAATTGCTGGATGGGATTTTCATTCGCGAGAAACATGAAATTATATCATCGTAATTAAATGATCATCAAATCGATTTGCATTCGATTAAAAACGCTCGATCGAACACTCGAAGACGAAGATTCAAAACGAAGACTTATAGATGAAGACTCAGGGATGAAGACCCAGAGACGAAGATTCGCAGACTCAGTTGATGCCACGGGCACATGTCAATGAACCGTGGCTCGAGAACGGCGACCAAGACCGAGACCGAGTCGTGGGCCAAATTTATGCGAAGACCTGTTCGGCAACAAGTCGCGATCGTTGCGGTGAATGTGAAGGAGTCGCGGAGTTATGCGACGAATGGGACGAGAATTCAAGCTAGCGATGGATGAAATATGAAAATTTATACAGCCAATATTCGATTTGCGACTTCATTTGATATCTTAATGGCCAATAAAGTTATTAACTTGCATGTCATTTGCATCGATTTCGGCTGGGATTTTCGTCACTGGGTGAATGAAGTGATTTGAGTGGATTGATGTGGGTCAAAATAATTGTCTAATAAATCATAAAAACGAGTCACGAATAATTGGAATTATTTGATATTTAATTATATGAGAAAAAAAACGATATTCTCGTAATCGATATTGGTGACAAATCCAAGGAGATTGTGGTTTTTGTTGTTGGTTTGATTCTTTTTTTCTCATTTTTCTTATTTCTCTTGCTCTCTTCGTTGACCGATAAGCGATTCCTAACGGTTTTCTAGCTTCACCACACGCTCGCTGTCGCCTGACGTTGTTCGTCCCACTGGAGCGAGTCTCGTGAGTTGCCAAAACAACAATAACAACAGCTAAGAGTAACAACAATAACAACAATCAATTGCAAAAATAACATCAAGTTGCGAATTCTCTTCGGGTCCCTCGTCTCTCTCTCTCTCTCTCTCTCTCGTTGATCGCAAAACACGAACTCCCGCCTGTCATTGGGCAGAAAATGAGATGAATTGATGGTGTTGTTATATTTGCTGTTGTTGTTTCTGGCTTGTTGAGATTGTTTGCTGTTTCTCTTCATATTGTTGTTGTTGTTATTGTTTTTTTTTTTGTTGTTGCAATGATTATACAGACGCGCCGAGCTTCAAGTTTGAACTGAGTTTTATTTGCGGTTTTCTTGAGCAATGCCAAGGCAACAACAGGAAAAAATCACCAGTAGTCACAACATCAGCATCAACGGCAACGACAACAAAAACAACAACATGAACGACGACGACGACGACGTCGACGACAACAACCACAATGGAAATTGTTGTTGCAAAAAAAGGTTACTCGCGGCTATTGAACTAGTTACCTAGTGCCGAGCGAACGAACGTGCGAGTGAGTGAGAAAGAGGGAGTGAGTGAGTGAGACAGCGGCGACGACGACGACGACGATGCCGTTCGTCGATACAGCGACAACAACAACAACATTGGCAATGACGATGACAACAACAGCAACAACGTACGACGTGAATGTGGACAACGAAGAGACGAAGGCGATGAAAGAGATGAAGGCGGAGATGGTGAATAAGTGAGAGAGAGAGAAGGAGATGTCAATTAATAGAGAGAACGAGAGGGAGGAAAGCAACAACAACAATATTGAACTACACAACAATAACAACAATGTAACCAACAGCAGCCGCATCTGTTGGCCGAAAACGACCTCTTGCGACGCAATCGAGAATCGCTTTTTCGCATCAATCATTGGAAATCGATGAAGATAAAAATTGTTGTCGTTGTTATTGTTGCTGCTGTAATTGCTGTCGTTGTTGTTATTGTCTCTGCTGTTGTTGTTGTTTTGTTTCTGCTGTTATTATCGGTCATATGAGAAAATGGCGAAAATCTCAAAGGAACCATAATTCATGAGATTTTTGATATTTGCGAAGTTTTGATCGCTTCATAATCGAGAGGTGGATCTTGCGATGAGAAGGAGGAGGATCGAGGCTGCCGAATGTAGGTGAATGAGGGGGGCCAAAGACAAACAGACATGTGAATGATGGCAATAACAATAACTGAGATAACAATAATTGAGCCAACAACAATTGCCAAGCCAACAACAACTGAGACAACAACCATTGAGACAAACACAAGCCGAACTACAATTTCAAGCATAATTACCACGCACACCAGCCGCCCGAACACTTGCGCCGACCAACGGACGCAACGCATCGCCGTGGGCCAAAAAAACATGGCCAAAATAACTTTCCAATGCCTGGCCATATTCGGCTCACGGCCAGAGGGGAGTTGACCGATTGACAGCTAAGAACAAAATCAATTGTTCTGCGTACAACAACGATCATAATGCCAAAAAGACACCACATCATCATGATGAGCAACGACAGCCAAAGTAGCAGCAGCAGGTTCGCAACTTAAGTCTTTCGTTTCTCGGCGTCAATCGAAGCCAAGGAGAGGGGGAGGAAGGAGTCGGAAGTCATTGGGACTTCGGGTGGTACTTGAAATTTCTATTTGCCGAACTCTTTAAGCCGAGCTCATTACAATTAGATGATTGAATAGCGCCATTGTCGACATTGTTGTTGCTACAATGGCCACATTGTTGTTGTACCTTTTGTTGCTCCTGCTGTTGAGCCGTGGATGATGCTCGAGTCGATGCTGCCCATTGTTCGAGACGGCTACTGTCGTTGACGTCGTCGCTGTTATTGCCGCCGTTGTTCCATCGATTGTTGGCCTTCTTTGCCAATTGTTGGCACTTTGTCGCCAGCCCCTCCGAGCCCGCCCTCCGGACGCTAATTTCGCGGCTGTTCGATGAACTCTCAAGTGCCGAAGTCGTCACTTGGATTCTATGACACAGAAATAATTCTTATTTAAAAGAGAAATTTATGCTTCTTGTGCGGTTTCACGTTTTGTATTTTTGTCTTTTTGATGTTTTGTCTTTTGGACGTTTGGTCTTTTTAACCATCAGTCTGTTGATGTGATGTTTGTGACTTTGCGGTTTTAACGAAATTTTCAGAAATTGACAGAATTTCAATTGAAATGAGCTCGGTCGACAATTGGAAATGGCTGATCGGTGGAAAATCCAATCGATTTCTCAATTTCACATGGAACGAAACGAAGGACTTAAGCACAAAACTTAATTCTCTTTCTCTGAGAAATTATTCCTAGTACTAGGAACGTCTGACCAAGTCGAGAACTTCGTCGCCAAGCTTCCCATGACACTCCCGATCGACCTCTGACGGTGACGAAACCAGGTCAGAAATTCAATATCATTTCATTTGCACATTTCCACAAGACCAAGCACCAAGAATAATCACAATAGGAACAATGGGCAGCAACGATGACGTTGGAAGCAACGACAACAACGATTGAAATAAAAACAACGATAGAAAAAAAACAACATCGTTAGAAACAAAAACAACAACGATTGAATAAATAAAAACAACAACGCTAGAGACAATAACAAGAACTGTGAAAGCGTCGGACAATTCACATATGTATGATTAGAACCCGAGCAGAGGAGCGGACGAAATTCACATGCAGCTCACATTAAGCGCAATTTCCGAGATCGAGTCCCAGCGATAGGGGGCCAGCGTTAACATCATCATCATCATCGAGAACATCATGATGAACATCGTGAATATCATCAGCATTCTGAATATCGTTTGGAGGCTGGTCGGGGTCGTGGTCGACGTCGTCGTTGCCGTTGCTGCAACGGTGCAGCCGCCGTTGTCGACAGATGTTGGTCACTCTGCCTTCGAATGGCACAGTTCTTGGCTTCGTTCCTCATCTTCGTGGGTTTCGCATGCTTTGGTTTTGCATTTTCACAATTGTTTGTACTTTTTATTCAATTTCTGTTCATTTTGCATTACTTCAATTTTTTAAATTCGTTACTTACTTACTTACTAAATACCTTTATTTTTTTAAAGTTTTTAGCTGTTTTTCATATATTTTTTCATTACTTTATTTTTAAAATATCTTTCCATTTTGCATTCACTCATATTTTATATTTATTTCGTTTCTTTGTCTTTCTTCTTTCTTTTCTTTCTTCCCTTTTTTCATCTCTTCCCCTTTTTCATATTTTCCCCTTTTTTATCTCATATCTTTTTTCATTTCTTATCTTTTTTTGCATTTCTTCCCACTTTTCCACATCTCTTCGACCCTTCCCTCACCTCCGCCCCCATCGAGCAGCGTCGACGATGTTCTGGAGGCAAGGTACTAATTGAAATTCTGCACGAGTTCGGTCTGCATCCCGCACGAAGCCGCCGTGCGAAGTTCGGGCAGCATTTGGAGCATCTGACGATGGTCGACGACCGGAGGGGTCGTGGTCCGAGGGGGAGGGTGACGTCCTCGGTTATTATTTGCCCGATAATTGGTCGTCGACCCACTAAACCCGGTGCGATCCGTGAAAGGATCGCTTGTGTGGAGCGGAGTTCACGAAGACAACCGAGAAAAGAAGACGCACGATCATCGACCAATAACAGATGATCATCGATCGAAAGCCGACAACAGACGATCGTCGACCGATGACCAAATGATGCTAAATTGGGCGACTCCTCCGGAATACCTCAGAAACCCTCATCTCGAAAACTTTCAAAACTTTCCATTCTCCCTCCCTCTGAGATTATCGAAATTCCTCGAGCACTACCGAAAATAACCAAAGCTCGCTTCGTCTCGAGACGTCGCCTAAGCGCGGTTAACCTTGAACCGACGACGTCGTGGAAGACCTCAAAATAAGGAGATGATCTAAGAGCAACCATTACAACAACAACCACGACAAGAAGAAGATAACAACATGACAACAAAAACAAGAAGAAAATAAAACAAAAATAACAACAACTCAGCGACTAGAACCAAGCAACCAGCAACCATAATCGAAGAACAAACCCAAAAATGGTTAAATGTAGAAAAACCAAAAGAATCGACGAAAAAAATCAACGAAAATTAATTGCTTTTGGAGCGACCACAAGAGCAGGATTAAAACGCCTAAACCCAAGGTAGGGGGAGGTAGTGGAAAAAGTGAAAAAATAAGAAGAAACGAGCGAGGTGGAGCAAGAGCGAGAGAAAGAGAGAGAATAATAAAGTTCATTAGACTCTGGGCCATTAGAAGCACATCAATAACTATCATTTTCTATGCTCGTGTTCTCCACCAACACCAGCACAACAACAACAACAACAATACACAACAATCATAATCTCGAAGAAAAGAAGAACCATTCAAAGAACACAAACAACTCAAACAACAACAACACAAACAACAACTTAAACAACAAGAACCTCAACAATGACGAGAAATGGTCAGAACCAAAAATAGTATAGCATGAAAAATGATGCCCTAAACGCATAGAATCATTAGAGCAACAAAAATAATATTTACAACAACTACCAACAACAATCATGGTAAGATGAAGTGAGACGAAGTTCAAGAAGAACCTGGAAGAGAAGGAGAAGGAGGAAGAGGAGAAGGAAGCAATGGTGATGATGATGACAGCAAAAACTTTCAATCATCCGGGGTCAATAAAATTTCTCGCATTTGGAAAGAACGCAACAAAAAGAATATGATAATAATAACAACAACATCCGCAATGACAACAACCACAACTTCTTTTAGAACTACTTCTTAAGACGCAGAATCGACATCCATCGGGAGTCTACGGCCTGGTGCGAAGGGAAGTCGAGTCGAGTCGAGTCGAGGCAACGAACTTCTTAATTTCGGTTTTTGTGAACAACGAAATAACTTCAGCAGCAAAAATAATAAAATACAACGAGAACTTCTACAAGAACAACAAGATCAACTGGGGGGAGAATAGAAACCAAAATTGTCAAAAAAATAAAATTAATAATTAAATAATAAAAATAAATTATCCAAAATCAGTACAAATATTCTTATAATTAATAATAAAATATAAAAAATGAAATAAAAACAAAAATGCTCAACCAAAATTCTCAAATAATACAAAATAAATTAAAAATTTTTAAAATTTAAATAAAACCATCAAAAAATAAAATAAATAAAATAAATAAAATTAATCCGAAAAATAATTCAAAAATTGCATAAAATAAAACCAAAAACCTCAAAAAATTAAAACTAAAACAAAATCTCATCTAATAAAACGAAAAATTCTAAACATGGCCAAAACTATTAAGAGCTTCTGGGGAGCCGAACAAGAAGAAGCAGGTAGAGTTGGAGGAGGAGAAGCACGATGAAAAAAAGTAAAAACGTTCTAACGATGGGTATGACTGAGGGGCATGAATATTAAGAAAACCAACAACAACAAAAATAACAACAAATTTTACATCCACATCGACAGTAATAACGAAGAATTGTCAGCAACATCGAAGAAGCGAAGATGGGCTGAGGAAGCAACAGAAGGGAAGAAGAGTTCTAGGAACAATAATGATTAGAACAACTACAGAGACAACAATAAAATGAACAAAAACAACATCGACACAGACACCAATACAAACATCAACACCAACACAAACAACATTAACAAAAATAGTGAAGCTCAACTCATTTAAACGCGCCAACAATTGACGAACAATAATTGCGCTCGGCTACAATTTGAAGTCAACAATGGAACCAAAAACAACAAAACTAACAACAACAAAACAACAAGAATATCTACAAAAATAACAATAACACCAACCTGAACAACAACAACACTAAGAACAACCAACAACCGAAAAGGTTCTAAAGTTAAAAAATTCATTTTTCTTTTCATGAACCCCTCCCCGACCCCTGTTCGACCCGAGAAGAGCGGTGGAGCGGCCCATGGTGGGGCCAAAACGACGACTCCAACTGGTGGCCATTGAACTACGCAATGAAAACGAACTTACAAACAAAATCATGAGGGAAGAAAGAAGAAGTGGAGGAAGAAGAACAATAATGCCTACGAGCGAAGCTACAAGTTAAACAAATAAAAGCAGAAGCAATAACAATAACATAAACAACAATAAAAACAACAACAATAATGAAAATAACAACAACAACAACAAATGAGCCACAATAACTTCGCGCCATCCGCAACACAAAGAGAAGTTCTTTCGGGCCCAAAAAACCAAGAAGTCAACGAACTTGGCCGAATAAAAGCGTCTTAAAGACATTAAATAAAAATGAAATGTTTTTTTCACTTCCACCTTCCATTCGTCTTCAACGTCTCTAGCCCTCTTTCCCTCTCTTACTCTCTATCTTTCTCCTTCGCTCTTCTTCTTTCGTCTCTCGCTCTTCACCATTAGTCGATGGTTCGGAGAAAATAAGAGTTTAAAACGAGTGTGGGGAGTGAGGGGTGGAGAGAGAGAAAGAGAGAGAGAGAAAGGAGAAGGCAATAGAGGAGAGAGGGGGTGAGAAGAAAAGGAAGATGTGGGCGATGGGGGGCGTGGCGGGGAAGTGTTAATTTGTTAATTTGTCCGATGAGTAATTTTTCCGAAATTTTTGCAAAATTTTGCCTTCGTGCAAAATGTGTTAAATAATTATTTGTGTGGATAACATTGTTGTTGTTGATGTTGTTGCACGCACACGCTATACCAAAAAATATCCCTTGTTCTTCGATTTATTTTTGGGGAAAAACCTTCGACGTGTTTACAACTTTTACTTTGTCGTTGTCGTGTCAGATAAAAGAAGAAGCTGAGCAAAGGAGAGAGGATTTCATTATTATATTAAGAACATTTTAAAAATAGAAATATTTATATAAAGATTTTACGAGACTGAATTATTTCAACAAAGATTTTACAAGATCAAAATTTTGCAACGAATATTTTACAAGCTCGAAATTGTTTCTCTTCTTTGTTTGCCGTTTGTTTCAGGTTTGTTTCGGAAGTCTTTTGTTTCGCCTCGCAATAAAACACGAAGTGGGAGCGCCCTTAAGTTCTCAAATTTAAATAATCCGACAGTTATTTGCCATTTTCAATAAATATTCAATGGAACTAGTGAATTCTAATGTTAATTACATTCAAGTCATTATTTTAAGTGGTACTAAATATAGAGAGATTTTTTGAATCCCTAAGGAAACCGAGTCGATTTGATTTTCACTTAGATTTTAGCTCAGAGACTTCGGTGGAAGCAGGTTTGTGTCTTAAGTTTACTGTTTAAAATTTTTGGGACATCATATCAAGAATAACTGTGCCTATACTTCTTCTCTCTCTCTCTCTCTTTTCCAACGAGATCACCCGAAGCTTTCGTCGTCTCCGATTTCGATCCTTCGAAAATTTCCGAGCGTTCTCCACTCACCAGACTTATATAATTAATTTCTGGCTAATCACGGATTGCGGAGTGATGTGAGTGAAACTCAAAACTCACTCTATGACGGCGAGGAAGCGCAGAAGATGATCATCGCCAACACCTTTCTCTCGATAGCTTCGCAATGGGTTGGATCTGATATGATCGGTTGGGATCACTTGGTCGTCATCTAGGCGGAGGTGGGAGCGTTTGCGAGGGAGAGAGTGACAAAAGCAACAACAATGGCAGTATTAGAAACAAAAACAATGACAACAATAACAAAAACAATGCCAATAACACCCAACATCAATTACAATAACACACAATAACAATTACAAGAGAAATAAATCAACAACAGGAGGATCGTCGTCGATCAAGCGACTCATGCGAAGCGAAGCTCGTTTGCTCGGTTCCTGTCTGTCTGTCTGTCTCTTGTTAGTCGATACATTTGTCTGTCTGTCTCTCTCTCTCTCCGTCCGTCCATTTGTCTATCTGTTTGCTCGCAGAGATGAGCTGCAGGTAGGTGAGCGAATTGAACTGAGCGCAAATCATGACTATTCTAGGCTTTGCAATAACAACATTTGCAACAATAGTCACAACAACAATAACAACAACATCTCACGATCACTGTCAAGATCAGCAGCGAAGCGATGGCCAATCAAAAAATTCTGCTTCTGCTGTTGTGGTGAGCAGAACGATGACGTCGACTGCGACGTCGACATCGACATCGACGTTGGCGACATTCGTGAGAACAATTTTACGCTCTCGCGCTCAGCTGCGAAAGGAGGAATCGGTTAGAACTCGGAGTGGTTGTTGTTGTTGGGACTCCTTGTTGGTCGACGAGGGAGAGGCGGAGAGTGGAGAGTATCGGGAGGGAGTGGAGGGTAGTTGGAAGAAGTGGAGAGTAGCGGGAACAATTGATGAGTGGTGAGGAACGAAGAGAAGTGAAGAGGAGCGAACAAGTGAGAGGCGTGCGAGCAACTATCTGTCTGAAAGCGGACAGACGGACAGACGGACGGCGGCGGCAGAGAAAACGTTCTAACGTCGGCCGGAGCGAAGAGAGCGAGAGGCTCTGTCGATGTGTGTGTGTGTGAGTGTTGCGGTGAGATGAGCTGGTGTGCGTGTTAAGCCGCCACGGTCCACACGAACGCCGACAACGACAACAAAAACGCCAACTGTTGCCGCGGCGCTCAGAAGAATTCTTGAGCTCTCTCTGGCTCTGTTGATCGCTCTCTCTTGTTCTCTTGTTCTCTATCTTTCTCTCTCTCTCTCTGTCGCTCCCTCTCCGTCTGCGGTGAAGAGACAACGGCGAGCATCTGCCAGGAAGAAGAGACAGCAGCAGCAGCAGCTACCTGTGGACTATCGAAGCATTTCTCCAGAGCGGCCAGAACACCTGAGTCTGAGCATGTGTGTTGATGGGCCTACGGGCTGCGTGTGTGTGTGTGTGTGTGCGAGTGAGTGAGAATACACATTCTGGGTGTGTCTGTGTGCGTGCTGTAGCGCTCGAGAAGTCGGACTTGGCAGTGAAGTCGGACTCATCCGTGAATCAGTTTTCCGTAAGCAACAACACGATCTAGACACGGAATCGCAAGAGCAAAAGAACTCTTAGTAAGCAACAGACCACGGCTAGAACCAAATCGTATCGAGAACATAAAAAGATATTCTATTGCCAAGTGGATAACCGAGAAGAAGACAAGACATCGAGCTGAAATAGACAAAGTCGAGTCGAGTTGCCGAGAAACAGAACATGAAGTGTAGAAGAACAGTTTGATCTGAACTCAGAGCTTAGGCGCGTGTGTCGTGCGCGAAAGGAAACCCCGTCGAACCTAAAAGACTGCATTTAAATTAGTAGTAAATCTTTGCGTTTAAGCCCCAGTTAAGTCTAGCGAATAAGCGAGAAGAAGAGTGTGAATAAACCGAGTGTGAATTTCGAGTGCATGAGTCAAATGATCAAGATCTACTAAATCTGTAACAAAACCAATCAAATTATATTGAAATAAAATCAATCAAATTAAAATAAAATAAATAATTGAAATTAATAAATAAATCGTATGAAAATCGAATCCTTATTGTATTCGAATAATCGCAAGAACTGTTCAAACGATTGAATAGAAACGGAGTGGAACGAGTTGCAATCAGTCGAGTCAAGGATTACCGCCCTCTCAAAGGATTACAAAACACCCTTCGTCCCACCAGAACCCGCAACAACCACAAGTCACCATGTTTGGATTAGCCGCCCGCGCCTCCGCCAATGGATTACAATAATAGAAAACTTCTGGAACAACAGCACCAAGGTAAGCGAAGCAAACATTTCCCCAAACCCAAGGTTGAAGCGCAATTTCTGGGAACCCGTCCCACGGCGAGCGCGCTCGCTCACAAAAGCTTCCCACCACCACCACCAAAAGCACCACCTTTCGCTCGTGGCGAACACATCTTCACAAGTCTGGCATTTGAATACGAACCCCGTGGATGGTTGGCGCGAGGGTGGCCGGAGGGTGCAAAAGCTCGATCACAGCGGGTGAGCTCGAGCTCGTTGTAATTTACACTCGTCGCCTCAGCAGCTGACGACGACATTTGGTCGTCTTTCGCCAGCGTTTGAGACGAGCGTCAGCGTTTGAGACGAGACAAAAGACTTAAGCGACGAACACGAACACCGCGCTGGACGGTGGTGACCAGTGGGCTGTGGGCGGTGGGGCGTCATCGGAACTGGAATAAATCATCGTGCGACTCGAGCCGCAGCTGCTCGATTGACGGATGCCAGCCTGAATGCCATCATCGCTGGCATCTCGTGCAATAATAAAAAGTAACAATTGCTGAGGAGTCAACGACGACAATGAGACGGAGGTTGATCGCGCCTTATGTACATCAACGCGGTGTCGAGTTCCGACTGTTGCGCAATCGGTGCTCGTTGGCAACTTAACTCATGTCATCTCCAGTTGATTTCTCGGTTTTCCACAAGAGTCCACTCGAGTCGAACCCGGGAATTTCGAAAGCTTGTCTTTGTCTTTGAAATCCCCAATTTCTATTCTATTTGAAATTCACCATTTCTTGATCTTTCTTTTTTTCGGAAGCTTAGTCAATCGATCGATCGTGTAATTGACTATTTTTATAATCATTCTAACATCGATTGGCGATTCTCGCATAAATGTCTTCATTATAAACGATCGATGGATTTCTTCAGCTATCGCCCATGAGACAATAGAACAATCCAATAGAATATCCCAATAGAATTACGAAAAACACTGAACTCATCTTTCTCGATCCACGCCGCCCCGCCTCACATCGATGGGAATAATTGCTAAGCTGCTGGGGAGATGATTTATTATCTGCTGGCGTTATTTAAATTCTCCTCTAAGCGACTATGCGGTAACAGTGGCAACAACAATCACAATAACAACAATGCGAACAAACAGCAATAATTCAACCGACACCACCACAAACTAATAACAACAATAACTGACTACAACAACGAATCGACTGCTTTCCAAAATAAGACGAAACAATCATCGGTCAGCGCGAAAAAAAGCTCAAGCGCTCGAACGTAATGTATTCACACGCCATGTGGGGTGTGGGGCTGAGCTGAGCTGTGGAGTTTGGAAGGGGTGTCAAACAGGTTTTCGCCGGTCGGCAAAAAACGCTAGAAATACCATTGAAGAACCTTGACTTTGACTTTAATTGACTCCTGGTCGAGTCGCTGCAGCTCGCCGTTCGGACGTTCGATCGATCGATCGTTCGCTCGCTCGAATATAAACAAAGTTTTACTCATTGATTGAGAGAGTTCGACTTGTTTTGAACGACGACGACGACGACAACACGATGCTAACAAGGCAAACGAAAATGTGAACAACGACTACTACAAAAACAACAACTACTATAACGACAACAACAAAATCAACAACGACTCCTACAAAAAAACAACGATAAAATCATCGAGAATCACGACAATAATCATCATAAAAATAACAACAACAATCGTCGCTTTAACGACTTTCTCACAATTGCTTTTTAATTGAATCGAGTGCAGTCGCGAATCGATTCTCACTTCGGTTTCATTATCAAGGTTACATTATGTAAATCTGGCATCACCAATCGATTCAATTCAAACGCTTGCTGAGCCTCCAGCATCGTTCACAAGGGGTTTGAGGGGGAGTTTGAACAGAAGCATTCGCGAGGTCCGTTTGTGAATACGAAATTAGCTGGATTTTGTTGACAATTCGTAGACGAAATAAAGAGTTCAGTGACTTCGGATGATGGGGGGTTGGGGTTGTTTTGAAATGGATCCCCCACTAGGGGCTCATTAGCATCTGCGCAGTGCTTTCCGGGTGATGGAATCAGAAGCTGAGGGGATGATGAAACAATGAGCTTTGTACTGAAGCTCATCACTTGTTCAGCTAAGTTTTGTTATAGTGATGCTTGAGTGAGATGTGATTGAGATGAATGAGTGGAAATGACTGCGATTACATGATCTCAAGGTTAATTTCGAAAATTCGATCAGACCGAGAGGAGTCGGCATTGTTGTTCTTCTTCTTCACCGACGACGACGAAAGCAATCTGAACGCCTATTAACATTTCTCTCTCTCTAACAATTATTTCAATTAAACTCGGCTTCTTCTCCTTTGTTCTGACGGCGGGTTTTAATAGCTTCTTCTACGACGACACGAACAGCTTCAAATAAAAACTTGATCCTCACAAACACATATAGAAACTCACATAGACTGACACAGACACAAACACAGACACATTCACTGAGACAGATAGTCAGAAGCAGTCGTAGTCATGGATTCAAATAACATTCTAAATTTAGCTGCTGTTCAACTCACACAAACACACACACACTCTCACACATTGGGGCATCTCCATGGGGCCGGTTGTGTGGAGAGAAAAAGCCTTGAAATGAAAATGAAAATAATCGCCGATCCTGACGCTCGGCCCGTCAGCGCTTTCCTTCGCACCGACAGACAGGCAGACAGACAATGGATTGCGATTTCCTCTCTATTAAATTTTCTATTTCATGCACCGAGACCATAAAACGCTGGACATGGCCATAAAGCCGGCCATTAAAACAGAGCGGAGTCAGCGACGAAGCGGACGACGCAAGGAGCGCTGTCGCCTTTTTTTTTTTGTATCGTCGTTGTCGTAGTCGATGTCGATGTCCGGCGATGAGTTGTTGCCAAGCCAAAGTTCTGGAGGAGAGGTTCATTGTCTGGGCTTGGACTTCCTCTCGGCATTGCCGGTATTATTAGAAGAACTCGCGAAATTCGAAATCGAGTTCAAAGATTTGAAAGGAATTTAAAGCAATTCCATGCCATCAAAAAGAAATTCAAACAATCAGAATATAATTCAAACAATCAAATTGAAAATAATGTAAAACGGGTTTAAATAAAATCGATTTAAAAATTAATTTCTATCACTCAAGAGGGCTTTCAAATAATTAGAATTTATTTAAAACATTGAAAAGGATTAGACTAAAATTCAGAATAGTTTTATTTACCTTTTATTTGATCTTATCTTTTATGTTTAAATTTTTCCTCTAACATCCCATACATCACCCATATTGTGCGAGGCATCAAAACGAAAGACTCCGGCGACAAACCTGCTCCTCCCTGACATCGAAACGATGCGAATCGTATCGGATCGGGACGGATCGCAGCAATTTATTAAATGTAAATTGCACATTTTAGCCGCCATGCGATGATGCCGTCGTTGAACGCGCCGACGCGCCAGGCGATCATCGCGATCCAACGAAAACAAAAGCGTCGTCACAGCCAAAGCAACAAGAATGGTTCTGGTGTTGTTGCTGATGGGTCGTTGTTGTTGGAGGTCTTTGTTTTTGCTGTTGTTGTCTTTATTTTTGTTGCAACGCCATCCAGCCGCATCCTTGCCCAATGCTAACCACAATGTGCTCGCAATGCGAACGCCCTTCTGCGTTCGTTCATTCACTTTTCGACCCGAGTGCATTTACCTTGCGACAAGTTCTCGTCGGGCCCCTCACTAGCCCCCTCTCGCTCGCACTCACACACATTCTATCTCTCTCTCTCGCCGTCTCTTTCCTTGAGTCTGTGGCATGCCTGCTGCTGCGGCCTTCCACTTGGTACAGTGTTTTCCAAGTTTTCATTTTCGTTTGAAGTCCTCTGCCTCTGCTGCTTACTCATCCCAACACATGAAGATGAAGAAGAGCTCAGGACCATCTCGGAATCAAAACAAAAACAACTGCCCAAGAAGAAGAAGAAGAAGGCGAAGTAGAGGAGGAGAAGAACGAGCCGAAGTCCATGGAGTTCGGAGTCCGAGCTTCCGGTTGCTGCTCTTTGCGCGCCAATGGCCGCGAGGGATGCGCGGGACTCTTGGAATCGACTGCGGATCGGGTTTGGTTGCACATGTGCAGCGTTGGTCGGAGGGCCGGACAGTAACAACAATAATAAAAACAACAATAATAAAAACAACAATAAAGACAACAACAAACAGTCCAACAACATCAACGACGAACTCCCAGCAAAGTACGCGAGTTTCCTCGGCCTCGGGCAGACGAGACGAGGCCTCCACAAGGCTGGAAAATGAAACCAGTTCACTTGCGCTCTGCCCGGCCATGGTTCGCTCACCGCGAGCCGAGCCGAGTCGAGCCTGAGCTGAGCTGAGCCGAGTCATCTGCAATAGAATCGTATCAGTGAGGCGAGAACGTTGGCGGAGAGCCCGAGACGAAGAGAGCGGAGTGGGACGGGGAGGAGAGGGGAGGGGCGGTAACCACTTGCCGTGAAAAGGGCGTTCAACTGCGCAGGCCGGTCGACGGCTTCAACAACGACTTCGACTCTGACTCCGATTCCAACTTCAGCTTCGGCTCGGCTTCGACTTCGGCGTGGCTGCCATTGTCGTGGTCTTCGTAAGCGTCGTCGTCGCCGTCGTAGTCATCGCTGGAGCTGGCGGGCATGACTCGGATCTTCCACTATTAGAGCATTTCTAAGGCAAGGCAAAGAAGAAATAAAATTCACTCTTACTCTTCGATGCCGCCGCGGTCAACGGCCGAGAAACACAGACAGACAGACAAACTGAGACTCAAGACGGACAACACAGACCTTTTTCCGTCTGCTGTTTTGTTTTCGAACCCTTTTCTGGACTGGACATCAATGCGTGAGCGATGCCTGTGTGTGAGTGCACGAGTTGGTGTTTCATTTGACGGCTGTCGAGGTGCTCGTCAAGCCAAGAAAATGACGACGACGACGACGACAATGGCGACGATGATGACTACGTTGTTGATGATGATTTTGATGATGGAGTCTCTGACCTCAGCGGACGTGAAGCTCGAAATAATTTCGTAATTAATAAATTGTCGAAAGCGGAGGGAGAGAGAGGGGGGAGTCAAATTGACGAGGAATGGGGGAGAGATCATGTTGCCAGGTGGCATCGACGATGATGGCCTTCGAAGAACTTTTTTTTTTGGTGAACTTCGAGGATGGCGCAAGCGGATCTTGCGTAAGAGTCCGCAGACATCGAAGGCCTCGGAGGCACAGACAAAAAACTTCATTCGCATAAAACAGCAATTAGCGAAGACTTTGGCACAGGGATCGCGATGATTGGTGGGCCGATCATTACTCAAGAACCCACAGAAAGACCGACCGACAGACAGACAGACAAACAGATAGATGGATGGATGGACAGATGGTTGGGGAGATTAACGCCTGAAATCATCGTGAAAGAAGTCCGAAGATTTGCGCAAGAATTGATTGAAGATCGTTGGGCAAAAAGTTGTTTACTTCAAATACTTTCAATAATATGGAGTGAGAGAACAAAAAAATTAGGAATTGTGGAAAAAACCCTCTTCTTCTTCTTGGCGTGTGGAGGTGCTGCAATCGAAAGACTTAAGAAGCGAACTCGTTGACTATGAGGCGAACGAAACGAAAGACTTCGGCAACGAACTCGTCATCCATTTCCTCCGGCCAGACGAATAATGAAAACATGCTTCTCCTTCTCTTCTTCTAATTATCATGTCAGTGTCGTGTCGAGCCGGGCCCCACCTCCTCCTCCGCCTCCCCGCAGACATTGGATAATTTATTGGAGCTTCATTCGAGACGAGACGAGAAGCGTCGCGACGCAAACACGGAAAACTCCCAAAATTTACCGCTACAATTTGATTTTCCTCTTTGTCTGTGTAATGCGACACGCACACAAACAAACACCCGCCAGCCAACAGTTCAACAGAGATAGAGACGATGACGAAGAAGTGGAAGACGAAGAGCCGACAACATTCGAAGACGCCCCGCACTTGACACGGAGCCGGTCAACGACCTCTCGCTGTCGATCGATCGTTCGCTCGCTCGTTCAGTGGCACTCGTTGTTGTTTTTGTTGTTTCCACTTTTACCTCTGCCCTTCGTCCTCTCCATCTTCAGTCAATCTCCTCTCCATTACCCCTCCATCTCTTAGCCGACTTCTCTTTGTAGGGCGTCCTTCGATGGCCGTGAATTCGAATGTCTTCAATTCAAACTCCATATCAGACCTCGATCTGATTGGCATCCGATTTCAATGTGTTTTGTGTCCTCTCTTTTTGTTCATCCTCCATTCGATCCTCACCCTCTGTGTGACGTGTGAAACCTGACGAGACCATTTAGAGGACCCTGTGTCGTCATCGACTCGAGTCCCTCGCGCGTCCCGACGATCGTTCGTGGTGGTGTGTTTGAGTTCCTCGTGTTTGCATAACGCGACTCTGTGCACAGGAGACACTTGTCGTTGGCTGAAGGAATAGACGGGCTCGATAACGGAATGTTCGAAGGGGACCAAGCGTTTTCTGAATGAGGGTTTTTAAATCTAGGAATTAATTAATGAAGCATTCCTTATTCAAGTTAAATAATATTTGAATATTCGTTTGAAAATGAGCACAATTACTATTTGACCATTTAGGAAATAATTTTTCATAATTTGAAAAATTTTTATATTTCATTTCAAACTTAAATTATAATATAGTAATTTATTTTAATTTAAAATTTGTTTATTACTGAAAATTCAAAAAATATTTTAAAAATATTAAAAATCCTCATAAAATGTATTTCCGAGAAATGATCACATTCATCCGACCGAACTGAACTTCCGCTAAATTTCTCACGCAACAATAACAACAATAACCACAAGAGTGTGTTCGACAAAAACAAGCAAATAAAAGAAATCAATTAAAAACCAACAAACGTCGAAACGCATCCAACGGCGGCAACGCATTGAAGTCGACCTCCTCCGTTGACGACTTTGGTCGCACTTGTCCACTTGCGAACCGCCCTCCCCGCCGTCTCACCTGCCCCCGGTCGAAGTCAGGGCCCAGAAGACCAGGCCGACCTCAGCGGCTGTAAAGAGAAAAACCAAAGCAAAGAACGTCGACGATGACGACGAGTACGACGACCACGATGACGATGTCGAGGAAGAACCCAAAGAAGTGTAAGAGGAAAACGAGATGGTGGAGAAGGTGAAGAAGTAGAAGAAGAGGGAGAGAGGGACAGAAAAGCAAAACAAGTTCGTCAGTTCAATGACCGACCTACTCAAGCGCCGTGAGAGCCCGAAGAGCACGACCAAAGAGAACGAACGAAGAGAAACGCGTCGACAGAGAGTCAAAGGAACAGAAAGAGCGGGTCCACGAGTGGGAGAGAGATGAAGAGAGATAGTAGAAGAGAGAGAGAGCAGAAGAGAGCGAGAGCAACCTCTGTAGCCGTGGCACGGAAGCGAGTGCGAGGCGGCTGAATGTCATGGGCATCGTTGTAGCCGTGGACTCTTTGTGCAGTGACTGTGACTTTGTGCGAAATCGTCGATGAGGCCAAGAGAGCGAACAAACATAGAGCGAAAAGGCCCAAACTGACAGACAGAGAGAGAAAGAGAGAGAGCGCGAGTGCGAGTGCGAGCTTTGCGCTCATGGCCTAAATAAAGTTCAATGTTGCGGCCGCGGATCCGCTGAGTTTTCTAGAATGACGTCGAGCGTTGTTCGAAGGCGAGAAAATTGATCTCGCACTGAGGAAATCGGGAGCTGATTTGAGGAAAATCTAGAGAAATTTGAAGATTTATAAAATTTTGAATTATAATTTTTGGATATAATGGAATTGAAAGGGGAAAAAATATCGAATTGAAAATGGGGAATATATAAAAAATAAAAGAAACAATATTGGATTGAAAATTTCGAAAAGTTTGTTCTAGAAAAATACGAAAATATAAAATTCAAAATGTAAAAATATCAAAAAAGGAGAAAAAAAGAATGAAATGAAAATTTATTATTGAAAATATCGGATTCAAAATAGAGGAAAATTTAAGTTTATTTTTTTGAAGTTCGACCCAAGAGAGGAAAATGTTTGTTGCACTACGTCGAGCCCTCACAATTGTCATCGCTGAATCGCTCTCTGAACCTGCTGCGCATGCGTAATGAGCTCCCTCGTTCGGGCTGCGTTGTCTTCATGGCCTCCGTGGTCTCCATTACATTCATGTTCTCCATGGTATCCATTATCCATTTCCCTCACCGTCTTCTGGACCCTCGTCGACTTGTCGGCATGTCCGCCTAACGGTTCGTGCGATAAACAGCCGCATACTTTGTTGCACGCAGACGCACCCGAGCCCCACGTCGACCCCTGCTCCTTCTGAGTGCAGTCGGCGGGGCCCAGGCGGATGCGCCAAGAACTGCAGCGCGCTGCAACGAGTCGAGAGGTGGGGATCCGTCGGTCATTATTATGTGTCGTCAGTCGTCGGCGGTCGCGATCGCCGTTCACGGTTGTTGACATCTAATTGTGTCACACACGCTGATGTCATGGAGTCAAGGAAGAAGGGTTCTGGAAGCGTCGAGCGGACGACGTGATCGTGGTCGATCACTCAATCACCTCAGGTCCGAGCCGATGGATTCCTGCGCGAAGACATCTGTTACATAGTCAGGCGATTTGTATAAGTAATTTCATCGAAGTTATTTTCAATGTGAATATGATAAATAATTTTCTATATATTTTTATCCATTTCCCAAAAATTTTAAATTTGTTAAATATTTTATACAAACAATATAATCAACAAATTTATGAATTTATTGAATTGAAAAAAAATATTTTCATAAAATTTTTAAATTTCTAAATTAAAACAATTAAATTATTGTTATTTAAATTATAACGTTTTATTTCAATTTTTAATATTTCCATGATTTTAACAAATAAAATAATTTTCATTCAAAAATTCTGCTCACAAAGTTAATGATTATGAGAATTTGATGTTAAAATAATCAATTCTCGATTTCTAAGGATAATAAATTATTTCGCAAACTTTTCCCTTTCGAGGCTCGAACTTCGTGTAGGACAATGGCACGAGCCATGAATGAAAACTCCCTCCGTTCAGAATGAATTCGTTGCATGGCATTGTCTGCATGTCGTCTGCATAGATAGACAGAGGGACAGACAGAGCAGCCATCGAAAGGGTCCCATTTGATCACTCTGTCTCTATCTCGCTTTCACCTCGCTCCAACTTCGTCACTCGCCTTGCGCAGAAATCAATTGTCTGCAGCCTGAGCTCTGCTCACTTTCGTGCACTCATGCGACTCGCGTCCCCAGCGTCGACCCTTCGATGTCGTCGTCGTTGGCGTTGCCGGATCGTCGTCTGCTTCTGCATTTGATTCTGCTTGCAGGCAGTTCATTCACACCCAAGGCCGTTCATTACGTTCGCCAACAACAACAAGTTGCACATGAATCGCAGACGAAAACTATGCACAGGATATTCGCGTGTGTGTGTGTGTTCGAGGGGACATGTGGGTGTGTGAACGAGCGCGAGTTAGTGTGTGTGTGTGTGGAGAAAAATATGCAGACATTTTTAAAGTTTTCGCAAATAAAAGTTTTCGAGGAAATTCTCATATGAAATTCTCTATATAAATCAATATTTGTTCAAAAATATTGAAAAAATTAAATAAAACTTTTAAAAATGGTTCACAAATATTGTGAAAATGTTATACAAACAATTTTATAATAAAAAAATACCTTATGTCTAAAAACAAGTTATGAAATTGTGTAAAAATTCGAAAAATGAAAGTTCCAACGCCTCAACTCCAACTCGCGGCCATTGACCTCGCCGTGGGCGTCAAAACCCACAGAAAACAGCAACAACATCGACGGCAAACTACAGTCTATTGTCGCCGGCTTTAGTGACGACACCGACCACGCCTCCCTCGCCCCTCGCAGACACACAACTATGCGAAACTTTTCCCCCAGACTCGAGCGCCCCCGACCCATTGCCAGAGCCATTGCCAAAAATACTACAACTGCGGACGAGCATCGACCCGCGGAGCCCAACCCGATCTCGACAACGACAACGACCCCGACTCTGACTCTGACTCCAACCCACCGACCGACACACGAACTCGAGCTCGGCAGGGGCAGCCGAATAATTAATGTGTACAATGGAGGCAACAACAAAAACAAACACAAAAAAAAAGTGCTGCCGACTTTGCGGCGTTTGGGCAAATTTGCGAACAAGCCGACAACGATGGCGATGGGTTGCTGCTGTGGGCAGACGATTGGAAGCGGTTGCATGGTTCGCTGCGCTTCTGCAGCGTCGTCCTCGGGTGGCGAGACCACAACAACAACGAGTGCAGCGACATCAGCAGACATCAGAAGCAGCAGACATCAGAAGCAGCAGACAGACTGCGCAGGGGCCGCACAGACAGACAGACAGACGGACGGATGGACGGACAGCGTGAGGAAGGACACGAGGAAGCTTTGCAGACTGCAGCCAGTGACGCCGTCGTCGTCGTCGTCGTCGTCGCGGTCGCCCCTAGTGGGGTTCTTGTTGTTGTTATTGTTCCGTCCTGCCTGGCTGGCTGGGTGTCCGTCTGTCCATGGTCTGCTTCTGTTGTCTGTGCGATGCGGCTTCCAACCCTGAGTCGGCTGAGCACGAAGCGGCCGCAGACGAAATCGAAACGGAGCGAAATTTCAGTCCTATCCCGGGATGTTAGCGCGTAAGGCAGGTCATGTCTGCCTCCGAAGACTGAAATAATCCACTAAAAAAATCATACAACAACAACAACAACAACAACAACATCACCAATCATCACTACAACAACAACAACAAATCATATAGTCTACATATACTGCCGCAAACGATCGGAAATTAATCGCAAATCATTATTGTTTAAACGAAAACGGAAATCTCGTCACTAGTGTTAAGTGTAAAATAGTCGTATATCTATATATAATCGTTGTTCGAAAACGCAATTTCGAAATTGCTTTCATCGTCGTTATCGTCGTCGTTATCGTTATCGTAATCGTCGTTATCGCCATCATAATTGTGTTCATTGTTTCGTCGGTTCATCGTTTCGTCGTTGTCGATGCAAGCGAATCGCAACAACAACAAATACCACGCAATGTGTTCATTCAGCAGGAGCAGCAGGAGGTCGGCCCGAAAATATTCGCAATATTTTCGCGATATCTTTGCAACTGTGAACTTCTTCAAGTCGCGCCTAAAGCCCAAGCACAAGCCCAGGCTCGAACTCAAACCCGATATCGAAATCGACAACGAAATCGAGCCCAAGTTCAAGTCGAAGCCGCGGCCAACGCGCATAGACCCGAAGCCCATAGCTCTAGCCCTGACCCGGGGCGTTTAGTATGTAAGTGTCTAGCATATAGGACCTCAGACGGTATCGTCAATCGGTGATCCGTAGTCGTCGCCGATATCGCGATATCGAACGAAACCGGAACCAAATCGTGAGAAAAAAGTCTGAAATCGTAGAAATAGTTGTAAGAATAAAATCAACAGAAGAAATCGTCATAGGAGAGAAGTCATCAGAAGAAAGAAATTATCATAAGAGAGAGAGTTCATCACAAGAGAGAGACTTCTCAAGCAAATCGAAAGAAAATACTAAAGAACGCGTCATAAGAAAGAATTCATCATCAGAAAGAATTCATCATCAGAAAGAATTCATCACAGGAAAGAATTTATCATCAGAGAGAAGCTATCACAAGAAAGCAAAAAGACGAGTATCAAAGATTGTCGTAAAGAGTTTAGAGAGAGGAAAATAGTACCAAAAGCATCAATCCAAAGCATGCGGTGGTGAAGACTAGGAGACTAGGTAAGGTTTCTATACGAAAGGCTTCTTTTGTTACCTCTTAAAGGGTTTTTTCCGTCGATTCCCGGGGCTCCCAGAGTTTCACGACTACCTCCAAGAGTTTCACGACCACCTCGAAAAAAACCCCACGCAGACGAACTCCACCTTGATGAATTATATTTGCAAGTGAAAATTCTCTCATGGAGCGAACAAATTTCCATTTCGATTTCCTCGATACACCGAAAAATCAACGAAAACTGCGACGATGACGACGACGACGACGACTCCCTTTGAGCCGGCAGCAACAACAACGACAACGACAACAACGTTGGCGAAAAGTTGCGCTGGTTCACGGTGCAGTCGTCCTTTGCCTTGTCGTCCTTCGTCCCCCCCACCTTCAATAGACACCGTCATCGTTGAGTTCGTCCTGGTCGCTTTCTCGTCATCGCGAGGGTTCAACGACCTGCCGGCGAAGCCACAACAACAGCGACGGAAACAACAACAACAACAATGGGTATGATGACGACGACAAGGATGAGGACGATGAGAACCACGACCACGACAACAACGACAATAATGACAAGAACAACAACGACAATAATGACAAGAACAACAAGGACAACGTCACCAACAACAAGGACAACGAAAACTCCACCAACAACAACAACAAGATAAATTCGCCAGCCAGACACAAAGAGCTCTCTGCACGCTTCCAGGCTCCCAGTCAAGCCAACTGCTCATGAGGCAGGACAGGATTCGCCCTGCCCTCAACAAAATCCCACCCCCTCCAGCCTCCTCCCCATCGTTTCTCCCCGGCGACTCGCAGGACTCGCCTCGACGCCAGCTCCGGTGGAGCTGAAAAAAATTAAAAGTGAAATTTTCACAAGTCTGCAAGAGATCGTTGCCCTCCGTAGCCAGCAAGCAGTTCGAAGGACGTCAGCGTCGCTGTCAACGTCGCTGTTGCTGCTGGCGTCGCAGACAGAATGACTGTCGCTTTTGCAGACGCAGACGAAGCATGGGGTGGGCGAATAGAGGGGTGGAGACCAAGGGGGGTGGCGAGCTGAGGGTTGGCGACCAGAGGGTTGGTGACCAGAGGGTTGGCGAGCAGAGGGTTGGCGACCAGGGGACAGCCGGCGACGCGACACGACGCGGAGTCAAGACCAAACCCAAGTGATTGAACTCTGGAACGAGCCCAACACACACAAACTCACACACACATATTCACTCACACACAATCACACTCACACACACAGCGAGAGCTCACGACACAGCTGAGCCCTCGCCCGGCAGGACCTTGTGGGGCGGCGAAAGCGACGATGACGGCGTGACGACGACGGCGCAGGGCCGTGTTTCGCTTTCCATATTGGGTGTGTATAACTTCATTGTCTGTGTGTGTGTGTTTGTGATGGGTATGTATGACAGACAGGGAGAGAGAGGGAGAGGGAGAGTGAGATAGAGAGAGAGAGTCAATGAGAGCGAGAGCGATAGATAAAGAGGGAGTTGGTATGTGTGTTTGAATGAGTGAGTGCGAAGGCGACGACCGCACGCGAACGGCAGGCACGACCCGAGTTCAACGACCTCCGGGATCCGGGCGAGCGATGGCTCAAGGGGGGGCGGCTGAGGGGGGGTCGAAGGGGGGTCGTTTCAATGGAGTCGAGGCCTGCTCCATTCGTTTTCCAGACTTCTCGATGCGTGAGGCGGTGACGGCGTCGTCGCCCGAAAGCGTGCTGCGATTTTTGCGAACTCCCTTTTTAATCGCATTTCATTCATTAAACCCTTCTCGCTCTGACTCCTTCTAACTGTCTGGATGGCTGAGTGTTTGTTGGTGCACTAATAACAACAACAACAACAACAACAACGACCACTTGGTAAATGGGCGCGACGAAAACGCCCCTCACCCCGCCCCCCTTTTTCTCCTCGGTGTCTCACACGAGACGACGACGACGAGAAATCGATGGCAAGGGTCGTTCGCCTCGTCTGCCGCCAGCGACGACGCCATCGTTGTCGTCATCCTCATCCTTGTCGTCATCATCCTTGTCGTCCTTGTCCTTCTCGTCCTCATCCTTGTCGTCATCATCCTTGTCGTCATCGTTGACGTCGTCATCGCCAACGCCACCCAGGGTTAGGCGCAGGTCGTGGAGCGTGTCGTAGGTCGTGGTTTGTTTTGGATTCCGCCGAGGACAACGTGGTTGTTGTTGTTGTTCTTGTGGTTGCCATAGTTGTTGCTGTTTAGTTCAATGCGATTATTGTTCTTGTAGTTGTTATTGTCGTTGTTCTTGTAGTTGTTATTGTCGTTGTTGGCAAGAAGGATTTTCATCGCGTTGCCGTTGATCGATATCGTCTACCATGCAGAGAACCTCCGACCAGACGGCGTTCATTGACTCAGGTCGCTGACGGCGGTCGCTTCGCTGGAAAGAAGGGAAGGACCTCAAGACAAGGGTGGTGGAAGAACCGCAAGGAAGGTTCAGGATGAATTCTGGGAAGCTTCAGAGATTCATAGGAATTTTTTCAATAACTATGGAACCTTCTGAGATACAGGCGTGTCTTCGGTTTCTTTTCTGATTTCTTTCAAATCGAATTTCGTTGACGTCTTTTTTTTTCAAGTCGATTTTATTCGAAATCAAATTTAATATTTAATTTAATTCTGTCAACTCGAATATCTTTCAATCGCAATTACATTCAATAAATAAATAATTCTATCATTCAATTTTTATAAAATGAAAATTCATTTCCGATTTCAAAGAACCCTTATTAGAACCCTACTAAGAACCGTTTGAGTGCCCTTCGATAGCCCTCGGCAAAGCCCTTCAGTATCGTGTTTCGCCGATAACAAACAGTCGCTTCGTCGGCCCTCGTTGGAGGCCCCAGATGGCGAATGAAAAACCCTCGAAGTGCAAAACTTTCACTGCGCAATAATAATGCGAAAGTCGTCGACGGAAACTCGCGCAGCAATCAAAACCTCGATAAGCTGACGAGGGGCTGATAAGCAAAACGAGTGGAGTGGACTCGAAGCCCTTCGCTTGACCTTCACGTAGTGCGAATACAAAAAAGTACTTCGATCAACCTTGGAAATTTCAGCTGACCTATGACAAGGGCTGCGAATGTTTTCAAATAGGGGAAAAAGTCTTTGACACGCCCCAACCTCGCCCAGGGTACGACTTGAAGAAAGGGTGGCTGCGATTGTGGTTGAGACGAGGGTGAGCGAAGACTTTCACTTTTTCCTTGATGCTAGTCGCCGCTACACCCTTCGGACTCTTCCCAACCCCTTTCACTCTATCGTCTCAACCTTCGTCCCTTTCTCGTCTGAAGCCCTTCTCAATCCCCCTTCGATCCGATCACGCAGCAGACACATGTGGGGAGTCGTCAGAGGTGTCGACGCGTTATGCAAATGTCGCAGCGTCAACGGACGGCGACGCATAATTAACCCTTGGCGACCGACGACGACGACGACCAAAGCGATTGCCACTTATCTATCGAAGAAAGGAAGAGGAAAAGGAGAAGACAAGTGTAAGAATGTACAGGGAGACATAGAGAGACAAACAGACAGACATAGAGAGAAGCATAAAGAGACAAACTAACAGACAGACAGACAGACACACAAGAACACATGCACATAGAGAGACAGACACACTGAAAGACAGACACATAGACAGCCACACCAACGGACGGATGGTTGGAAAATTCACAGCACGCCACTTGTTTACTTTTCGCCACACCCTGAACCCGGCTGCACAGCCACGGTCTCTACCCCTATTTTTCTCATTTTTCTCTCACCTCTTTCTCCATCCCTTTGCCTCCTTTTCACTCTTCTCCACCACCCCTTTCTCCTCCATCCTCTCCTTCTCGTCCCTTCACTCTCCTTCCACAATATTTGCATTCATTGCAAGCGAAAGTAACGCATTCAGCGGATGGAGAGCTTGCATTGAGAGCTTCGGCTGGCTGCTCTCGTTAGGGGATGCTGCTGGCGAGCTTTGAACGACACTCTCTCATTTTCTATCTCGCTCTTTTTCTCTCCCTCTCCCTCATTCTCTCTCGTTTTTGAACGCCCTTCTCTCGTTCGTCTTCCCATGGGTGCCCTGCACATGCGCCGATTGAGCCGAAAAAACCGTTCAAGGTTAAAGTGCAACGAAACTCGAGTGCTGCACTTTCCAGCCACGAACGAGGGGGTCGAAGGGGGTCGAAAGTGCAATTGCGACTGTAGCGAATAGCAAAGGCTGAGGGTCAGGGACGTGTGTGGCGAAAGTGGAGAGAAGCAAAAGGACAAAGACCACGACCACAAGATGCAGTTGAGGTTGGGAGCGGAAGGAGAGGTTTCGTTAGGAATGAGATGGGGGTAGATTGGGGTAGATGGCAGGCGGATTGGGGTGGGATGAGAATGATTTGGGGATGACGTGTTTCAAAGCGGATTCATTCATCACCCGATGCGGGGGCTGGCTGCCAATGAAGATGATGAATCGCAAAATAATAGAGAATTAATTAAAAATCGAAAATTGATTTGATACGAAAATTTCACTTGTTATACACACACAAACGGACGTTAGTGTTTACATGTAGTCAGACAGGGCACACACACACACATTCACACACACCCATTCAAGGCCAGACGCTGAACTAACCGCAGCGACCCCCGTCACCGCCCCCTTCTCGTCACGCCCCCTCTTCTGATCGGCAGCTGGAACTGAAATTAATGAGAGTTTGAGCGAATTTTTTTTCCTACTACAAATCGAGGTGTTGTTTTTGTGGTGACGTGATGTTGTTGTAATGACTTGTTGTTTTTGAAATTTTATTGTTTTTATTGTAATTATTATTATTTTGTTGTTGTTGTTGTTGTTGTTCTGGGTGTTCTCGTCGTCGTCGTCGTCGATTGAAAATAAGCGAAATTGTTGACGTGTTCCACATTTGTTCGCTCTTGTTGTTGTTTCCGTTTTTGTCATTCTTATTGAGGTTGTTGTTGTTGTTAATATAATTGTTGTTGTTGTTGTATCGTTTGCTGTTTTGTTCTGTAAAAATAAATACAATTTTATGTAAATAACTAAGGTGAATGTGAGAAAAAATCGCTTCAAAAACCGAAAGTGTTTAAAAAGCGAAAATAAACGAGTCCAGCGAGGGGATTTTTTTACGTGTTTTTTCTTCGGTCTTCCCTCGAGACTGCATCAAGGCTGAGGATGAGTGGGGATGGGATGTTGTCATGTTGCCCCAGGGGACTTTAGACACATGTTGATAGGAGCCAACGATCAACATGTTGCTTGGGTGGGATGAAAAAGTAATCGATTTGGGAATCTTGTACTTTTTATAAACATAAATTGATTCTTTATTTCAATGTAATGAAATAAAACAAAATGTTATGATATAAAAAAATAAATTTTCAATTTCTACACAATTTTTTTATTATTTATTATTATTTTTCACAATTAATTTTAGTGAATTTTCGTATTTTTGCATTATGATTATTTGCTCAATTGTTGTTATTAGTTCACAAAATCACTTAATTTTTTTGTTAGTTCTTTTTTACACTGAACATAAATAATTATTTATAATCAGTGCAACCTTGAATCACTTTCTGCTCGGCAACGACAAAGTCTTCCTAGAATATTGGGGAAATCTCATAAAATTCTCAGCATCAGAGATGCAAGTACAAAAGCAACAACAACAATAGCAACAATAACAACAACAACAAAAAATAACAACAATAGCAATATGTGTTCTGCTGAAGCAGAGAAAACTTGAGGAAATCGTTTGAGAAAATAAAAGTTTCACTCGAACGACGACGACAACGCAGACGTCGACAGAGACGCGACGCAGCAGCCGCGTTGCGAATTTAACGAAGAAGAGTAGAAAATATATATATAAGAACATAGATATATAGTTATGTATAGAGAAAGAGAGAGAGAGAGAGAGAGATAGACATAGAGAGAAAGATAGAGAATGAAAGAGATAGAGTGAAAGAAAACGATTGAAGCTGGCGCCGTCGAATGTTCACAGAATGTATCTCGTGATGGAATCTAGATACATATGATGAGAGTGTGAAGGGGGCGGGGTCAACAACAACAATGTGAACAACAACAACAATATGTACAACAACAACAACAACAACAATGTGTACAAAAATAACAATAAGAAAAAATAAGACATCAACTTGTCTCAGATGCAACCGAAATGCGAAATGCATGTGATGTATCTAGATACATTTCATGTGCCATGCGCTTGATACGTTTTGAAAAAAATAAAAACACATTCATGAATAACCAACAACAACACTTTCATGTAAATCCAAAAACAACAATGGCATACATTACTACAACGATGAAGCGATGAAATTGATAATGAGCACCGAAGGTCGAAGCGAAAAGCGGAAACATTCTGAAAGATACACCCAATCCGAGGATGAGATGGGGAGTGATCAGGGGGCCAGATCAGAGGGTGATCAGGGGAGGTCGATGAAGATGGGGCTGGGGTTGGTTGAGGGAGGTATCAATTAAACCCCAGGTCATTGGGTTGCAATTGACTTTAGTTTCGTTGTTTAATTCGTTCCCATTGACGAAGAAAATTCAGCTTACGTTCATTTATTGTTGTAGAAGTTGTTGTTATGGAATTTTGAGTTATGGAATATGGTTCAATTTCTCTCATAATCAACTCAAATAAAACGTAATTAATAATTTTAAAATCATCATCTCTTCCTTCATCTGACATTCCCTTCACATCTCTCTTAATAATGAAATAAATTAATAAATTCCTCTCTTCTTCTTCTTTCAGGTGAGTTACCAACCCAATATACCAATTGAAATACCAATTGAAATAAAATTCCAACGTCATACGCCTTGAGTAAGTTCCAGTAGAGGTTGTTTGGGTTTTTGCTGTTATCATCCTATTGAGTTTTGAGCAAATATCACAATAATAACAACAACAACATCCACTAAGTTCCAAAGTACAATAAACTCTGAATCTGAATAAACCTAGAATCAATCGATAGAAAATGTAAAAACAAAATGAGACAAAAGAAAAACGAAACTAAAAACAAATTAAACAGAAATATAGAAATATAGAAAAATGAAAAACAAAAGCAAATTAAACAAAAGTAGAAATGAAACAAAGGCGAAATTAAGTTAGTAATTAAAAAATGAATAAACTCTGGCGAATGCGAATTTGTGTTGTTTTTGTTGCTACTGCAATTTGTGTTGTTGTTGTTGTTGTCGAATGCACTTTTTACTCAACGATGCAATTCAAGCGCACACATACAATCACTCGCACACACACACACACACACACACAGAAACAATCATTCTCTTCATATATCAACGTAGCTCATAAAAGTTTCGTCTAATATTTGCATTCTTTATTATTATTCTTATCAGTTTTATTGTTGTTATTACTGTTGTTGTTGTAGTTGTAGTTCTATGGGTTTTTGCTTTCTATATTCAACACATCGCATTAATCGTATATTTACAAAACACTACAACAACAAAAACAACAATACTTAGTTGAAGAGGTCTCTTATCAATTGACTGTGTCAATATGTTGGACAAAGGGAGAAAGATAGATAGAAGAATAGTGAAAAATAGAGAGGGAGAGAGAGAGAATGAGAAGTAGGAAGCGATAATGCATGGTTTTTGTTGTAGTCGCTTATCATTTTTTGCCTAGTTTAAATTGTTTTTGTTGCTGTTATTGTTGTTGTTGTTGTTTCAAAGCTCCCTCCCTGCTGATTTTTTCAATGTGAAGTTCGCGCGCGATTTTCCGCAATTTATTTTTTTTAGTTTTTTTACACTTTTTTTTTTTTGGTTTTCAAATGCAAAATGTAAATAACAACAACAAGATGAGGAAACAATAGAACAACAACAACAACAACAAATAGAACAACAACAACAACAAACAGAACAACAAAAAACCAATGTAAGCAACACCATCCACTGTAATGACTGCTAATCAACTGTAACAGCAACAACAATAACAACAACAAAAATAACTATAAAGAGAGGGATAGAGTAAGAGAGCGGGAGGGATAGAGTGTGAGAGAGAGAGAGAGAGAGAGAGGCAAATACACAACGCAAGCAGCGAAAACAAATGCATTTCCCAAGGTCACGATGCGCTGCCACAAAAGTGCTCACACACACACACACACACACACACACACACTCATACTCGCTCGCTCGCACACTCTGACACACTTACACTACACAAACGACACAAACACACGCACATCGGTCGCTCGCCATTTTTATCAGCGACGGCTGCAGCCGACGTCGACGCCGTCGTCGTCGCATCGTTCGCTTTTCTCTCGTTGATTTGAGTTCTATTTATTTATTTTTATTTGTTTGTGTACTTTTAGTTTTATTTTTCGTGCATTTTATATTTTTTCGTTGATTTAAAATTTTTTTAATTTTCTTTTTTCGTAAATATTATTTTTTCTTAATATTTATTTGTATATTTCTGTGTGTCTTACTTTATTTTTATTTCCATACACTTTTTAATTTCTATTTTATCAATTTCTTTATTTATTAATTTTTCCTTTTTTGTACTATATTTTTATGTTGTTCTTGCTATTCTATTTGTATTTTCAAGTATTTATTTTTTCTATTTGTTTTATTTTTTCTCTTTATTTTCTTTTTATTTTATTTATTTGTCCCTCCCTGAAAATTCTATTTCCTCGTCATATTTCATTCGACGAAATTTTTCACTATAATCTTTCTATATTTGCTCAGTTTTTATTGTTGGTTTTCGTTTCGTTTTCCTTTCGTTCTCTTGACTTGAAGTGCTTTTGACGGGAAATCATGGGTGAAATTGTCTGGTAGGAAGGTAGTGAGAAAGGGAAGTGAGGATTTTATTAGCTTCAGCAAAAAGAAGGGTATAAGGGTATTTTATAGATAGATAGAGTATTATATCAAAAAGCGTTAAAAAGTGAGTGAAATAATAAAAAAATAATATAAATCAAATAAATGAAAAATAATTTGAAAAAGGTTTAGAAATTTTAATAGTTCGATTGTGGTAAGAGGTAGTAATAATTTAGTAAAAAAAATTAGTAAGAAAAATTTAGTAAGAAAAATGTAATAAGAAAAAGTACGAAATTCCCATAAATGTTACTCATACGCCGCGGAATTCGTTCACAATAGAGACGTCCATCTCAGCCACGCCCCCCCCTCCTCACTCCCGCCTCTCCACAGAACTCGTGACCAAACGCATCTGGTTTGCATCATTATTTGTGATTTTAGAGGCTTTTGATGTGGCGATGGTCGTTATTGTTTGTTTGTTTCTTTGGTTTTTGTTATTATTTTTATTTCGGTTCTTGTTTATTTTTTCCGAAAAAACTTTCATTGCATTTTTCGTAATTGATCTTTTGTTGTTGGGGTTATTTTTCCTCCCCACTTTTCGCATGAATATTTATCAGCGATCGGTCTGTGTGCCAAATCGACGATTGTTGGCAGACGATGTCGATTATGGGAAGGGGAGGAGATGAGGGGTGTGGGGCAATCGACGCCCGGCAACTGTCGTCCATCCATCGTTCGCTATCGCAGCATCGCAGCCAATGAACGACGCCGCCCCCCTCACGCGCCCATCGCCCCCGAAGCGCATCGCACGATGGTTCAAGTTGAATGTCAAACGACGACGCTTTGACACTCGCAGTTTTCTTCTCTCACTCTTCGCACCCCACATTTTCCATCCCACTCTTCCTCTCGCTCATCATGAGCCCCCATCGTTTTCATTTGGTTTTCGCTCTATTTTATCTATTTCTCTTCTCGTTTGCACTCAATTAAGCGAGCATCACCTCGTCCTCCTCCTTCTCTCTCCCCAATCACCCTCATCGACGTTCGTTCTTCTCCTTCGTCTTCGTCTATTGTTCGTCTCTCGCCCTCGGCTGTCGGCAATCGTCGGCGGCTCTCGGCTGTCGTTGTTGTTGTCGGCAATCGTCGGCGTCTCTCGTTCGCATTTCCTACAAAAATAAATGAAGACGACGATTGAAGCAACAACAAGAACGACCACTACGACGACTGAAGCAACAACAACAATGACCACGACGACGACGCTGCGAATCGAGATAACGACAACGTTGACAGCGACGTTGACTGAGACGTCGACGCATACGTCGTCGAATGTCCTTCAAATGCAATTGTGCAATAAAATGCACGCACACATGGGTTTTCGTATTATTTATTTGTTGTTTTTATAATTCGACGATTGCTTCTGTTTCTGTTTGTGTTGTTGTTGTGATAGTGATTGTTGTTGTTAAGTTGAAATTGGCGCGTTTTCACTTCCTTGTTTCGTGATTTCGGTCGCCGGCAACATGTTGCCCACCCCTGTAACAGCAGCAGCAGCAGCAGAAATTGAGGAAAGTGGGTCGAATTTGCAATAGGAAAAAATTTGAAATAAATTTAAAAATAACAAAAAAATCATTGTAATAATAAAGATAATGAAATAACGAATTAAGCGAATTGGAAATAGACAAACGTGAGAGGGAAACTGAGAAATGGAAATGAAAATCGAACCGAATCGAAAGTCCTGCGAGTGAAAATAGATTCATCTCAAAGATTTTGAATAGAATTCACCCGCCCCTCTCTCCCCATCTCGCTCTCTCTCTCTCTCCCTCCCCTTTCGCCCCACGCCCCACGTCGCTCACGCAGCCCAACCACCGGCGACGACGACGACGACGATCGCTCGGCGACCGTTCGCTCAGATTCACTTCGTCAGCGGTCGCGATCGTCCGATCTTCGTCCCGCTCGAGAAACCTATATCTGAGATATATCGTAGTATATAGAACAATTACAACAACAACAATCGCTGCTAGCTATAACTGCCATAGCAACAAAAATACCACAACAACAAACGACACAAGGAAGAAGTTTCAATTGTCGTCGTCTTCTATTTGCAAGAAGGTTAAGTAACTTCAACTATAACAACAACAAATTTAAAAAAATTAATTAATTTACATTATTTTATAAATAATAATTAATTAATATAAATAATAATAATAATAAATAATAATAATAATAAATAATAATAATAATTAAATTATTAATTATTTTACAATGACAATCGAACAAGGGAACAAGAAGAAACAACAACAACAAACAGTACTAACAAGAGTGAAAAAAGGGAGCGAAGAAAAGAGAGTGAAAAAAAGGGTTTAAGTGAAGGTGATTGAAGTGAAGGAGTCTGGAAAAGGACTTTTAATTTGTTCTTCGAATTTGAGATTTCCGGGTACTCGAATTATTTTCGTTATTCCTACGAAACGTTTCCACAACTTTTGTCCTCAACACCGTCATCTTCTTCACCATCTCTCTCTGTCTTTCTCTCTCTCTCTCTCTCTCTTTTATCCTTCTCATTCGACTCTCGGTTTTCCCGGTCGCAACCTTGACGGTTCGCCGGCTTCGCTTCCTCATTCTTCAGCATCGACATCGACGGCAACACCAACATCATTCGCCACTTCGCATTGCACTCAATCCTTGAGTGGTGAGTTTCCTGCGGCGTGGTGAAGTCCCTGCAGCTCCGTTCTCACCACCGGGGCTGCAGCCACCCTTGGACAACAATTTCCGGATTGTCTGCTGGCGACAAACGTGCGACGAACGAACGAACGACGAGCGAGGGAACGAACGAAGAACGAATGAACGAACGATGAGGGACGAGGGACGAACGAGGACCGAGGGAACGAACGATGAACGAAGGAACGAACGACGAGCGAGGGAACGAACGAAGAACGAATGAACGAACGACGAGGGACGAACGACGAGGGACGAACGGTGACCGAGGGACGAAGACTGACGATGGGGTTTCGGCGATTGCACGCAACGCCGAAGCTTTCGCCGAGCTTTCGCAGAGCTTCGGCCAACGAGGTGACGACGTCGGCGGTGGTGGAGACGCAAACGAAGACATCGCCATAGAACGAAGTGCAGTCGAGAACCACCCTTTGCTCACTCACACATAGAGCGACACACACGGAAGCGCTGCACTCTCGCAAACACACACACAGACAGACAGACAGAGACATGGAGGCAACGGACGAATGGACGGACAACGACACCGACATCGACTCGTGTCGACACGAAGCTCGAAAGCACGCACACCACCTCAGATTTGGGTCAGTAGTGAGTCTGCGGAAATTCGGCCAAAGGAGCCGCTCACCAATACCACCAAAGCGATCGTACACGGATGGTGGGCGGTGGACGGTGGGCGGGGCCGGCGGGTTCTAAAGGGAAGCGGGACGTCGTTCGTAGTTCGACTGTCGTCGGTTGTCGGGCGAGCGCTCGGACGGCGCGCGTTCAGTTGCGGGTTGAGCGCATTTTAGAATGCAACGGACACGGCTAACAGCGGATCCAGCTCTCGAGGAAGCTCCGCGCTCGACGGCAACAACAACAACGAGAACAAGAACAACAGCAACAACAACTAACTAAGGAAGAGCAACAACTAACTAAGGAACAGCAACAACTACCTAAGAAACAGCAACAAAACTAAAAGTACAACACTATTAGAAGCAAGAACAACACAAAGAGCAACAACAGCATATAGAAGAAAATCAACTTAAGGAAGAAACCGAAAATAAAAAGCGAATCAACATAAGGAAGAAAATCAACATAAAGCTAAATATTTTAAAGAACCAAAGCATAAGGAATAAATTCATATAGAAGAAAAATATAAGGAAGCAAAATTAAAAGGATGCAAAAGTAATCCACAAACCAAACCAAAAACAACAGCAAACACCAAAAATCTCTCGCATCGAAGCCAACAATCGAAAGGCAGCCGCCGTTGCGTCTTGAGTGACTTTTGAGCGATTTTCGCGTGAGGAAGAAAACCAAAGAAATTCGAAAGAATCGAATGAAAAGTTCAAATTTAAAAGGAATATAAATTCTGTGAAGTTTGCGAAAGGTCTCGTGGTCAACACGGAACGCAAAACGCAACGTCAGACGCGCTTGATTGACGACATTGAGTGAATGTTCGAGTGACATTGAAAGTTCCTAACGACGCTTGTGGCCGCAACGCGACGAGCGACACGAATTATAAGAAAATAAAACACTTTGATAAGCCGAATCGGGGAAAATCTGAAAAATTATGGACAAACGGAATATTGTGAAAATTTTAGGAAAATCTAGAAAATTCAAATAAATTAAAGAAAATAAAAGGAGAAGGAAAAATAAGGAATTTAAGAAATATAATAAAACATAAGAAAAATTGATAAAACAAGGAAAATAAGAATAATAAAAAAAAACTAAGGAAAAGAAGAAGAAAAAAAGAGGAAATCTCTTCAAACGAGTGACATTTGAGTGAAGTGGAAGAGAAGATTCTTGTTTTCAATTGCCTTTTGTTCCTTTTCGTCCTTTAGAAACCGGCGCAGAAATCGCAGAAATAATCAGCCAATAAAATATATAAAAATGAAATAAAGAAAAAATACTAATAAAATGAAAAAATACTAAGAATATGAAAACATTACTATCAAAAATAAAATAATAACAAACGAAAAATTCTAAATAGAAAATAGAGAGAGCGATTGCAAAAACAGCGATTACAATGACTATTAGAATAGCTAAACTATTACAACAAGAACAATAATAAGAACACCAACAATAATAGCAACAACAACAACAGCAGACAGAACCAACAACAATAAAAAAAAACAACAGCAACAACGTACAAATCTATCGACTGGTAAGCAAAAGGGAAAGAGCTTTCATCGGTGGGCGGGGGGCGTGACGTCGCTCAGGCGTCCCGGCAGCGCCTCCGCGTCTTCATCCTCATCGGCATCGACGCTCGGCAGCCGATCGGCGGTCGTCGTGCGCCCGGCGGGATCCATGAACGTAACCTCCATTGAGGCCGCAGTCTTGAACTACACGAAGTCGTCAGCGGCGGCGGACGACGACCGACGGACGACAAACGACAGACGACACACGACGACACCAGCCGAAGTGCGCCGAATGCGGCCAGACGTCGTTGTGTGAGTGGCGAGCGCTGGAGCGAAAGGGAGAGAGAGTGAGAGAAAAAGTGCAACCGACTGCAATCGTAATGAGAAGGGCGAAAAAGGAGGAAGAGATGAGAAGAAGGAGGAAGAGATGAGAAGAGGGAGTGGGGGAGAAGGAAGGAGGAATGGAGAGAGCGAATGCACTGCAGCGAAGGGTGAACGAAAGAGAGAGAGAGAGAGAGAGAGAGAGAGAGAAAGCAAGAGCAGAGAGAAAAGTTCTAAAAATACCCGTTGTTTTTGGAAAAGTTTTCGCAATGCATTCGACGAAAGCGACGGCAGCCATTTTCTAAATTTTTGCTCCCACACACATTTACACACACATACACACACTCACATACCCAGACGCATGCAGTTGTCGTCGTTGTTATCGTCGTGCAAAGCTCTCGTTTATTAATAGATCTCTCGTGAGAGGGGGCGGGATGAGGGGGGCGGGGACAGGAGACGTCGCATCGGCCGAGAGACGCGTCTCAAGTAAAAGTGAAGGTTTTTCCGTTATAGACGACGAGTCCGACGACCGTCGTTTGACCGCCAACACATACACACACAAATACACTCACATTCCCCCTTCACTCACACACATTCACCCTTCACACACTCACACTCCCCCCCTCATGCATCATCGACCACCCTTGGATGAGGTCGAGGGCGCTGCATTTGCATGAAAATCTCCATCGAGTCGAAACGAAATGAAACGAAACCGAATCGACACGAAACGAGACGAGACGAAGCTCGATTTAATGCAATTACGCCCGACGCCCTCTGACTCGTGGCCTTTAACTTTGACTTTGCCTTCGGCGTCCATCTCCCCATCTCTGTCCCACTCAGTTTGCACTCCGCCCGCTGACCTTCAGATGGAGATTCGGAGACGAAGAGACCTTTGTGGCCGGCAGCCTTTGAGTGGGAAAGTGAGTGGGAAAATTAGTGGGAAAGTGAGTGGGAAAATGAGTGGGAAAGTGAGTGGGAAAATGAGTGATAAAATTAGTGGGAAAATGAGTCGTAAACTGAGTTTTTTATTGGAATATCAGTATAGATTGAGATTTGTTCGTTCAAGGGTTGACTCGAAATCAATTAAATCATCCTTTGTCCTTTTACTTCCTCAAACTGAAGGATAAATCTCGATTTACTCAATTAACTCCAACGGAATTTCACTCAAATAATTCTCTTCAAAAGGCATTTCCCTCAATTAATTCTCTTCAAATGGCATTTCACTCAAGTATTTCTTTCCATCTCTTTCTCTTTGCAGAGCAGCCAATACTTTGATGCGTGGACGTGAAACGTCTCAGTGACTTCCGAGTTAAGGACACGATGAATGCATTAGCACACCACCAACAACAACAACACAACCAACATCACCACCAGCAGCAACAACAACAACACAACCAACACCACCACCAGCAGCAGCAACAACAATCAGGATACACCTCAATCAGTAGCAGCAGCAGCAGCAATAGCAGCAGCAACAACAACAACAACAACTCATCGACGACATCCACCTCGTCCAACAACAGCAACAATCACAATCATAACCACACAAACACACACACACTCACAGCCAGAGCCATGAGTCCCGCGCCAACGCCAGCGTCGACGCTGACGCAGACGCAGACGTCGTATCGCAGCGGCGCAAGGAGTCCGTCGCCGGACGGGACGCAGGACTACGATGTGACGCGAATGCGCGAGGAGGACTTCGAGCGGCTGGCCGTCTACATCGTCCCCGACGTGCAGTGCGAGCGGGGGGCGCCGAACCGGGCGGACCGGACGCTGCCCCGCAGCCTGACGCTGAAGCCGTCGATGGTCCTCTCAACGCCAAATGTTAAGGTCAGTTCAAACTCGGCCCTCTCTTTTGTAACATTTGATTAATAAATGCATCTCTTTCTCTTGATTAGACTGAAGGAGTTTGGAGCACCGGGGTCATCCCGCGCGGCACCCGCTTCGGGCCCTTCGAGGGCGTCCCAACTCCGAACTATCCCAACGACAAGAACACTGCGAGATATTTCTGGCGGGTAAGCATTGGCTCGAGCACGAGCACTCGCTCTCGATCGTCACTCATCGCGACCACTCACTCACTCATACCAAATCATATCGAATCACATCATTTGAGTCAATTACTGAAACATGAAATACCTCAACTCATCATCAATCATTGGATATGGCTTCATGAATAAACCACTCGAATTAATCAACTCCACAAACAAATCAAATCCTTCAACAAATGACAAAAAACAGTGCAAATCATACTAAAAACTCACTCAGAGAACAAAATTTCCCATTTTATCACTCTAATTATATAAATTAATTAACAAAAATTAATTGAATTATCAAAACTAAAACTCAAAAAACGTACTCAAAATTACCAACTACTCAATACTTCACTAAAATTGCTCAAAACAATCACTCAAAATTAGAAATTTCTAAAATCTTCACTCAAAATCCATAATAATTACTGTTATAGCTATCACTCAATAAATTAACTCATTACAACTTCGTATAAAAATCACTCAAACGAACATCTCTCACTCGATCTTCGACCCATGGCTTTTGTATAATTTGTTGCCTCTGAGTTTTCTCTTTCATTTCACACGAATTCGCATCGTTCACGAGTCTTTCGTTCGATCCTTCGTTCGTTCGTTCGTTTTATTCTGTTTCCGCGAGCTCTCAACCCATCCATCCATTAATCTATCCATCTGACCATCCTCCATCGGCCATAAGATCCTCATTCTCAATTAACTCACCCTTCAAAAATACGTTTAAGTCAAGTCTACATCCTTCATTGGTTCATCCTACAACGATCCATTCATTCATTCTCCATCAGTCTATCCATTCATCCATGATTCCATCACCCCTCATCCCATCCACCAGACAAAATTAACTAACAACCTCTCCATTCTCCATTCTACTTTCATGTTAAAATTAATCAGGTGCAGGGAACTCGCCATATAACCTACGGGAACATTAAGGTATCTATTGCGCTTATTACACACACTCTCACTCTCACTCTCTCTCTCTCTCTCTGTCTATCTACCTCTTTTTATCTATCTGTCTACCTCCTCAAATCACTGTCAATCTCTTCTTATCTCTGTCAACATCCTGCTATGAAACTCTTTCAACCTCTTCCTCAATCTCTTCTTAACTCTGTCTATCTATCCCGAGATTCTCTCTTCCTAAATACTCTGTGTGCTAGTAGCTTGAAACTTTCTCTCTCTCTCTCTCTCTATCGATCTCTATTAGTTGTTGTGTCTCGATGTTGTTTTTGTTGCTTTAATATTTCCATGTATTTTATGTATTTTCTCTAATTTTTTCTTATTTTACTTAAGCTCCTCACACTCTATATAATTTTCTCGTGCTCTCTTTCATTTCCTTTCGTTTCATTTTGGTTTCTATTTCATTTCCTTTGCTTCCTTTCGCTGTCGTGTTTTCGTGTAAACGGGAGTCACTCCGTAGTCGGAAGCCAAACGCTCCCCCCATCAAGCGATGATCACTAACCACGATCTTCCCTTCTCTCATTTCCCTCACGATAGATCTTCAAGGACGATGACTTCTACTACTTGGACGGATCCGACCGATCGCAGTCGAACTGGATGCGTTACGTCGCCTCCGCCTACAGCTTGGCCGTGATGAATCTGGTCGCCTGCCAGCATCAGGAGAACATCTTCTTCTACACGACGCGCGACATCCTGCCCAACGAGGAGCTGATGGTCTGGTACTGCAAGGACTTCGCCCGCCGACTCGGCTACGACGTCGATCCGGAGCGCACGATTTTCGGCGCCTGCAAGGACGACGTCGACGAGGAGGACGACGAAGATCTGCCGGCCACCAGACAGGAGGAGGAGGCGCCCAAGAAGATCTCGTCGTCGTCGTCGCCCTATTGCATGCCCGCGCCCGAGATCCCGCCCGAGGTGGCCTACAATCACATCACGTACGTGATGGGGCTGCATCTGCCGGCGCCGGGCGGTGGCGGGCGTCGCTCGTTGACGCCGTCGCCACCGGTGAGCACGACGAGTCTCCATCAACACCAGCAGCAGCAGCAGCATCTCCACCAACAACAACAGCAGATCCACCACCAACACCAACACCAACAACAACAGCAGCATCAGCACCACCACCAGCAACAACAACAATTGAGCCACATGCAGCCGTCCCGCCATCACCAACAACAACTTCACCCGCTCCACCACCAGCCCAGCCACCAGAGCGTCCTCCACCTCAAGCAGGAGCCCGACCAGGGTCGTGTCCAGGTCATCGTCCGCGATCGATCGCCCGCCCTTGGGCTCGGCGACAAGGACAAGGAGCATCCGGGCAGCTCGCCCCTCTCGCACAAGGACGCCCACTACGAGCACCAGCTGACGCCGAACGACGGCTCGGTGCGCTCGGTGCGCTCCGACGAGGGCTACCACAGCAACGAGTACCACGAGGACGGGCTGACGCCGCCCGAGGACTCCAGCGACAGCGAGAGCGAGCACAACTACGTGCTCGACTGCTCGAAGAAGGCCATCGAACCCAAAGAGACCGTTATCACGCACCAGAAGGCGACGGCGACGGCGGCGACGGCGACGGCGATTGTGACGAGTGCCACGCCCACTGTTACGCCCACCGCGAACGCCCCCTGTCTGTCGAGCGCCGCCCAGACGCCGGCGACGACGACGACAACGACAACGGCGGCAACGGCGGACTGCGACAAGAACGAGTACCGCAAGTTCAAGGTGAAGATGCCGCTCAAGTACGAGTTCAAGAACAGCAAGACGATCATCAAGACTGAGCCGTTGGCCTGCGCCGAGCCACGCCCCCTGCCGCCCGCCGCCGCCGAGCACATGGCCCTGTCCTCCACCACCGGCGAGGAGGAGCTGGCCGCCTGCAGCGCCAGCAGCACCACCGCGGCCGCCGCCTCGTCCTCGACGCACGAGGAGGACGGCGACATCGAGCGCCACCATGTGGTCATGGAGCGCCACCAGCACATGGAGCACGACCACGAGGAGGGCGCCTCGAGCACGGTGATCGTGCTGGAGGGTCCACGCCCCCTCCTGCCGAAGCCCTACTACGAGGCCGAGTCGACGTCGCCGCCGCCGCCGCCGGGCGTCGCCTACATGCGCTTCACGCCGCCCTCGTCGAGCATCCTCGAGACGATCCTCACCGGGCAGCACCGGCTGGAGCAGGCGCGGCGCCAGGCGAACGCGGCCACGCCCCCGCCCACGTCGCCCACCGAGATGGCCTACTCGTACAAGAAGTCGCAGCGCTACGGCAACGCCGTCAGCCCCGACTCCAGCTCGAACCTGGCCCAGAGCCAGGAGTTGGCCGCGGTCGCTGCCGCCGCCGCCGCCGCCGCAGCCGCCGCTGCTGCCGCCTCCTCGCACGACACCGACATGTTGGTGGCGTCGTCACGGGGCAGCCTCAAGGACGACGGGTCGCCGCCGCCCCAGCCGCCCACGCCGCACCACGCCCACTCGCACTCGCACGCCCACCACCACATGCACCACGTCGTGTACGCCGCCTCGTCCCACGGGGCGTACGACGGCCACCAGACGCCGCCGTACTCCAGCTACTCGAGCTACTCGAACGGCAGCGCCAACGGTCTGCCGCTGCCGCTGCACGCGCCGACGTCGACCTTCCACTCGCCGCCGCACTCGGCGCACTCGCCCTTCGACCGCCAGTCGACGGCGAGCGTCGGCAGCGCCGGCAGCGGCTCGACGCCGAACCTCCATCTGCTGCAGAACAGCTCGCAGATGCTGAGCCACCCGCTGATGCAGCCGCTGGCGCCGCTGCAGCGCCTCTCGCCGCTGCGCATCTCGCCGCCGAGCAGCCTCAGCCCCGACGGCAACTCGTGCCCACGCAGCGGCAGCCCGCTGAGCCCGAACTCGCTCGGGTCGCGCGGCTACCGCTCGCTGCCGTACCCGCTGAAGAAGAAGGACGGCAAGATGCACTACGAGTGCAACGTCTGCTGCAAGACGTTCGGCCAGCTGTCCAACCTCAAGGTCCACCTGCGGACGCACTCGGGCGAGCGGCCGTTCAAGTGCAACGTCTGCACGAAGAGCTTCACCCAGTTGGCCCACCTGCAGAAGCACCATCTCGTCCACACCGGGGAGAAGCCGCACCAGTGCGACATCTGCAAGAAGCGCTTCTCGTCGACGTCGAACCTGAAGACGCACCTCCGGCTGCACAGCGGCCAGAAGCCGTACGCCTGCGATCTCTGTCCGCAGAAGTTCACGCAGTTCGTCCATCTGAAGCTGCACAAGCGGCTGCACACGAACGATCGGCCGTACGTGTGCCAGGGCTGCGACAAGAAGTACATCAGCGCGTCGGGGCTGCGCACGCACTGGAAGACGACCAGCTGCAAGCCGAACAACCTCGAGGAGGAGCTCGCGATGGCGGCCGCAGCCACCTCGGAGTGTCTCGGTAAGTTCGATTGAATTATCTTTACATCGTGATCGATCTCTAACGATATATTTCTCTCTGTAGATAAGGACCACCCGGAGCCGGACTCTCGCGAGGCCTACGAGCAGATCCAGCAGCTGCACGCCCAGGCGACGCATCCGCATTTGCGTCACATCGGCGCCACCGGCGGCGGCCACCACTCGCCGCCACGCCTCCTGGCGCTGCACGCCGCCCACTCGCAGTCGTCGTCGTCGCCGTCGCTGCATCCACAACAGCAACAGCAACACCAGCAGCAACAGCAGGCATCCCTGCTGCAGCAGCAGAGCGCGCAGCAACACCTTCCGCCAGCTTCGATGCTGCTGACCACGGCCAGCCAGCTGCAGCAGCATCACCACCATCAACACCATCAACAGCAGCAGCAGCAGCAGCAACAGCAGCAGCAGCAGCAACTTCTGCAACAGCAGGCGTTGAAGGCAACGAAGCAGCAGCAGCAGCAGCAGCAACAACAACTCCATGTCGTCCAATCGACCACCAACGAGCAATACATGAGTGTTTCGCACGCCCACGCTGCAGCGGCCGCAGCCCATGCAGCAGCAGCGGCGGCGGCGGCGCATGCAGCGGCGCATCAGCACGCGCAGACGCAGGAGTCGCGACCGTCGGTGATCGAGTCGAGCCAGCCGATGATCATCGAGTGCACGTAGAGGGCGGCACAACGGAGGGGACCCCGTTCGCTTTCGCCTCCCACCGGGCCGCCCCCGGCCCTGGCCCCGCCCCCGCACCAAGCCACGACGCCACAACCCGCTCCCGCTCCGGACGACTGTGAGTGGAACTCGAGTCGAAGACCCAGGACTAGACCGAGATCGAGATTCAGATCGAAACCGAGACCCAGATCGAGATCAAGACCCAGATCGAGAACAAGATCGAGATCGAGGTCCGAAACTAAATCCACACCTCGGTCGGGCCTCGGCTCGAGTGGAAGAACCCGACCCGTGACGAACGGTCGCTTCGCCCGACGTCGTCGTCGTCGTCGTCCTCGGCCCCCGAAACAACGAGTGCAATAGAGGCGGCCGAACCACGCCGGAGTCGCCGAGAGGACCCCGAAGAGGGATCGTGAGATAAATTGTTATCGTCATCGTCGTCGTCGTCGCCTCGGCCGTGGTTCGCCGCACAAAGAACTCTACACCAACGGTATTATAATTACGACTAGTTTAAGAGAAGCCCCCCCAACAACCCCGCCCCGCGCCCACTGATGTAAATTTTTGTAACTAAATTCGTAGGAAACTAAATTTTAAGAACCTAGAGAAATGACTTTTTCGATTCGGAAAGATCTCAAATTGGCAGCCAATTGAATGAACCACGCCCCCTCAACCCCAAGCAGCCCCCAGATTCGCGAGTTTTAGTCGTGTGTTTTTTTTCGTTTTTTTTTTATCCCAATCTTAAGCTCCCCCAATGTTATGTTAAGTTGTATGTTTATGTTAGGATCGATGTTGGAGAATTGGAAATCCCAGTGTGGACAAGTGCATTTAAGAAAAGTCTAGCAAAGCTTTAGCAGGAGGCCAGAGGAGGACGAAGTGGGCGATGAAGAAGAAGAAGAAGGTGAAGTGGAAACGAAGATGTGGACAGGGCGAAGGTCAGGGTGAAGAAGATGAACTCTTGTCACTTGAAGTTGCCTTATGTTCTCTTCCTTCTCTCTCACACTCTCTTCCCTCACTCTTTCTCAATCTATCCCTTTCTCTCTCTCTCTCTCTCTCTCGAGTGGACGTGCACTGCGAGAAATATCCATGAAAATACACTGTAAATAGAAAAAGGTTAGCGTTTGCTGCTCGGACTCGCCGACGAAAGCAAAAGATTTCCTAAAAGTGAACTAAATCAAAAATTGTATATAGCTAGAAAAGAGGAAGAATACGATATAGCATCACCGATGTCAATATATATATATATAATACATAGATATAAATATAAATATAATGCATATGTAACACTTAAACTACTTTATTAGCATTTCTATCTAAGCTTAAAATAAATGAAACAAAACAAAATAAAACAAATCTTAGAGTTAAGTTTACGTTTAATTGAAGCGTAACTGTAATTGAAGTTTGTACGCCTAGCATATAGAATATATATATATATATATAGTACACATACACATTTATATATATATATAGATATATATTCACGATATATTGTAGCATTAGCGAAAATATCGAAATGAATTGAGAGAAAACAAAAAACAAAACAAACTTAGCTGAAGATCGGTGCTTTTGACCTGTTTCTATTTGTACAATTGTATCATTCGACAATTACAATTTTTTATCAACAACAACAACAACAACAAAAAAACAAAACAAAACCAACAAACAGCAACAACTACAAATATACCCAATACATATGAATATTTATTCAAAAATCAAACTCAAAATTAAAAAAAATAATTATAAAGAAAACGAAATTGTTATTTTTTATTTTGGACTCTTTTTTGGTTGCGATTGTTTGAATATTCGATTCGATCCCTTGATTTGGATTTCATTTGTTCGATTTCTCTTTTCCTTCACTTTCGTGCTTTTGTTTGATTTCAGAACTTTATATTAAATATTTTTAATTTTTTCTGCAAATTATAAAATTATTTGTCTTTATTTTACTTTATCCACTTCATTAAATTTAATCGCTCTGTTTATCCATTTTTTCTCATCAACTTAAAATTAATTGATTTCAAGTGAAAACAACCATGAAATGAACAAATCATAAAAACGAATCCCTCCCCACCCCATCCATCATCAGGCAAACGCAATAGAAAAACAAAAACCCCAGATCATGGAAAATGAACAAAAAAAAATTGATTGTTAACGTACAGTGGCCAAATAAAGCAGGTTAACATTACGAAAAAAATTATTAAACATTTTTTTCACACAAATTTACGACTTACGACGTTAAGCAAAACCCCTATATAGATAAATAAAACATGTAAAAATTAAAATATATACAAAATACTTTATTACAACACATTGAACTTTATATTTTCTCCTTCGTTTTCAACGAATTTTCTCTCCGTCTCTCTCTCTCTCTCTCACTTTCTCTCTTTACACATTTCGATACTTGTTCTAAATACTTTTGTCTGTTATTTGTAATAGTCTTTGTGTTTAATTTTAAGACTCACTGTAAAATTACATGAATTTGGGAGTAAAATCATGCAATAATTAAAGTTTAAACTTATTTATGAGGCTGATTAGTCTAAGTGGTAACTAAGCATAGGTTTATACATGAACTCATACAGACATATGCATATGTACTCATACACACACACACACAATAACACCAACACTCACACACACTCATACATACATATATACATAAAAAAATAAAAAAGAAATATGTTGCTAGAAGCAAATGTAAACTAAAATGAAAAATACTGTAATACAAACACCAACAAAGAGAATCAATTGATGACAAAAACAACTCTATATGAATATTATTTAGAAGGTTTATACATCATGCATTAGGCTCAGAAACATTAACAATTAAAAGATTTATATATATATATACATATGAGAATATATGTTAGACCTTAAGAGAAACATAAAATAAATTTATATGTTTTTATTTCGAAATATCGCTTATGTTTTTATTTCATATTTTTATTTTTTTCAGTGTTTTCGGTTTTTATACCTTTTTCTTTGGTTATTTCTCCCATTCTTCATTTAACAGGCCAGCGAGAGGGGGAGAAATAGAAAATAGAAATAGTGGGTTTTTTATCGAACTTTTATCTCATCTAAGACTGATTCCGGCTGAAGAAAACTAACTAACTAACTAACGAAAGTACTGAATTTGTTCCTCAAACGGGCCCAAGGACTCCTGCGAAGGATGCATAGGATTTAGTTTCGCGGTTAAAAAGAAACACATCAACTAAGATCAACAAAGAATCTCCACTCACTGGGCCTGAAAATCCCTCTAATAAATTGTTTTTATTTTGTAAATTATTTTTAAATTTATTTTATGAAATTAATTTCTCTAATTTATTTCCTCTGATTATTTGTTTACCTTAGCCTTTTATGTCGTTTCTTTTGAACGTGTAGAGAACTTCATGAATTTGTAAATTTGAAAAAATGAAAGAACTAAATACTTTTAAGGAGAATAAATGACTGCTTCTTAGATGATAAGAGATACAAGAAAGTAAAGCGTAAAACTTTATGAATTATGAATTTTTTATGTATTGTATAACAACATATACTTGATATTTATTGTAAAAATTATTATATATTGACAGATATACGTATATATATATATATATTAATATATTATAACTTTGCATATGAATTTTATAAATTATTAACAAACTCATATTTATTGAATATTTCCCTAAGACGAAAGCTACTACTTATAACTTATCTCAATGCTATTAACTTCGAAAACTACAACTACAACAACAACAACCACAACAAGAACAAATTTAACAAAACTTAATTAAGAACTACAAAAACCAACCTATTTAAGCAAACTTCTGGAAGCTCTAAATTTTCTAAGAAAATTTCGTTCGTTTGTAATATTTTGCAAAAAAAAAACTACTCAAAAACTATTCCTATAAATTGATAAGAGAATTTGGTGCGAGGAAGCACACACACACACACACACACACGAACATACAAAAACGATACCCGAAGCAATTATTCTAACATAAAACGAATAGAGGACATAAAAGATCTACTAATTGTACTTTTGTAGATATTCCGCAATTAGCAATCGTTTATTTACACATCATCTGATTTCCCATAAGGCCTTCGTTATTCGACTATTGTTGTTATCATGATATTATTAAAACTTTACGAGATTCTATTCTAGCTGCTAATGTAAATAATTCATTCCTCCTCTTCTCTCTCCCTCTCTTACTCTTAGTCTATCTCTTTTCTATTCTTCCAACGAGCACTGACTTTCGTTGGACATATATTTTTTGTAAAATATTTTATTACCTTACATTTATACACAGGAATACAATTTATTAATCGAAGAAAATATGAAAATACGACAAAAAATAAAATATTTATAATAATAAAAGTAACAAATTTAATACTCTGGAAGAAAGACTTTCTCTTCTTGTTTTGGGAGGGGGTGAAGAAGCCTCTTTGAATCTTCAATAGTCTTTCACTAAGAGATGGCGCCACATGTCCTTATCCAATACAAGAACCACTAGCATGGTGAATATATTTATATTCTAACTAACACCGGCACCACTAAACAGGGAAGAAGAAATTTTCACCTTAGCCAGGTGTGTTGTTGTTGTTTGAGTGTTTGATTGATTGTTTCGAACTCGAATTCGAACGCATAATCTACTACTACTACTACTAATTTTTTTTGAGTGATTCGAAAATATCGGTGGATTTTCGATTAGAGGTCCCGTTTAGCCTGTAGAAGCGTTTAAAGTTTTGTGGAGAAAATTTGCCATAACATCCGTCTCAGAGAAGGTAGAGATCTCACTTTTTTTCAATTATTTTTTATTATTTAGTTTCTCATCATATTTTTTTTTTCTGATTGAAACTTTATGATAAATTTAACCAATTATTTTCGGATTACTATTTTTAATTTTGATTTTTTAGCGTTATTTTAAAGCTCACATTTATCAATCTATTTTCAATAGAAACTTTTTAAATGATTTATTTTCGCTTTTATGAATTACTTTCTGAATTATACTCTTTTATCTCTCTCGCCTTGGACCCAGATTTATACTATAGAGAAAGGATCAAAGATTCTTCGATTTGACATCTCAATCGATTTAATAACCAATTCGCCTCGATCGCCATTTTGATGCTTAACGGTTTCGGTTTGCTGAACGGACTTAACGGTGACAGTTTTGGACGGACGGCGGGAGGGCGTTTGTTTGTGTTGCTGTCGCTTTGCATTAATTAACACTTGATTTGCGCGACACAATTGGGACGTCAATCAAGTGTCCGTCAGAGGACGAGCGACATGTCGCCAACAACAATGCGACGTCCGGTGCAGGACGAACGAAGGGAGGTTGGTTGGACCCTGGGTGAAGAGTCCTTGCCGAGGGGCGCATGCAAATTTTTCGTAGATTTTCTAAACAAGAGCATTTTTTCCGATTTTTCCGAAAATATTTGTTCGATTTTTTGCCCAAAATCTTCGATGAATAAGAGATTATCGCACATGGTGCCGTTGTTGTTGTTGTTGTTGTGTTGTTGTGCCTACAGCTTTAGTTGTTGTAGTGCAGGCTAATTGGAGTGCAACGACAACAACAATTCAGCAACAATTCAACTGCCACCAACAAAGGAAACTGTAGCAACAACGAGAGAGAGAGAATGGCGAAAGTGAAAGTGAGGGAGGGAGAGTGATCGAGGGAGGGAGAGAGATGGAGGGAGAGTGAGAGAGTGAAAGGAAGCCCGTGGCTCCGTCCTGTGGAGAGGTCAAAGCAGCTGGACGCGAGCTCGTCGAGGGCACGCGTCCGAGGGACCCTCGTTCGGACCCTTCGTCCTTCTATTTTGCATTCAAAGAGGATTATTTTCATGTTGCTCTCGTTGGTCTCGTCGTCGTCGTCGTTGTTGTTGTTGTTGTTGGTATTGATTTTATAGAATCGAAAATCATCTGGACATTCGCCGCACCCGAATTAATCCCCGAGCGCAATTATCCATCGTTCAGCCCCCCGTGCACGAGGGACCGCGTGCGCCGGCCGAAAGGACATCCGGCTAGTGTTTCGCATTTAATCGCGAAAAAATCACGAAAACACACAAAAATATTGATTTCCAAAAAACGGCTATAGCAACAACAACAAAAATAATTCGAAATAGGTTCATCAATGTTTTTGTTCATGTTGTTGTCCGATCGATGACCATCGACGATAACCTGTGATTAATATTAGGGAACCCAAGCTGTGAGAATGAAACTATGGAGAAAAGGAGGAGAAGCACAAGACAAAGAGTGATCCTTCCGATCTTGGTTTGAATCAAGTCGGAACTTGGTTCGACTCTAGATGAAAGAAAAATATTGCAGGAAACCAATAGAACTTGTAGAATAGTACTTGTAAAATCAAACAATCTTCTGAGAACCCATAGAATTCTTAAAAAAGCCAGGAATAAAGGAATTTACTCCTAGTTGATGATTACGATGTGATTTTGTTATGACTGGGAGTAACTTGTAGGAGGAAGGAGGAGGTTGGTACAGCCCACTTAAGAATGAGACTTCAAGATTTATATAAGCTAAATTTTTTAAAACTCCACAAGAAGTTTAAATTCGAAAAATTCTAGTATAATGAACCATCTCTATGTAGTTTAATAAACTATTAGTTTGAAGGATAAATTTGTTGTAATGGAAAGAAAGAAAAAAATGTGACTGAGTTTCTCTATAAACAAACTCAACTTTATATCGAGTGAGAGAAATTCAACACATTTTAGTTGAAATAATTTGTTGTTATATGTAGAATAGACAATGTTAATACATAATACAAAATCAGAGATAACAGATCATGCAAATTTTAAATAGAAACAAATTAATTTATATTAAAATGTTAAATTGTAGTGTTAAAATAATATATCGTATTTTGTGATCTATATAAAATAGTACATTAACTTGTTTATGTTTTTTTTTTACACTCTATAGCAATATTTTTCAATTTAAAATCGATTGTGCTCTTTCTTCAAATGGTTCAAACTAATAAAATATCGTCTATTAGGTTCCTATTTATGCTAAAATATTTTAAATTTTGTTATATTTTAAAAGGATCTTCTCTTGCAAAGTTGATGTACAAAAGTGGATTTTGCACATTATATTTATGATAAAAATTAGTTATTTCACATCATAAAATATTTCCACAAATAGTTTTCCGAATGACAAAATTATGAATGTGCCGATGAAATAAAATGGTGACGTCGAGTGAAAAACGAAAACCAGAAAACTCCCACCGGAGTTAGCGCTGGACCCTCGTATATCAGAATCCATCGAATCCATGACTTCGGATGCATTTTTATATTTCATAAATGTGTATTTGCGTGTCGCTAATGCAGCATAAATCAGAATTTGTTGCTCCCACAGGGGAGGGTTTCGTCAGTTCGATAGATGGATGGATCATCCATCCATGGCGAGGCAAACACGGGCAGACAGACAAACAGACAGAGTGAGATGGACAGACAACTAATAACCTCTAATGCTGCGGACCACGCGACTCGAGGGTGTTCAAATGTTGCCACGTGCCCGAACGTCGACGCGATCGCCGCCTGAGGCAATTGCATTTTTGTCACAACCATTGTTGTTGTTGTTTTTGTTGTTGTTGGGTTCGATGAGGTCGAGGTGTTGTGCGAAATCCTCCCCTATGGACCCGAGGGGTGGGTTTGCGGCTGCCGTCGCAATTATGCATTTCTGCGACTCGTCAAACGTTTCGACCCGGCCGAGGGTTGCGATTCGATTGGAGTTTTTTTTAGCGACCTTTCTAAAAAAGTTCATGGTTTTTTTACCACAGATTCTCACGATAGGCTCCTGATGACAGCCAATCAGAGGCCTTCGCAGCCTCCATCCGGAGTTTCGGTAGCTTCAAAGCGCCCACAGCTGGGTTTTTACGACCCCATAAGTGATCTCGGATGTGAGGAATATTGATGAAATATCTAATTTCTTTAAAGGTTTTTATTTTAATAATAGTCTTCGTTGTAATAAAAGTTTCCACTTTAATAGTAGTTATCATTTTAATAAAATTTTCCCGTTAACAGTAGTTTTATTCTCTAAAAAATCTTCGTTTTTATTGAAATTCGATGGAACCCTTTCTTTCAAACAAAAAGATCTTAAAACGTCGTAAAATCCCAGAGAATAGCACGAAAATTTTCAAATTCGATCATTCGACGACGATTTCCTCCTCCGTCCCCCACGTCTATTGCGTTTCGGGTTTTCTTCGATCGGCCGCCTCCCCATTCGGCGTTGCTGTTCTCTCGACAGTTGGATTGCCTCGGTCTCGTCTTACAAGCGTCGTCTGCGGCGGTCGCCGTCTCTGCGACGGTGACCTTATTATTTCCCCCACTGGCGCGTGTGCTTGACAACTCCACCACCCTACAGTGGCATCGAACGAATTTGGACACTGATTTGGTCCACGGGTGTGGAGGAGGAAAAGCGGTCTGAGGTTGGAAAATGCTGGAATTAGAAGTAACAGAGACTATTTGAGTGAGACTATTAGTATAGATTGACACTAGGCATATGAAAACTGTAGACTATAACTATTCGATTCAAGATCACGACATCCGAGACTTTATTTCGATTCCACGACGAAGAAATCTAAGACTATATTTCGATTCCAAGACGAAGAAATCTCAGACTATATTTCGATATCAAAATCAAGAAATCAAAGATTATATTTCGATATTCCAATATCGAGAAATTCTAGACTATATTTCAATTCCAAGATCAAGAAATCCCAGAACATATTTCGATTTATAGATCACCAAACACAAGACTATATTTCGAATCCAAGGCCTTGCAATTCTAGACAGATCCCAATGCACACTATATTTCGATTTTTAATTCAAGAATTCCCAGACTTTATTTCGATCAAGAAGATCAACAAATCTAAGACTACATTTGGATTCCCAGATTAAGAAATCCAAAATTATACTTTCATCAATAAATCCCAGAATATAAGATCCAAGATCAATAGAACCCAAACAGATACTAAAGATCTTCAGTAGCCTGCCATAAAATAGACTTCTACCTCCACTTGTTCACCCTCGTGGAGAATCTAATGAGACTTCCACAAAGACGATTCCGTAGGGCATCGGCTTCTCAACGAGACCGAGCATTACAAGAGTCTGTTCCACGGTCGACAGCGATCGTGAGACGGACAGATGGACGGACGGACGGACGCCAGCCAGTTGGAATGTCAAATTGAATGGTTTCGTGGAAACACTCGTCGAGGGAAAACTATTTCTTAATGAGGAGCGAGGCTAGAAAATATTTGGAATTTTTTCGAGTCTCAAGACATTTGTTTAGAAAGTGAGTGGAAGACGGAACGAAGAAAAGAAATAGAGAAAGATTGTGTGTGTGTGTGAATGAAGATCGTGAGGAGATGGTGAGAAGAAGCCAAGGTATGGTAGAAGGAGGTTGCTGTGGTCAAAGATCAACCATTAAACGAGCGATCAGAATGTTGAGAAGAAGGTGCAAACATATTATTTTTTATTTTCTTCTCAGCTCAACATAATTTCTCCTTCTCTCACGTTTTTTTGGAAAAAGGTTTTCGGGGCTTCTGGAACCCGATCACTTTCTCACCTTCCACGGTACGTACCGTGTTGTGGAACGAGAACATTTTCATTACCACGATGTAATCTTAGGAATTCTATCCCTCTCTCTGTCCCTCGCCCTCACTCGGTTTCGTTCTCAAGTGTTCCGGTGACCCACTGGAAGGAAGCGAAGAAGAAGAAGAAGACTGGAACACGCACACACACACTCAGACAACTTCGCTAGGATTACAAAAGACGTCGATGCTCCGTCTCGCTCGCTCCCATGGGCTCGGGACGAGCATGTAATGCGCCATCATCAAGGGTTGTTGCTGCTGCTGCTCGGGCCGAGATAACGACGTCGAAGCCGAGCGATCACGAACAACAACGAAAGACGACTACGATTCCGATCGCACTTCGTTCCCCTGGCGATCGGGCGAACGAGTGTCTATCGTGGATGGACAGATAGATAGATAGATGAATGGATAGAGATACCGCTTCCGACCGCTCCGCCGTCCGTCTGTCCCACGGTCTGTCCGTCCTTATGTCTGTCTGTTTGTCTGTGCGTTCGTTGGGCCGACGGCGCTCGCTGCTACGCACGTTGTGGCGCTGCAGCGTCGTCGTCGTCGTCATCATCATTGTATTGTTGTATTCCAATTTCGGTTTTCTGTTGTTCTTCCAATTCTCATACATTTTATTGTTGTTCTTCTAATTTTCGTTGTTGTTGTTCCATTTGTTGTTGTTCTCCTATTCCTCATTTTTGTTGTTCCATTTGTTGTTGTTCTCCTATTCCTCGTTATTGTTGTTGTTGTTATTCTTCTATTACTTCTTGTTGTTGTTTTTCAACTTCTCGTAGTTCTTGTTGTTGTTGTTGTTGTTGTTGTTCTACCACTTCTTATTGTTGTTGCTGTTGCGGTACGGTTTGGGAAAATATTTTCGGGGTTCCTGGAAGTCGTAAAACGCAACTAATCGCCAGTGCGTCAGTGTGCGTCATCGGAGTCGAGTCGAGTCGAATTGAGTCGGTGTCTTCGTCGTCATCGTCGTCTTCGTCATTGTTGTCGACTTCGTCTTTGTGTCCGTCGTCGTCGTCGTCTTTGTGTCCGTCGTGTTGTCGTCTTGGTCGGTGTCGGATCGTTGTGTCGTCATCGTTGTCGGTGCAACGCACATGCAGACGCAGTAAAGTGACGTAGCGAATGTAACGTAAAGTGACGAAGAGAACCTAAAGTCGAAGAAAAATCGCCTTCGAAGGATTTCCACCGTAACACGCGAGGTTCAAAAGAAACCAAATCCCCACTCAAGACCCCAGTCACACCTCTCAAGAGGCTTCCCTTGTGTGTGTGTCGCCACAGGAAGAGGAAGAACCGTGATGTCGTTCGTTCCAAGCGGAGGAGGGGGAGGAAGTGGATCCACCTCGCCGCCGGATGTAAACATGTCATCGCCAGCAGCAGCAGCAGCAGCAGCAGCAACAACAACAACCTCTACTTCACCCACAACAATAACAACAACACCAACAACAACATCGAGAAGAAACAGTGGCAGTCCTCGAGATGAGGTCGATGCTGCCATATCGAGCCAATATCAACACCAGCGAAGGAGCAGCAGCAACAACAGTAACAACAACAACAACAATAGCAGTCCCAAAGGTAGGTTTCTTTGAAGGTGCATCATTGTCAATATCCTTCTGCTTGTGTTTATCATCATTGTGTCCTTTCTCATTTTTCTGTCTTCATCCTTCCTCATGTTTGTTTTATTGTCTTTCTTCAATTTCGTGTCTTCATCAACTTCTTTTGTTCTTCCTTCACCATCTTCATTTGTTCTTTCTTCACCATCTTCATTTGTTCTTCCTTCACCATCTTCATTTGTTCTTCCTTCACCACATTCATTTGTTTGTCCTTCGCCACCTTCGTCCTTCAGCAACATGTTGCTTCCGCCTCGACTGATTGGCCTTCGTCAGCGTCCAATCGGAGTCTGGATTTTTGCACTTTTTTATCGAGATACGTTTTTTATTCGCCGATGACGATGAAGTCCAGCACGATGCTGATGTTGATGATGATGGAAATCGCAATCATCCCCCGATGCGATTTGTAATAATCCACACCCTACATCACACCCCACCCCATCTCTGGCCTCACCCTCTTTTCCTCCACCTCCTCCTCCTGCTGCTGTTGTTGTGGCGATCGACTCGTGCCGAGGGTGGGTTGGGCTGGTGATTCGCGAACACCGGACTCACCCTCGGGCGAGAGTTCTTCGATGTTCCAGTTGGTCGTCGGAAGTCACGCGGATCGATCGTAGTTCGCAGAGATCAATAAACCCGTGTCGAGTATTGAGTTTGTGAGAAATTTATTAAATTTGTTATATCTAACGTGAAGTTCAGGATAATTCTGCATCATGTATTATAGAGGTAGGACTTGTCTACGTGTACAAATATTGAATTAAACTCTTTTCGTATACGTTCCAAGTTGTATCATTGATACTAATTGGATTTTTCTGAACGATGTTGTTAAATAACATCCACGTTAAGGATAAGGATTTTGAATATTATCATCTATTGCAGGGAATAGTTTTCCCTGATCCCATAAAAAGGTTCTATAGTATAGATTATATTATCATTGTTCTGAGTGAACTTCTTATAAAGTAGAAAAGAAAGTATCAAAAGATGTATAAAATTTGTTCCTATCGATCTAAGGTCATATTTATAGGGATATAATGAATACGATTACGCTTATTAGAGGTATTGTAAGGAATAATATTTTCTGGTCCTGTTAAAGTTCAATGGATTATACTAGTCTTGTATTTGTTTTGTCTGTCAAAAGTTGTAAAAGATGTGTTTCAATCTATCTTAGGCCTGATTTATATGGGTCTACTAATTGCGATTAAGCCTCGTAGGAGACGAAAATCGACTCGAAGATCCATTCTATTGCTACATTTTAAAAAAGAGGGCCCCATACCTTGCAAAATATACTAAACCAAATGGACCTCTAAACATGGACAGATGTCTTCGGGTTCAACTTCAATTCGTAATTTGCATTCTATCCTCATCGAGCTGCCTTCTTGGACAACTAATTAACGTAAGCTTGAGTTGGTTTCGTTGGACCGATGGTCGGAGGGAGGGACGAATGAGGGTTTCCTTCTGGCTACCGAATGCTGTGATAGACTTACATTGAGATGATTTACAACGACATCGAGTTGTCGCGGTCGAGGATGCCGAACCGGTTGGGGTCTGGAACGAGACGTGGCGAGGTCTGCGGGGCGATCGAGGCGGCGGTGGTTGTAAGGAAAGCTTCCTTGGGTTCGGTGGACCGAAAGTTTCTCGCTGGACGTGATTTCGGTTCTTTGTTGGACACAGATTTATGGCGGCTTAGGTAACCACGTTGTTTGTTCGATGTCTTCTTGTTTTTATTTTCTTGTCATTGTTGTAGTTATTGTTATTGCTTTCTGTTATAGTTCTTGTTATTGTTATTGTTTCTTGTCATTGTTGTTGTTATTGTTATTACGTTTTCTTGTTGTTATTGTCGTTTTTACTGTTGTGATTTATGTCGAGCAATCCGTTTGTAACATGGCATGGATCAAACCCTCGCTCTTCGCTCTCCATGGGAAACGAAACCGGTTTTGTAAAAGTTCGAGCTTCGAGGCTTCTGAGGGATTCCTTTGAAACGCCGTCGCATTGGGAGGTTCCTTCCTGCCGAAACCACAATGACGATGACGACGATCAAGAAGAAGTTTAACGAACTCCTACAACTCGCATTCTTCTTCGGCTCCACTAGCTCGAACTCCCCTATTCATGGTCTAGCTGTCGTCTGTCTGTCGCGGTCCATACATCTCCGAGATGTTGTGGATTAATTGACGATGGGGAGCGGGGGCCGAGTGATGGCGGTAGCCAAGGGGATCGGACGGACCGAGTGATCGCCTCGGAATGTCGAAAGCTCCGCGGCTGAAACGCATAAAAAGAAGTGGCGACGTAAGGGAGCGATAACAATTATCACCGCTCTCTCATCGCATCGAATCGTGTTGTATTTATGCCGCCTGAGATTGAGAATGTATGAGTGTGTGTGTGTGTGTGTGTGTGTATGAAGGGGAGGGGAGAAAATTGAATGAAAACAAATAAAACCAAACCACAAGAATTCATTCATAAATCGTCGTTTCGTTCACGACTTTACGAGATTTTCATGAATGAAATCCAATGTTTTTCTTTCAAATAGTTTCTTTTCCTATCTTTCTCTTTCTCTCTGTCACTCTCTCTTACTCTCTCTCTCTCTCTCTTACTCTCATTCTCTCTCGCTCGCCCCCTCATACACTGGCTCCCTTGGCACTATTTATGTGGTCTAATTTTTCTTCTATTTTTTGTTATCTCTGTTAGTTTTATCATCAGTTCAGTTTTGTCCAATGATTTTATGGCCCATTTTTTTTTTGTTCGGTTCTAGTTTTATTTCGTTGCTGGTAAACAAACTATAAATACCACGCATAAATCGGAATCGAGTGGCATATTACGATCGTCACAAGTTGGGGCGATCGGCGTGATCGGGCTCAAAGTGAGGGGCTTGCATCATGGGTCTTATGACATCGGAAGTTCTTAAAAAAAATCTCCAGAGACTTAGGTCTTAATTCTTTATTATCATTAGTTTTTTTTATGGTATTGATCTATATAATTTTATATGGATTCTGTCACCATCTTGTCTTTGATTTTTTATACTAAATTTCAGGTGATGCTTTTTATATGGATGCGTCTTATATGGCGATGCTTCTTATAGACCTTTACGAAGACAATTTTCTCTGAATTTCTCTCCTAATTTTGATGTGATCCATATTTTTCTCTTACCATTGAATATTATATTGCTTTCTCCTTCTATATTTTTGCCACTCCTTCCACCACTCAAAAGTCCTTCAACCACTCCAAAGTCCTTCCACCACTCCAAAGTCCTTCCACCACCATCAAGTCTTTCACTTTGTGCTTCTCCACATTCCTTTCACACAATTCCACCTTAGTGTCCATCCACCTTTATCTCTCTCACCTACACTTTCGTCTCTCACACCCACACTTTTGTCTCTCAAACCTCCAAATTGCGAATCGATTTCCGAGAAACTCGATCAACAAACAGTCGATTCCGCAGGCAGGACGCGCACGGGCGGACAGACTTCAGAAGTCCCTTCAGCCACCTCTAAACTTCAGAAGTCTCTTCAGCTACTCCTAGGCTTCTTCTCCTCATCGTGCCTTCGTCACGAAGGACTCGACTGACTGCCAGGGGCCGGTGCAGTCGAATCGACGAGGGCTTGATTCGTGTTGCTCGCGAGGATCGTGAGCGGTGGGATATCGAGAAGGACTTCAGCATTTATGTAAATCATCGGCGATCGAGGAGCGTCCCAAAGGACTCTTAATCAGGGCGAAAAGGGGAGAGAACGAGAGAGAGAGAGGTTCGAGTTAATTGAACGTGAGGAGACGCCGCAGGCCATGGGAAGCAAAGGAACGAAGGCGAAGGATCTGCACGAGAACGAGCGGCCGGCCGAAGGATTGGCGTTTGTTTTGATTGAAACTGTAGCAAAGACGGGAAGGGTTTCTTCGCTGTTGTTTTGTTGTTATTGTTATTGTTGTTGTTGTTGTTCATGATCGTAGAAGACGCTCAACGGGTCCGTGGATTGATACAGTTTCTGGCCGTGTCCTGTGAAAAGGATACCTGATACCGCGTCCTCGGCGCCATTTGCATATGAATGCGAACGTAATTAGCATAAAGAATGAATGAATTAAATTAGCTTCGAAGGGGCCTGGCCCGAGGCGACTGCCCTCCTCTACTTGATCTACTACTTCTTGTTATTATTCTATTCTTACAATCATTGTACTCCTTTTTCTTACCATGATTGTACTTCTCTCTCATTGATTCGGAAACCTCTCACTTGCAGGCCCAGGAAGCCGAGGATCCGCGGAGTCGACGTCGGACGTGCGCTACGGCAAATGCAAGTGGTTCAACGTGGCCAAGGGCTGGGGCTTCATCACGCCCAACGATGGCGGCCAGGAGGTGTTCGTCCACCAGGTGAGTTATTATCCTTCATCCTTTCATCTCCTTCCTTATCAACAATAATTTCACCATCATCTCTCCATAGAGCGTGATCCAGATGAGCGGCTTCCGGTCGCTGGGCGAGCAGGAGGACGTCGAATTCGAGTGCAAGACGACGCCACGTGGCCTGGAGGCGACGCGCGTCTCCGGACGCGAGGGCACCGACTGCAATGGGAGCACCTTCCGGCCGCGCACCAAGAAGCGCTTCCGTCGCGTCCGCTGCTACAATTGCGGCGAATTCGCCAATCACATCGCCTCGAAGTGTGAGCTGGGACCACAACCGAAGCGCTGTCATTTGTGCAAGCAGGAGGACCATCTGTTCGCCGATTGCCCGATGAAGAAGGTGAGTGCGGTGAGAAACGAGTGAACATGGTAGAGTGTGGTGGACTAAAAGTGTACATGATAAACTCGACGACTTTGTGGTGGACTCGACGAGTTTGTGGCGAAACAGACAAATTTTGTGGCGAACTCGACGAGTTTGTGTTGAATTCAACGAGTTTGTGTTGAATTCAACGAGTTTGTGTTGAATTCAACGAGTTTGTGGTGAATTCAACTAGTTTGTCTTGATTTCAACGAGTACGTTGCAATCTCGACGAGTACGTTGTGAACTCGACGATAAGGTGGTGAACTCGACTAAAAGATTTTGAACTAATCCCGTCTTTATTTCAGGCACAAACCAGCGCGAACACCAGCGGCGGCTCCGGGAATTCGCAGGGCGACCTCAACCTGTCCTCACCTTGACCTGGCCTGATCTGGTCTGAGAGAGAGAGTGTCTTGAACTTACGACACCCCCATCCCCCCTGGTCATCGTTGGAGCTCGGTTTTGAACCCCCGCTCGCGTCGACAAACAAAGTACAAAGTAATGAATTTTTTTTTATGTTTTTCCCCCACCTCGAGTTGAAGAAAGACATTTTCGCAAAAATTAAATTTCAAATTTACAAATCTACCTCGTAATTGTAATTTTAAGATCAAGACCTCTGATCGGTTGTACATCGTATGGTCTGTAGTTCGTAATTTGTAAATTCTAAGGGAGTTTTATCACAAAATATTAGCCTTAAGTGTATGCAAAATTTTTGTACAAATTCCTTTCATATAGAGTAAAAATATATATTTCGTAAAAAAACCAAAAATATTTTATTCATCTCTCGTTTATTTCCAAAAAATAAATTAAATAATTATTCAAAAATTAAAATATAACATAAATATAAAATATAATAAAATAATATAAAAATGATATTTTATAAAAAAAGAAATCCTATCAATCAATGTTTTTGAAGAAGATATACGATCACTTGTATAATGATCTACTGCTACCTTTGATTCAATCTGCCTACTATGAATAGATTTCCCCACACTTAGATTGAAGATCCTCTTGTGAATTCATCTGGCAGCCTCCCTTGTTTCCTTCAGTTGCCTCCCTTGTTTCATTCAGTTTTCTCACTCCTCCATCCTTCGTTCGAGGATTCGAGCAATTTTCCAAATTCCTCGTAATACGGCCGACGCTTCGTTTTCACCTTCGCTGGTGTAAACGAGGTTTAAATGCCCACCGAACTCACACAAACACACCCACAGAAACAATCACGACCTACAGAGAGAGAGAGAGAGATGAAGAAGGAGAGAGAAAGATGAGAGAGACCGAGAGAGAAGACAATGTGTCTGATGGAGCGAGAGGGCAGAGCTCTCGTGAAATTAGAGTCTTCTCATTCGCATTCGCTTCGGGCGCCAAGTGGAGAACTCGGCGGTTGATTCTGTAAATGTTGTTGTTGTTTGTCATTGTTGTTGTTGTTTGTCATTGTTGTTGTTGTTCGTCATTGTTGTTGTTGTTATTGTCCGGAGGTTGATTGTGGTCTTGTAGCTGATGTTGTTGTCGCAGTCATTGTTGTTGCAATGTGTGTCGAAGTATGCTTGTGTCGGTGTCCTTAAATTAAAGAGAAATCGCGCGCCATCAGAGACAAACAAAGGAACAAAAAAGAGATCGGAGGAGTGAAAGAGAGGAAGGGAGATGGTGGGATGTAAGAAAGGAAAAGAACGAGAAAAAGATGCGACAGTGAGAAAAACAAAAAGAAACTTTGCGAAGGACGAAAATGTTGGGGAAATCGAAAGATCGAAGATTGCAAAGAGACAAAAAATTAACAAGAAAGTGAGACAGAGAGAGACTTCTATAGTATTTGGAGGGAGTGAGACAGAAAGCGAATTTGAAGGGAGTGAGAGAGAGAGAGAGAAAGAAACCGAATTTGAAGGATGTGAGACTGAGAGAGAGGGAGAGAGAGAGAGAGTTCTGATGAGTATCAAAAGGAGAATAAACAAAAAATAAAAAAACAAAAAATAAAAAAAATGCAGATGCCATAGAAAAGAGTTTAAGGCTTTTAGGCCGAAGGATCTTTTGAAGACACCAGTCAGAGATTTCAATGAAAAGGACACAAGAGGTCAAGGCTCCCACTCTCAAAGATTAGGAGAGTAAAAAAAAATAAAATCTTTCTCATCCATCGACTCGACGGAGGAGCGAAAAGAATTTAATAATTGCAATTAGACAATGAAATTAAATTATTCAGTAATTTTTCGATTTTAAATATTTTTTCTTTCCCTTTGATAAAACATTGAAGTTTTCAACGAATGCAAAGGAAATCAATTTCCTGCGGGCCAAACCAACATTTACTCAGCATCCTTCTCACTCATGCTCTCGTTATCTCTCTTGTTCTTACTCCATTCCTCCCTCTTTCTTCCTCTATCCTTCTTACTCCATCCCTTTCTCTCTTCCTTATTCCATCCAACGCCTTCCTTTCCTCACTTTGATTGGCGATGAAATCACATGCAAAGGATTGATGGAATCGGACATCGAATATCCTTTCGCAGGGGAGAAATCAACGTCAGCGATGGATGATGTTTTCTTCTCTTCTCTCCTTGAACATCCTCCTCCGCACTTTCGACATCATCTTGGAGGGAGAAGGAGTGAGTGAGAAGGACGAAAGAAGGAAGTCTTCGAGGAAACCATCGGATGTGGAGATTTATTTCATCGACGAAAATGCATTTCGACATCCGATCCGACGAAGTCAGGCGTGGCGAATGTATGCCGGGGGCCATCAGATCCTGCTGAACCAAACAAGGAACTCAAGATGTGGAGAAAACAGTGTGGGAGGAAATAATATGTGTGTGTGTGAGAGTGAGTTATGTGAAAACTCGATAAAACAATTGTCGAGGCGCTCAATCAACGGGCGGCAACTTTTCCTTCAAACTAATTTTGCGACAACAACAAGAGAAGTTACAATAATCGATAAGAATTACAATAACCATGAGAAATTACAATAACCATGAGAAATTATAACAAACATGGGAATTGCAACAACAACACATTCGAATTCGATACAACAACACAGCCTGATAACTAAAAGCCTTTCAGATAAACTGAAAACTTCTCTCACTTCGATTCTCTACATCTCTCCGTCTCAATAGGTCGTTTATCGTTCACTCTATCTGTTTATCTCACTTACTCTATCTATCTCTCTATCTCTTACTCTTACTATCTCATCTATCTCTATCTCTTACTATCTATCTCTCTCTTCTTTTACCTCAAACACTCATTCTGTCTCACTCTTTCCAGCTTTCACTCGAACTCCTTCTTAACTGTTGTGAATTGCTTGCAGGCGTCTGCAATAAAATTCAATAAAATCAACTGAAAACTTTTCCCTCAACCTCTGCCACCACCCCACAATTACTGATCTCCCCTCTCTTCCTCTTCTCTTTACCTCTCCACTCTGGTCTTTAATTCTTTCATCACCTCTTTGGCCCCCCTCTGCACTTCTTTTACTCATCTGTCCACCTGTTTCACCTCTTCCGTTCTTGATGCCCCCTGAGTCCATGTCCTCATCAGTCGATGGAATCCTTGCGTTCGGCAATAAAATGCGAAACTCTCAAACTTCGGGCGAGCATAACTTAATCATCGAATGTCCCCTAAAATACCTTCTCTTAACTATCTTCTATCTTCTTCTATCTCTCTTTACTTTACTCTTTTCGTTCTCCGCTTACTTCCTTCTTCTCTTACTTCTTTCGCCCATATCTTCCTTCTCCACTTACTAGCTTTTGCTTTTTCTTCCTTCTCAACTTTCTTCTTCTCTTCCTGCCTTCTCCTCTTCTTGCCTTCTCTTCTTTCTGTCTTCTCCTCTTCCTACCTTTTCCTCCCTTTCTACTCCTCCGACTATCGTACTCTTCTTCTTTTCTTTCTTCTTCTTCCCCGTCTCCTCATCGTCCTTCAACATTTCTCCTCTCAATAGAAGTTGCCTGCATTCCGCGTCTGAGTAATAAAATCCTTTATGTCCTTCGTGCAGATTTCCAGTTGTTGTTTTAGGCGAATGATCCTCGTCATCATTGTTGTTTTTGTTGCTATTGTTGATTTAGTTATTGTTGTTGTTACTGTTGTTTTGTCTTCACTCTAACTCTGGTTACTCTTGTACTTAATGCAATCAGCATGTGTGTCTGTGTACGTGCCGTTTTCGACTGTGTGCGTGTGTGTGTGTGTTTGTGTGCGTTCGAAGCTCCTCCCCTTGAGCTCCCATCGAATTATCCACAAAAAGTTGCTACGCCTTCGTTTTTCCTGCATTTTTGTCTTTCTCGCAAAACGAAGCCCAGAAAAACGAGAGAAACGGAAGCGGAAGAAGGCGGCCATTTTATGACCAGCCGATGAAAATCGATGGGGTGAGAGAGAGGGGGCGTGGGAGGTGGAGGAGGAGGGAGGTGGAGGTGAAGGAGGAGGGAGGTTGAGGAGGAGGCGGGAGATTGAGGAGGAGACGGTAGATGGAGGCAACGTCAATTGGCGATATAAAAATAGATGTGAAAATCGGAGAATCAGCGGAGCAATAAAAAACAGCCTTCATTTGGATGGAAACTGATAGAGATGGGTGGGAAGAGATGACTAGGATGAGAAGAAATAACGAGGATTAGGAGGAGATGACGAGGGTTGGGTGGAGATTACGATGACTGAGAGAAGATGTCGAGAGAGAAGAGTGAGAGAAGATGTCAAGATTTGAGACAATACGACGAGGCATGGAAGAAGATGTCATGGAATGAGAGAAGGAGTGAGAGAAGAAGATGATGAAATCAAATGAAGAAGATGACGAATAGACAAACAGTCATGAGGAATTTGACGAGAAAGTCGTGGGGGTCATTCGAAAACTGGGAAACAGTGAGAAAAATCTAAACGAGAAACGAAAAAGCTAAACGAGAAAAAGCTGAACTAGTGGGACGGCTGTGATAAGTTCGTGAATCAGTTTGGATGGGAACCACTGTCTATGTAATATGTGAAAAAATATCGAACTCTTTCTAAACCACGCCCTCCATCCTACTGAGATTCATTCTTTAAACTTGGAACCATTAGAAACCTTCCTGCAAATAATCTTCATTAGGTCTGGACGAAGAATTGATTTCATCTCCAATGATTGGAAATCACTGCCATTTCTGGGTCGCGGCTACGTAACTTTTTGTTCTTCACTTCTGGAGGCGAAGTATTGCACTCGCATGTGGAGAGGCAATCATCAATCGTTTCTTCCCTTTCACTCTCTCTCTCTCTCATTGATTCTGAATTGAAGTTTTTTGCTTTACTTCGATTCTCCATTCTTCACTTCATCACTTACTTTCGCTTAACTCTCAGCTCTTTTTCTTTCATTCCCACTCTCCACTTTAACTCCTTCTCTTTCTCGCTTCTTCATTCGTAATCTTTCTCACTCTGCCTCATTCACACATTCAAACGGCATCGCTTTAGCCTCTTTGAAAGGACAACAAAAGCGCTTTCAACGCTTTCATCCTAGAACTCCTTCACTCTTCACCCCTTTCAACCACTTGTTCACCTGTTCACCGAGGCTCTCAGGATATTCCCATGCATTTGCATGACTCGACATCCGGTACAGACGATTCGCACGCTTCCTGCGCGCCAGCGAGAGTGACTGCGTTTCCGGTGGAAGGAGCCGTTTAAGCGAAGATTTAAGCAATTGGCTCCGCACGAGGTGGCTGAGGTTCTCAGAGTCGCCGCTCCCTGAGGTGGACTGCGAGCCGGAAGTGAATGTGGGTTAAAGAGACAGAGAGAGATGGAGAGGGCACTTTCTTTCTTGTTTTCTTATGCTTAATCTCACTTTTCATTTTTCTCTCTATTTCTCTTTTTCGATGAGGAGGGTGGAGTTAATTTTCTGCGGAAACTTTTATTTAATTTCGTCCTCTTCGGCGTCTTCTTCATTAACTCTTCTCACTTGTGGTTCCCTCGCATGGTCATTACCTCTCTCTCTTTCACTCTCATACTCTCTCTGTTTTTCTTTTTCTTTCCTCTCCCGTTGACCACGTTTTCTCATTTGCGCTGAGGGTTTTAATTTTCTGAAGCGTCCGCTCGTTGGCGCCGCTTAAGCCGCGAAAATACTCAGCCTCCATCCATTTGCATGGAAATTCATCGCTCACACACACACACGAACACGCACCCAAACACCCACACACAAATTCACATACACACAGAGAGAGAGCCGAAGAAAAAAGCAGAAAGAGTGCAAAGGAAAATTATGGAGAGTCGGCGGGGCGGGTCGTCGTGAGGTCGACTGGGGCGAGGTCTGACGGCGTGAAACTACTTGGAAAGTAATTTTAAAATTTTAATTGCTTTTCTTCGCCGCCAATCCTTCCATCCATCCGTTCGTTCGTCTGTCCATCTCTCTGTCTCTCCGTCTGTCCATCTCTCTGTCTGTCCAGCTCTTGGTTCTCCTTTTTGCATTCTTCGTCATCCTTCATCCTCGTTTGGCCTTTCGTTTCCTGTTGACCATCGTCGTTGTCATCGGCGTACTTTCGTCGTCCTTGCCTACTGCCTTCTTTCCTTCGTCCTTTCTTCCGTCCTTCCTTCGTTTGCTGTTTGTCGTCCATCGTGCTTTTCGTCTGTCGCATTGCAATTAGTACGCGACCTCTGGCGTCGTCTGTCTGTCTGTCTGTAGTGAAGACAAGGCGACAACAAAAACGATAATGAATTAACAACAACAATAATGAGACAACACCAACAATAATAATAATAAAACGACAACACCAACAATAATAATAATAAAACGACAACAACAACAATAATAAAACATAATTGAAATTACACCAGCGACAAAAACGATTGCGGAAAAATGCATCGAAAGCATTATTTATTCACATCAAAGTCGAAAATTCCCTCACAGAGATGCCATGGAAGAGAGAGAGAAGTGAAAGAGAGAGAGAGAGGGCAAGGGAGAGGGAGATGAAGAGAGTGGACTAGAGTGAGAGAGTGACAAAGAGAGGAGAGATGATGTGGATGAAGCAGGACAGCATTAAATGCTGCGTTTAAGTGGAGCCCTCGCACCTCGGCAGATGGAAACGAGCAACGAGCGAATCGACTTCGTGATGTGACAAGGGACGACCCGCGACCTCCAGGGAACGATTCTTGTGGAATGAAGGATGGAATGAAGGATGGAACGAAGGATGGGGCGAAGAGTGGGATGAAGGGTGAGATAAAGAGGGGGTCGGGTTGTAACGAAGGCGGAGTCGGTCAAGGGTCAGTTCATTGAATTACGCCGGGGAGCGACCGACGTCGTTGACGTCGTCATCGTCATCATCATCACCATCTCCACCATCATCATCAACTTCAAACGTCTTCGGCTCTTCTCCAGGCAGAGGTTCTTAAGTGACATCACTTGCGAGGGGATTGAGTGAGGGAAGGTGGGCGTGGCATGGAGGCGTCCCGAGGATTGAGCAATGCATAACGTGAAGTTTATTAAAAGCGACGAGTGTCCAACGTGCACAACGACGAGGGGGGCGAGGGACGTGGGGCGAAAGAAGAGGGACGAAGGACGAGGGACAAAGGACGAGGAGCAAAGGACGAGGGACGAAGGACGAGGGAAGTCGTCAGGGGGACGCAACAATTTACAATTTAATTCTATTTCGAGTTGCATAAGAAAAATGATGAGTAGTCGGTGCTTGGTCAGAGGAGAGGGAGAGACTGTGATGGAGAGACAGAGAGAGAGAGAGAGAGAGAGAGAGAGAGAGAGAAGTTGTGACAAAGGGACAGGAGAGAAAAAAACAGCGACGAATGCCTGACAAAGAGACACTAGACGGAAAAAATAAGGAGTGGTCCGAGTGAGGAAAAGTCATTTATCTTCGCTCGGAGCAAAGTAAGTGCCCGACAGCCATTGTTTCCCTCTGCTTCTTCTCCCTCTCTCGCTCTCTTCTTCTTCTTCTCCCTCTCTCTCGTCTTCTTCAAAACTCCTATTAACTATAAGATTTTTTCCCTTCAGTTGTCAACCACTCTTTTTTTGTATATATTTTCAGTCTCAATTGTAGTTTAGATAATTTAAAATATTATGAAGTGCTCGAGATATTTAGTTAAATAAAAAACAAAATACATTTATTATTATGTTTTTTTATTTACATTATCACTTGTTTTTAATTAAACATTTAAATTAATTTTTTAATTTTAATTAAGTTAAAGATTTTTATTTTAGCATGATTTGCTTTGTTAATATGATTAATTTAAATGTTTAACATTTTTTATTTTAGAACAATTTTTATTTGTTTTCAGAAATATATAAACATTTAGTTATATAATTTTTGTATTTACTTTGCTTGTTAACTTTTTTACTTGTTTTAAATTAATTTTAAAAAATGTTTAAAATTTGATTACTTTTAAATTTAGTGAAAAAGTTATTCCAAATAAATTGTCATATTTTTTATAAAATTTTTATTTAAAATCAAATACCATTAACGTCCATTTAGTGGTTAAAAAGGATAATTCCAAAAAATGTATATTATTTTTCTTTTTGTGAACATATGCATATTTAAATGGTTTTTACTGCAACCAGCATCATCTCAATTCTCTAACTCTGTTATTCAGTATTATTTAATACACTTTATACCCTAACTTAATACCACATTATACTACTTTATACTAGATTATACCATTTTCGAGAACCCCGACGCTCTCCACTCATGGTCTTTTTCAATTTTCCGTCAATTCGTTCGTCTGTTATTCGTCTTCTTCTGCTGCCTTCTTAACTTGTTTCTCCTCCCTTCGACTTCCACTTTGTTCTTCTTCGCTCAGTTCTTTGGCAAATAAGATTACAAAGCTCCAAAGCTAGGAAGTTGCGAAGATGCAGCTGCTCCAATTCGTTGCATCATTTGTTAACTTATTATGCCGCTTCCCCTTTTCCGCCTTCGCCCCAAAACTTTCCCTTTCTTTCTCGCACTCTTCGACTGTCGTTCTTTCCTCAGCATAGTCGTGTTCCTTTTCCAACTCCATCCTCTCCCTCCGTCTCCTCCTTCGCCGTCCCTTTTTTGCATAATAAAGCGAATCGCAGCCACTTCGAGGTTCCTCTATCTCCCTCTCTCCCACTACACAACATCTCTCCATCCCTCCACTCCTTTCTCTATCTTTCCTTCTACTCGACTTGTTTTGCTTCACTGATTCTCCCTCGTCTTCTTCTTGTTGTGCCTCTTCACTTGACTTCATTAACTTTAAGATTCGCTTCCCTCTCTTTCTCTCATTATCCTCCTCTTTGTCTTTTCTTCTTCTCTGTGCTTCTTCCTCCTCTGACTCGCTTTCTCTGTCATTCCTCCATTGCTGTTATTGTTCTTGTTGTTTTCGACACTCAGCACTTGCAAATATTTTGTTTGCGAGTCAGGATGATTGCATACATGTTTAATTAATTGTGTCTCTGTGTGTGTGAGTGTGTGAAAGAGGCTGTGCCTCTCTCTCTCTCTCTATATGTGTGTGCGAATGATGACTAGAGCCTGTGTACCTGTGTGTGTGTGTAATGTGAGGAATAAATTAAGGAAACAAAATATAAATTTCAAATTGGAAGGAGGTGAGGGAAGGGGACGGGACCTCATTAAACATGATACTGTGGTAGGCAGGACTCATTTTCCAAATGAGAAACAGGCTCTAGAGCGCTCTCACAGTGATTTGTTGGTGTTTCTCCAAAGATCTTCGCCAAATTGGCTGTTACTTTAAGGCGTGAGAAAATTATTCTCGATGTGTGAGAAAATTATTTTCGCCGTTTGGAAAAAGTTTTGCGATATGTGTGTTTTCGATGATATGTGTGAAATTCATTTTCGATATAGAAAATTAGTTTTCGATTTATGGAAAATTCAAGTGTTTATTGGTTGGTAAATCCCTTTAGTAGTAGTCAAGTTTGAGGAAAGTTAAATATTGTCTTTAAAGCTACTTCGTTTAAGGCGCCTTTCTTGAAGTCTCATTTCTTTAAGACTCCTTCGTTTAAGTATCCTTCCTTGAAGTCTTCTTCGTTTAAGTCTCCTTCCTTTAATTCACCTTCCCTCAAGTGTTCCTCCTTTAAGTTTCCTTCCTTTAAGTCTCCTCTTCCCGAGTTATCCTCTAAAATTCCAATTCATCATCTCCTACCCTTAGTTTATCTAACTTTATTTTCTTAAATCCTGCTCCACCGCTAATTGCTGAGAGTCTCGTAGACCGCAGCCCCCTCCGATCATCCCCAAGAGACGTCCTCTATTCCCTACCCCACCCTTCTGTCAGCTCATTGTTGGAAAGTAAACGACTTTTAAAAGTTTCTCCCCCAAACCATCGCTGATCACTTTTTCCCCCAACCCATTGCCAGGCTCGCGCTACGACTCCCGGTATCTGCCCTAAGTCGATAATGCAGTTCAGCTCGTTCGCCTGCCGATCCGAGCTCATAAAAATCCAGCCGGCCACATGGTGAAAACTTCCGACAACTACTGTAAAGCTCTCCAAAAATCCATCGGCAAAGAGATTTCTTCTTCCTTCGCCTCGGCTTCTTCCTCATGCCATCGACAGCTAATAATACCATCGGGTCTCGACCACGCCCCCTCCCCCATTCGCTACTAATCCGACTCCTTCGATCATCGTCCTTGTCATCTTCCTTCCTCCATCGACCCCGGTTGCCTCCTGATCCTCCTCGTCAACAGCTGTGAAAATTTGCGACAATGTCGATGACGTTGACGTTCGGAACGACGATGAAAGTTTTTAATGAAATTCATAGCTGAGGGGGGCGAGGAAGGAGAGGGGAAGACAGAGAGGAAGAGATGGAGAGTGATGAGTGAAAAGAGGGGAGTGGAGGGGACAGAAGAGAGCAGCATCAACATTTGGCCGTCATTAAGGGCGATTGTGAGCGGATGTCGAAGTCTTTGTTGCTTACTTTGGGGTCTCTAAAGCTAATGCAGGTCTTGGTCTTGGTCCTGCTCCTGATGCTGACGATGTCCTTGTCGATGCCGTCGTCTTTGGTCATGTTGTCGTCTTTGTGGAGTTGCTGTGGGCTCTCGCTGAGGTCAAGCTGTTTGAGTTTGTGTCTGAGAAAATATTGTAAAAATCTGAACTTCGTTGATCGAACTTGATCTTTTCACACTCTCTGTAAAAGTTGGACCTTCTCCAAAGGCTTCCTGAGTCTGAGAGTCTGAGTCTTAAGACTTAAAACTTAGAGTCGAAAGAGTACCGTCTCCATTATCCTGAAGTCTCCTTGTGTTCCCTGAATAGTCCTTAATCGCCAACTTTCTATTATAAATCATCATCGGGACCTCTGAGATGAGAGTTTTCTCCAAGGACACTTTGCCAATGCCCTCCGTCAGGAGCCTGCTTCAGGTGTCACTTTAAGGATCCCACAGCGCCTCGACACCTTCCAAACTTTGGCCAAGTGTTCGAGGAATCGTGACTCGTCCTCCGGGTCTGTGTGTGTGTGTGCGTGTATTAGTTTGCGACTATGTGTGTGTTTGCGAGTCTCTTTGTGTTTGTGAATCGCCCTTTGAACATGAGTTCCTCCATTTCATTTGTATTTACTCTGCGTTGGTATCTTCATGTCTCTGTCTCTCCATTTTCCGTCCCTCTTTCATTCCTCTAACTCGATGTTAGTGAGATTCTTATTCGAATATTTCGAGTTACACGATGTTTTCCATCGACTTCCGGTATGCTACATACACATTCTATCTCTTTCTCCCTCTCTCGGTATCACTTTATCTCTCTCTCTCTCCCTCTCTATCTCCCTCGCGAGTTCCCATCAGATTTCTCTTCTTTGCAACAGCGGTAGGAAAATGTAGAAAATCACATTGTGTGAAGAAAGAGTGAGATGGATGTCGAATGGCACATGATAGATGAAAGAGAGAGAGTGCAAGAGCGAGACGGTGAAGACACCGGAACATGCTATTAGTTTGCAACGTGTTCGACATCATGATTTGGCGCTTTACCTGAGACCGGAAGAACATCCAAACAAAAATGTTTGTAGCAAGAGACGAAGAAAATGTTCACCGAACAAAATGGAGAGGAAATTCTTTTAAAAATTGTTAAAAATTGTTTTTTACAGACCTTCTTGATGACATCTGAGCTGAAGAATCTCCGGATATCTTCAGTTTATAACGATCAGTTTCGATTTCCTTCCGCCGACGAATATTTTTTCGTGAGGGTGACGCTGTCTTGGATGCTCCCCCTTTCCACTTTCCACCCTCCACTAGTCCAGGAAAATTGGCATATTTTTCTTTAATTTTCATATGCGACTGAGTTCCTCAGACGTGACCTGATGTGAAAAATTCGAATTCCATGAATTTTCTTTTGGGCCAAGATGGATGTCAGCGAGCTCTTTTGTTGTTGTTGCTACTGTATTTGTTGTTGTGCCTAATATCGTTGTGTGTGTGTTGTTGTTGTAAGAAGGTGTGTGCTTGTTGTTGTAGGTGGGTGTGTATTTGTTGTTGCTGTTTCTGTTTCTATTTGTGTTGCGTTGAGTTCAGTTTCTGAAAGGTTTTTTATTGGTTTAACACATGGATTATGATGCTTTTCTTACATGAATCGATGAATCGCATTCGGCTCGATTTCGTTCTCAAGGATCGCAAAGATATTTCGCAAATATTTGGAAATAACTCGCAATCGTTCGGCGAGCAAATAAATGGCATTGAAGGTGAATAAGAGGAAAAAATCGAATGAAGCAAAAACCCGGTGGAAACTGGGGAAAGTCGAAGGAAACTCAACGAATCATCAGGAGTAAATTCTTTCGGAGTTCATCATCAGAGGTCATTCATGGCGAGGGGGAAGGAAGAGCGATGAGTGAGTGGGTCAAAGTTTCGCTTGATGGGTGACAGAAAAACTTTTCTAATTGCAAAAATAATGACGAATAATCAACGAAACTGCAGAAAGACCAGAAACCGAGAAGGAAGAAAATAGAGAAAAGGTAAACAATTTTATTTAAAAATAATATTTAAGGACTTAGAGACGATTCAATTTTATAAAAGAAACAAGCAAAAGAATTTAATTCCTTTTGTCCGTTTGACTTCAGTTTGCAGTTAGAGAAGTAGAAGAAACTAGTGGAAACAAATTGGTTGAAATCGATTAATAAGTGTTGTTATTTATGGCCTTATTGTTGTTCGAGTTGTTTCTTGTTCCAATTGTTTTTGTTAAACACTTTCTTTGAATTCCTCGAACAAGAAACACAACCACAAAAACCTCTTTTAAGATAGCTTCAAAAACCCCAAGTTTTCACCCTATTCTGGAAGGAGGACTCTTGAAGGAGGTTCTCCTACAAATAATAACAAAAATGAACCTAACCACAAGTTTTCATTCCCCTCGATCTTGACCATACTGTCTTTCGAACCCTAAGGCAAGAACACATAAAACAAATACCATAAAACAAGGGTCGACTACCGAAAACAAAGAATTTTCCCTTTTTTTCATATTTATGGTAGAATTTCCTGAAGTTGAAATTAAGCTTATATGAATTTTAATCGCCGGTTCTGACTATATTTATTTTTCGAATTTTGCATAACGATATCGAAATTAAATTGATGACTTAAGTATTTTAAACTATTTTCCAATTTTCATGACTCTTTTAAAGAGTGACCTCTTTAAACTTGGTCTACCATTATCGAAAGTCAATAAATACGTAAATGGTTAAGTTTTATCCCATCACAACTCCAACAATAACAATAGTAAATGCCTCAACAACAACGAAATTTGCGGAAACATTCACATCAACAAACGAAAGACGAACATGACCAAGACGAAGAAGGCAGGCAGAACTTCGAAGAAACAGAGGTTGAATGGAGAATGAGAGGATAGTCAGGGATAAAGAGAAGGTGGAAAAGCAACGAGGAGATTCGGAGCCAGAAGATTTTTAGCAGATTTTCGAATCCAATTAGTTTAATTATTACTTTCTCTCGCTGTTCGAATTCGAGAGAATTCACTCGCCGAAGGGTTTCAAAGACTATTGAAGGAGAGAGAAGGAGAATGGGAGATACTTAGATAGAGAACGGGAGATACTTCGATAGAGAAAGGGAGATACTTTGATAGTGTGAGGGAGAAGGCGATGAGATGGTGACGAGGGAAAGAAAATGGAATCAAAGTCAAAGTTGCGGTCGATGTGAAAGGCGAGTGCTTTGATGAGATTCGAGTGGACCTCGGGTAATTGGATCGTAATCGTCGTTGGTGTCGTCGACGACGCTTTGACTGAGGTGTTTAAAGACTATCCGAAGGACTTGTGGATGACGATGAGAGGAGAATACTTAAGTATGTTTATAGTAATTTGTCCTCTTTGTCTTCGAGTATAAATGTGATTTCATTGAGGGTGATGAAGTGTGTTTTGAACTCTATTCCATGGACAATGAATCGGACCTTAAAATGGACACGAATTTAGTACTAACGAGAAGTGCATGCTATAATATAATATTTATTTCCCTGTATTCGCCGTCCACTGAACCTTAATCTGTCAGGACTTCAATCGTTGTCTTGAAAAATATCCATCATTGAATACAAAGTAGATGGAATGAAGAATGCAAAATGTAAAATAGATAATAGAAAATTCTTGTAAAATGATGGTATAAAATTTATGTGAATGTATGTGTGTGTGTGTGTAATATGCATGTCGGTAATGCAGTTTTGCTTGTAAGCATTTCTCAAGCACTTTAAAAAGCAATAAAATCCATTTTCTTTTGAATTTCTCCAAGGAGGGCGACAACACAGTAGGACAGTGAAAGACAGACAGAGATAAACATAGAGAGAGATAGACAGACGAATGGACAGACAGACAGGCGGATAGTCTCAAGATGGAGGAAAGGATCGACTCAGCGAGCAAGCGACTGCTTTGTTTACAATGTCACTGAATATCCTTGTGTTAAATCCTTGTTGGCCTTCTTCTGGTTATCATTGTTTTTGTTGGTGTTCTTCTTGTTATTGCTGTTTCATGTTGTTGGCATTTTTCTTGTTATTATCGTCCTTGTTTTTGTTGCTCTTGTTGTTATTATTGTTGTTATTGTACTACTGTTTTTGTTGTTTTTTATTACTGCTGTTGTACACATTCTTGTCAATCACAATCTTGTTGGTAGTCATAGTAGCCTAAGTTGTTGTTATTGTAAATATATTTTGTCGATATTGTTGTTATTGTAATTGCAATTGATATTGTTGTTGCAATTGTTATTGTTTTTGTAAGTGTTGTTTTTTTTTTTTTTTGTTGTAAATCTTATTGTAGTTACTGTTGTCAATGCAATAACTGTGAAACATGAGAAAATTCAACGCATTCTTCACTGTTTTCCACAACGCCAACGGATTTTTATGTTTATTTCTATTTCTATCTCGGTCTCTCTCTCCCTATCTGTCTCAGAGTGAGAGGGAAAAAAGATGCGGGAGTGAAAGATGGAATAGCAGAAGGAAGAGGAAGTGTAGAGGAACGAATGAGATGAAGCATGGCGAATGGCGAATTTCAATAGAAACGGAGAATTCGTTTAGAGCGCCATCTTTGCTTTGACAGCCGCAGCTGTCATGCCTTCGACAACGATGGCGACTGCGACGACAACGATGGGAAAGAAGAGGAAGCAAAGGACGGACAGGATGCGGATGAAGGCGAGCGAGAAGAAGAGCAGCGACTTTTCACTATTTTGTGGATCTTCCGTCGAAAAAAAGTCTCAGGCTAAAGCAGAAGAGAAGCGGAAGCCATCATGGGTGCGGCAAAGGAGAGTGAGGAAGTGAAAGGAATGGAGAGAAAAAATAGAGGAAGTGAAAGGAATGGAGAGAAAAAAATGGAGGAAGTGAAAGGGATGGGGCGAAAGGAGAAAGGGAGTGGCGCGCTCGAAAATGAAAGGATATCCTTTTTAGCGTATTTGGGTTAGAGTTGAGCGCGAGAAAATGGGTTAATGTGCAGCATTGGAATGAAGGGTGAGGAGTGGAGGATGGAAAAAAGGGAGGAAACGAGGAAGAACAAACGAGAGAGAGAGAGAGAGGGAGAAATGAAAACTAGAGCGAGTCGGAATGTCGGCTGATAACCGTTAAAAATACAGTATTAAATGCGGAGCTTGATGAGGAAACAAAAATGTGGAATGTAATTTGGAAGTAAATTTAAGTCGATAATAATGTTTATATCAGAGCGATTGAAGTCGATAGCGTAGTGCGATGTGAAAGATCAACTTGTTCAAAGAAAATATTAATTTTGGAATATTTTCTCGATGGCGAGTCCTCCTCCTACCCTCCATCAACCAATTCGATCCAAAAAGATATTGTTTTCAACTCATCATCGTGTGGATAAACAATTGTGACGGCTCCTCCACCTCCCTCTCACCACTTTCTCGTCCTTCGTGAACTGCATTAACGACTTTTCAGTATTTTTCCTCTTTCTCCTCTCTCTCTCTCTCTCTCTCGATCGATCTGGCAGCTCTCCGCTGTTCTCTGCTCGTGTTTATTTTTCAAATACGATTGCGATTGCGACTGTGAGCGGAGAAAAATCTCAGCCAAATGTAACGCGCTTCCTGCCTTGTATCCTTTCGTCCTTCCGCCTGTCAATGTGCCAGATTTCACTCTCGGTATTGTTGTTTTTATTGCTGTTCTTTTACTTGTTGTTGCTGCTGTTTTTCTTGTTGTTGGTATTGTTTTTGATGCTCCTCTTGTTGTTGATGCTGTTCTTGTTGTTGCTGTTGCGATGCAGGGTGTGGCCCAAACATCGGCGGGCTCCATGGACGAAAGGACGGAGGCTTTCGCAGCGCCTCGGGATCGACCGAGCGTCTGAGTGAAGGAAGGTGCTTCGGAACCAAGGGGGCGGGGCTGGCGGCAGGGGCGTGGCTGCCGTCGGATGATGACACACTTGGCAGAGGTTGCCGTCGAACGCTTTCCTGCCGCTCTCACTCTCTCTCTCTCTCTCTGTCTGTCTTTGTCTCTCCTCTCGCTCTCCTGCAGTTGGAATCCTTGCAGTTCAGCGGTTTGGTTATGAGTTTCGAGCGAGTTGAGTTTTTGTCGAGCTGTGATTTTGTTTTTCGGCTTGTATTTATTTTCTGTTTTCCTCTGGCGTATCAGTTTATGAGAATTCAGCATAAAAACTTTGTTCTCCCTCCCATGCCGTGAAGAAGCTCTCGTGGGATCCTCGCACGAGGTCTCGTTGGCATTTGAAGGACCTTTGAGCGAAGAGGCCGCCACTGAGATCTCCGAAAATGCATTCCTATCGTTGTGTGAACTCTTCTGTCTCCTTTTTAGGACAATCGCCCTGTTCTAATTTGCCGCATCCTTCTAGTCTTCATCGGCCTCGTCGTTCTCATCGTCCTCATCGTCCACTTCGTTCTCATCATCCTCTTCATCCTCGTCGTTGTCCTTTATTGTCTCGCCGGAGGACTCATCAGGAGTTGAATGGCGTTGCCGTCTGTCTCGAATGATGGACAGCGCTTTGTGTTGCACCGAGGAGTGGGTGGGGGAGGATTCAAAAGAGGAGTCTGAAAATGGATCCCTCAACCGAATCCGAACCCATTCACCTGGCTTCGACGGATGGCCTCGAGGCGTGCTGGGGGTGATGTTTTTGTTATGTTGTTGTGGTGTTTGTTGTTGTTGTTGTGACTATTGTTGTTGCTCCACTGGTCAAAAGGGTGGTTTTTGTTCTTGTCCTCTCCTGCTGAGGATTTAAAATTTCATCTCGCCCAAACGTCCTTGGGGCGGCCGTTTTGCGTCCTTAATAAGTGGTCCACGTCGGATCGTCCCCTACCTCTCTTTCTCTCTCTCTCTCTCTCTCTTGCTCAATCTGTCCGTGAGTCCGTCACTCTCATTCTATCTCTCTGAATTCTCACGGATATGTGTTTGTGTGTGTGTGAGTGTCGGTGTGCGGTTAAACAAATTGAAACAGCAAATTGTGAACTGAGAGCTTTTACGGTCCTCGGTCAACACCAAAACTCATAACGAAGGCTCTTCTCGAGCCGCCCGCTGATTGCGTTGGCAACATCTGATGCAGGCCACAAAGAGAGAGATAGAGAGAGAGGAAGATTCAAAGAGAGCGATAGAGATGGTAAGAGAGAGAATGAAAAGTAATTGCGAGAGAGCCCAGCGCAACATGTAGCGGAAAGGTTTTTATGATTTTCAAAAAATTCGAAAAATAAACAATAATTAGAGGTCGTTACGAATTAAGCTCCTTTTCTCTAAATAACGCGTATTTACAGAGATATGGACAATAAAAGATTTTCCTTAAAAATTTGCCTAAAATTTAAAAAATTTCGAAAAATTCAAATTTTTAGTGGTCGTTACGAATTTAGCTCCTTTTCTCAAAATAACGCTTATTTACGGAGATATGGACAATAAAAGATTTTCCTTAAAAATTTGCTTGAAATTTAAAAAATTTCGAAAAATTCAAATTTTTAGAGGTCGTTACGAATTTAGCTCCTTTTCTCGAAATAACGCGTATTTACGGAGATATGGACAATAAAAGATTTTCATTAAAAATTTGCCTGAAATTTAAAAAATTTCGAAAAATTCAAATTTTTAGAGGT